>OX465293.1:69582207-69964707 GCA_949987695.1 Merzomyia westermanni
GTTGCGCCTAAAAATATGCTACACGCAAAACATATTTGAATCTGTTCCTTCGCAATCCGTTCTCAGTTTATTCGGTATCTCAAAATTGAATTCAACTTTCACCGTTCCATTACTAGGCGTCTAGCTCAAAGTTTAAGATTTCCAATATCTCGTTAACTCAACCGGCCTGCTCAGTTATCAACCAATATGTGAACCACGGTGACCGACAACGTGTTAGTACAATGAGTGACGCAATATGCGATGTGATTAAGTTCCTTAATGCGACTGCTTTCGGAGATAGAAGGATTAAAGTCGGAATCGGTCTATTACAAGTTTTGAGACGCGTAGCCGGGTTTTACTTTTTATTATAAGTTAAGTAGTTTCATTCGTATGTTAGCTATACGTTTTACATGGAGAAACTACTTTGTGTATAGGTAAGTTTCTTCAAAATTAAGCTAACACCTAAGCAAGTCTGTACAAAGTCTAATGATATCTCTCAAATATATATTGTGCCCGATTACATGAAAGCATACAAATAAACTTTAAAATAAGCCACATATAAGTTGCACATTTTTGATAGGCATTTTGGTGAGTAGAATGCTTGCTGTGTGGCGCCTGCATGTTGGTGCGCACAGAAAATTCCACGCTTATTTGAAAGGAAAATTTAGCATATGACTATAAGCGCGATTGCGGCTCAATTTGCGTAAATTTGGATATTTCAAAGGATTTGCACAGATATTGGTCATAACAAAACGGAAAGCCACTAAATTTAGAACAGCCACAGTAAGCGTGACACACTGACGGACAGATTTTCACAGATGGTTGACTTATATATGTATCATATATTTTCATCGGATATAACTGCACCTACAACAAACGATTGTATAGACGCATGTGTATGTTAACGGCTTGCACAAAAGTTCAATATATCTACCCGCATCTGTTAGGACATGTTAATATTAAATGAGTTGCACCAGTAAAATTGCAAATCAATTACGTCTTATTCCAGAATGTTGAGTTAAAATATCGATGTTTTATACCAACACTTAATACACTCCTACTCAGTCAATATGTATTTACCCAGTAAGCATTAGAATATATATTCTTCAAGGTTTGAGAACTACTTAATTCTAATGTTGAGTTTTACTCAGACCTGTTAAATTTCATTAGTAATTAGTAATCAACTAATTAGACGGTTTTTTTAATTTCAAATGATTACTTTAATTGTTTTTCAAGAAAATGCAATTGTTAATTAATTACAATTAGAAAAAATTAAAAAAACTCTAAACAAATCAAAAATAATAAAACTTTTTGATTTTGATTTTTTATGATTTTTTTTGGTTTCATTTAAATTTTGTATTGTTAATGCGAACATTTATGTGATTCTACAACAATACCATAAAATTAAAAGTAATCAAAACCACTTTTTTTGATTATTTTTGATTTTTATTAATAATCGTAAAAAATTATGATTTTTTTAAATTATATTTTCAATTAATTGGAAAATAATCATTAAAAATTGAAATTAATGATAATCAATCATTAAATGCATTCTGAAGAAAATAATTAATCAAACCGGTAATCATAATCATTACGATTAGCAATCATTATTTAACAGGTCTGGTTTTACTCATCCGAGAATTTTCCAAAGGCAGATTTTAACTAATTCTAAAGTAGCTGATAGTTTTAGATGCTTCAAACTGAAAAGAAGCACATATTTTGTGTGACTCCTATTGGAGTAAATCGTTTTAGAACAATTTGAGAATCAGGCATTTCTGATCTCAATAACTAAAAAATGCCCATATTTAAGAAATATATTTAATGCAAAGTGCATTTCAAAATAATATCAAACAAAATTGTTTATTGGGTAGAAACATACATAGATACATTTACACATACGTATAGAGATCGACCTGTTTATGGTAACAAAATTCCGTTGAGGTCACGGATGATGGATACATTGCACACACCGGTGACCGCTAACGGAAATTATGCATATGTGCTCATTTCAATGTGTGAGTAGTACATTTTTACACAAGCCGGTATACGTGCAAACTAGGGATGCCATTGGCGGGATTACATGCTTTTTGTTGGTTTATAACACCGACATACTCGGGATTGCGATCGTGAGAATTAAATAATCAAATAATCTCTACTTTGAACTGCTTATTTTATGATTTAGATTCAGAAACGCAGTTGTGAGGATGAAAAAATAAATAACATACTCGCTTTTTTATGAAACGAGTTTTATTTACAGCATATAATTGATAGATAGATTCAAATATAGTAAGTACTGGATACTTGGAAGAAAATACCTTCGTTATACTACTTAGAAGAGGATTTTTAGTAAAACTGTTAGGTTTTCTTCTTCGCTGATTCTATAATACAGGAACACATAGTTTAAAAAAAGCTCAGATCCACAGATCAAACTCTACTTTTCTAAAGTTCTCCGATGCACTAAATTTCAGTCCCTTTCTTTTCTTGTTTATCTTTCGTAACCTTAAAAAGAGGGTATGTATTTTGGAGATAATGGGTTTAGCCAAGTAGGTAGAAACAGAAACATCAAAAGTGATTTGAAAAAATTTTTCAAAACGGGGTCGCCCCTCGGCAGTGGTTTGGCAAACTCTCCGAGTGTATTTCTGCCATGACAGGCTTCTCAGCAAAAATTCGTCTCCTTTGTAGATGCCGTTCGGAGTCGGCAAAAAACTGTACGTCCCACCAATTTGTAGGGAAAATTCAAATCGGCACACCACAAATTGGAAGAGAAGCTTGGCGCAAAAATCTCTTAGGAGGTTTATGATGATATACCTGTTGTATATCGCGCCATAGAGAGAGAGAGAAACAGAGCAAAACACTAATATTTGTGTATTTTGTTGGTAACTGAAATCAACTAAATTCGTGTGATAAAGAGAGAAATCATTTTATTATTATTTACATATATTAATTAAATCCGCGGTTATCAATAGCGGCATTGTATTGCATATGTGCAGATTATATAACTGCAAAAGCTCTAAAACACGATCACAACGGGCTGATATTTTAGTTAGCCTTTGAAGGCTTAACGCCACAAACTTTCTCCAATTACGCTTCCTCCTTGAATCTCTGTGAACTATAATTGTAAGCAAAACAAAAATATAAACAAAGTGTGATAATTAAAAGCCCATTTAGAATAAAAAAAAAAAAAATTGATAATGCATTTCTGATGCTTCAACCTGTTTGTCGTATCATGGGTTAAGCCTTTTAATGAATTTTTGTTCCTTCTTTTCATTGCATGAAAATGTGTTACTCATACGCCACGGTATCTCTTTGCACTTCTGTAGTACACAGGGTGCTCCTTAATGAATAGATAAACCGTTGACCTGCGATACATTTTTTTTGCTATGATTTCTTGAAAGGTTTAATGATTAATATTATTGATAAAATGGACTTAAACAAATTACTTTCATAAGTATATATCTAAATATGTAAAAGGGAGTGAAGTTAGTTACCACGCTGATCGATGACGTTTATGTTTACGTAACAATTGTTGCAATTTTTATAGTCAAAAAAAAAATTCCCCGGAAGTTTTGAAGGTGCATTAAGTTTTCTTTCAGGCGATATTCTGGCATTATGCGAAAAAAACCTTAGCCAAAGTCTTGCCGAAGTTTTTTCGAATCAATTGCCAATTATCGTTAATGGCCATTTTATTGTTTACCCACAAAATTTCTGCAATTTCGTCTCAACGAAAGGGGAGTTCATAATCAAAAATGAGAAAACAGTTTTAGCGGCAAGGAACAAGGATGTGGATGACTTAAACACCCACATCTATCGACTGAATACGAAACAACCAAATACTACAATTCATTAAAATTATGCAACGGAAAGCGTTTAGCATTCACAAAACTCATGGCCATTGTGATTTAGACGAGAGTACTAAAAGGATAGTTCAAAGGTGAGGAACTTCTCATTCCGAACCCCTCATTCCGGAGTGATCCCAACCGATATGCCATTGGAGTGTAAGCGAATCTAATTTCCAATGCATCCCGCTTTCGCCATGAAAATCAGTAAACCACAATACCAATCATTGAGTGGTTGTGGCCTGATTCTGGAAAATTTTTGGTTTTTAACGGGGTCAACTGTGTGTCGCATGTTTCCTGTGTCGGAAAATCATCATAAACTAACACAGAGGGGAGATCCAATTCAAAATCGACAAGACCTCAAACCATTTAAGAAACATTTCAATACAAAACATAAGTTTCAATGGATGTTGGATCACAGCTTTTGTGTAACTGGAAATGATTGCCGTCTATCCCACTCTTCGCAGACAAAATTTAAAATTTCCAAGCTCTCCGGTATAAAAATTTGAAGTCAGTTTAAGATTGACTTCAACAATGTTCAATGTTATGAAAGCAGTTTTGATAATTACATACGGAAATCAGTTGTTTATTCATTCATGAATAATCAGTTCATGAACAAAATTCATACAAATGAATTTGAAAGAGCCTTTTAATTGTTAAGCAATAAATCTAATTCATTAGCCAGCTATCACACTGGTAGTTGATATTCAAAATCCTCTTCTTTAGACCAAAATAAAATGCAGACATTCTCAGATAGGCTTTTATCGGAGTTTTAGTTTAAAATAGCTATCTATATCATAGGTTTTTATACTCCGGTGTCACTCTGTCACTTTGAATTGAACACCATTATGAGAGAAAAATAACAATAAATACTTCTGGCGGATGACTTCAGAAAAAGTCTTCAAAAAAGCCAACACGATTTTCAAAACATAAAACGTAGACTGCTTTCAGACCTGTTAAATATTGATTACTAATCGTAATGATTGCCGGTTTGATTAGTTATTTTATTGAGAATCCATTTAATGATTGACTACCATTACTTTAAACTTTTAATGATTATTTCCAATTAATTAAAAAAGTAGTAGAAGAAAAGCATGATTTTTTACGATTATTAAAGAAAATCAAAAATAACAAAAAAATCAATAAAAAGTTGTTTTGATTACTTATATTCCTGCTGATTTTTTTAATGGTTGTTTTTTTTTTTTTGTAAATTTTTGATTTTTTTCAGTATTTTGTAGAATATTGAAAAAACCTAAATATAATCCTATCAAAAAAACAAAAAGAAAAATCAGCAAAAATCAAAAGTAATCAAAACAACATTTTTGTATTTTTTAAATTTATTTTAAAATTTTTCTAATCGTAATCAATTCATAATTGCCTTTTCTTGAAAAACAATTGAAGTAATTATTATCAATTAAAAAGCCGTTTAATTAATTGATTATTAATTACTAATCAAATTTAAAGGCCTGACTTCTTTGTACTCGAATTTGATAGACTATATTTCATTTTGTATTGATAATCTTTAAAAATATCAACATTTTAAAAAATTTTTCTTAGATGTGCGTAACGACTCCTAAATAAGAATTCTATGAAAAACAAAATCAAACTTAAAATTATAGTATATAAATTATTATAAAAAGTAAGTTCAGTTTTGAAAAATAATCCATAAATCTATATTTAAATTCGCGTACTGTTGTGCAATTTGCTTTGTTAATTCTAAATGTTTACTTTATGTTTACAACAACAAATAGTGGCTTTTCATACTAAAATAAGGTAGCTACAACCAAATCAAAGCACCAGTACAAGCTCTAATACATACAAGGTGCACCAGCTGCTCTACAACCCCATTATACTTTCTGAAAAAAAAAAAAAATTAATAAATAATGAGAAATGAAATAACATAAGAATTCTAGAAAACTTAAAAGGCGTCCCGCCCCTAAAGCCGAAAACTTAGACACTGTGTTTCCAATTAAGCACACAAACAATATTTTGCTTCTTTAGTCGTTTAATATGTCATGAAAACAGTATATTCATTGTATTTTTTTTTGTCACACAGTTGTCATTTCTAGTTATTACTCATCCCGATAATCCCGAATTCCAAATATTTAATACCTTTCACCACCAATTTGTGTTGTGGCGTTTCGCAGTAAGGACGGTTGATTTGTGTGTGTTCACTCCAGCTTTTCATTATGAGCGGCATACGAATTACATTGAGATTTTACGAGTTCCATATTTGCCATGATGCGTACGAAAGCCGATTGCAGATGTGCCCTGTATGCACCTGCGTACAATTGAAGAATGAATTATGCATGTCATTATAAAAATTCAGATGATTATGCAAAATGTGAACGAAAAAGCGGTTGTGAAACGTTTGTTGGCGTTACATATGAATTTCCGTTTTTACCTGACATTTACGGGAACGAATTTATCTATTTTACGATTCGCCATTGTGGTTGTCAGCAGAAAAGTTCCAATTTAATTTTAATAAATAACTCAACTGCTATATGTAATAAGAATAGTTAATTGCACACAAAAGCTGAAATTATACACCATTATAATAGCCAAATACTACTTGAATAAACTAATTAACAGCTGGGAGAGAAAATTCATATGACTAGTGACTTTTCGGATAAAAATGTAGTGGTGAGTGCATTTCGGTAATTCGTCATAAAAAATTATATACTTACATGCTGACTTTTTTTCAAAGCTTTGGTTTGTAAGCTATGTCAACCAAGATGCCATTTTATAGATGTCAAGCCTATTGTAGACTAAATAGTTTGGAAGATGCCCTTGCTATTTTTACTTAGTTTAACAAATACAAATAAGCTTTTGTCTGCCCGTATTCAAATATTTCAATTTTTCTAGATATGCTGATGAAACGAAACATATTTCACGTCATATTTCAAATAAAATATTTCCAAAGCAGACCTGTTAAATTTGATTAGTAATTAGTAATCAATTAATAAGACTGCTTTTTTAATTGGTAATAGTTATTTTAATTGTTTTTCAAAAAAAGGCCATTATTAATTGATTACGATTAGAAAAAAATAAATAATAGTTGTTTTGATTACTTGATAATTTTTTATAATTTTAAATATTTTTTTTTGAGTTTTTTACATTTTTTATTGATTATTTTTGATTTTTTTCAGTATTGTTGAAATACTGAAAAAAATAATCATAAATATACACATCAACAAAAAAAAAATAAATAAAATAAAAAATTATCAAAAGTAATCAGAACAACTTTTGATTAAATTTTATTTTGAAATATAAAAAATTTTGGTTTTTTTGCTTTCAGTAGTGTTGATGTGTTTATTTATGTGCATCTACAACAATACTGAATAATAAATTAAAAAAAAAAAAAAAATACAAACGAATAAATATAATATAATAAGGTGGCAACTCTTGGTGGTAACTTTGAGACAGACTTGTTTAATAATTATAACTGATCGATGGTTAATTATTTTCTTGTGAATCCATTTACTTAAATTTTTAAATAAAATTTTCCAATTAATTAAATAAATAATCAAAAAAAACCAAAATTAATCAAAACAACTATTTTTTTGTTATTTGTGATTTTTTTTTTATTTGGAAAAGTCTAAGTTCCTGTTAAAATCGATGCTTGGTTACTTATGTGTAGAGCCTTTAAGATATGTTTGCATTGTTGCCACCTATCTACAATCAAAAAAACTAAAGGTGTTTGACGTCAATATTTCTAGGCAGTACCCTCTTGGATGCTTTGTACGAACTTTTGAGTATAGGTTATAGGCTACATTTCAAGCCATTTCTTTAAGTACTACCACTTATGCTGTTATTACAGAGTTGCTACTTCTCTGAAATAATTTTCAAATGTAATGATTTATGTATGCCGATATGGATAACTAACTAAAGGTATTTTACGTAATTTTTCAACATAAAGATATCAGCAACAAAATTTCTATGTTATCGCCTTATTGCCTAGGGTTGCCACTTAATTTTTTATATATATACGAAAAGCGCAAACCTTGCTGGTCCTGGTACTATTAAACATATAAAGTAGGCAGATAGAGTGGTGGAGAGGAAGCGGAATGGCAGGGAGTGATAAAAAGAAAGGGGCAAATAACACTAATGTAAAGACGTATAGGAAAAAGAAGGGAAAGATAAAAGCAAGAGACACATTAATGAGAATAAAAACAAGTGTCGGAGAGTGAATTGAAATAGAAATAGGTTTTCCAACCGGAATATGAATTGGGATAGGAATAGGAACAGTGATTTTTATAAAGAAAGCAAAAAGCATTGGATTGAAAAAAAAAAATGAGTGAACCACGAAGAGGTGGAGATAGAGTAAAAGAAGAGAAAGTATTATATATCATATGTTCGTTTGTATTCAATATTGCATACTTTCTAGAGTTTGGTTAATTATTTTAATGTAATGATTGATTCACTTTTAGATCGTTCACAAACTTTAGCTAGGTCGATATGAAAGCTACATCAATTAATTGGCAGCTTTAATTATAATATACCTACGCATAAAAAGTGTAGTATAATGGAATAATCCTTAATGCTCATAAGGCAGCGGCGCCAAAGCTGCTACTCTTTGCCAAAAGAATTACGAAAAATACAACTGCTCCAAACAGAAAGTGAGACGTGCTAGTCTGCCATAGGACCAGCGAAATATACTGCATATGCAAACAGATATACTATCCTAAAATGTCTGCAGTCCCTATATTCAAAAAATGGACAGTAAATAAAATAGGAGTAGTAGTAAATATATGAACATAACCAGATTCGCCATTCATATTCGGCATTCGAGTAAATGTAAAAGTTATGATAAAAACAAAAACAATAATAACAAAAAATTAATATTTGGACGAATTATTAATAACATATATGAACAAATCGTGAGTGAAGGAAATAATAGCCAATAGTGCCTGCCGGGGCTTATATCCGTGCAATTCGTTGCAGTGCAATGCTAATAATAACAAACACAACATAACTCAACGCATTACATTGAAATGGTACGCAATGCAACAGCCTAGGTCGCGCTCTGTAAATACATACAAACAAATATATAAAGGCACGGAAATGCTTTACAGCCTTTTCCTGTTGTTTTCAATTTTCGATGCATTTCAAAAATTAATGGGGAGTTGTGCAAATATGTGTGCGAAAGTCTCCAACCAAATAAAAAAAAAACACAGAAACAATAAAAAAGTCTCTCTGATAGCCACAGCGCGCAAGTAAGAACAATTTAGCTTTGCGGCAGGTGTATGCGGGAATGTGGACGGGTGCATCCAAACAGACTGACCGCTGTCGGCTGCTCCAAATATTCGCATATTTATATGCTACGCTCCATAAATACCCACAATCAAGCACACAAACAATTACATATTTACAATCTGTATACGCTGACAAACAAGCACATTGTATGAGCGCGTAAATATTAAATAAATGTGAGGGTGTGTGTGTTTATATTTTGAAATTTATTTATGTACCGCATGCACATACGCAGAAAGACGCAATCGAGGTTTCCATACTCTGTAAACTCGCCAACGACATACATAGGCACATAGATACATGTGAAGGATATAAAGGAAAGAATCGCCAAGGATGCTTTGTATGAGTGTGCGTGTGTTGATAAATTTGTGTGTGCTCACTTTTTCGCTTTTTAACTTTTTTCTAGCATGGCATTGCCAACATTTGTTGATTTATTGTGAGATTGTTTTTTTGTAGCAGAAGTGGCGGACTTTTTAAACTTGCAGAAAAAAACTAAAATATAACAACAACAAAGAATGCAGTAACAAGGCAACAAATAATAAAGAAAAATGAAAAAAAAAAAAATTACGGAAAAAAGTAAAATAAAAAAGTAAAACACGAACAAAAGTAAAATGGGAAAGACTATGACAAGAATTGCAGCTGCGGCTCGAATGCTAAGCAAATAAAATATTGTATGGTTCATTGTCGTATTCGAATAGCCCGTACCACATACTCACACTAATACAACAGTGGCGTCGTATGCTTTACTCAAGCGACTGGCGCGGATATACCCAAAGTTCAGTCACAAGGTTTACCAAAGGAAGAGAAAATACTTTCAGCTAAGTCCAAGCCAACATGGCAACCTTTAACGACAGTCAGGTAGCACTCTAAAGTTTGCATAGTTTTTTGCTTCGGTATAGATATCTTTGAACATTTTAACCCTTTCCCTCTTCTCAGCAAACTACCCATATCGCTCAAATTTCGGCATTGTGGGGCAATCGAGGTACATTGTTGCGCTACAAAGACATATTTCCGGATAAGACTGACCACCCGACCTGAATAAGTCCTACTAAGATCCGAAAGGTAGTTTTGTATTAATTATTGCAGAAAAATCTGGGTAACCAAGCAACATTTGAGTCCTTTAAAAGGGTCTCTCCAACATTTTAGAGGTAGTGTTTGCTCAGCGTTTAGTTAGCTTGCCCTTATATCCTTAACATACTACAATTGACCTGAATTTGTTATTGCTCGTCATATTTACTCTAGCTAAAAATAGATACCGGGGCAACCAAGATTGAGGTGAGGCATTTGCACAGTTTAAAATGCTTTTGCGGGAGTAGGTTTATTCAATTTATATGAAGGCTTAAGAAATCAGGTAGTATGTGCAGCAGAGTCGGAGTCGCATTGAGTTCTGATGTTTGCATAGTTTTCAATTTCTGAGTATTGCTAGAACCCAAAAAATGTTTACGGCCAGTATACTTACCTTGATAAAATACACCAGCGTAACCCCATGGCAGGACCAGCTGAACTATACAGTTTTCTTCCCAGTACAGACCCCCGCCTTAGACGTAATCTGAGATGCTCCCTCACTGAAAACCCGGCTGACGTATATTTCGAATGATTTCTAATCAGCAAAGACTGGACGATGACCTGAACTCCCTTGGTGCCAATAAATGACGATGATGCCTACCACTTGAGCGAACCTAGATTCAAAAAGGTTGTTTATGCACATAATCCAAAACCTAAGTGATAGAAATTCTCTTAAGAGGTACCGCTCGATACTCGACTTCACCTCAGTGCAACTGATAAAGTAAAGACGCCTCTGGAAGGCATGCATGCCAGCGAGGAGCAAACATAAATATGAACGCATATTTGTACACAAAATAAGTGGATATAATGAAATCAAATCAACCTGGCTCTAAGAACGCTGAGTTACATTCTTACACACAAAGTCATACACACATCCGAGCTTACTCGAGCTGTTCGAGACAAACTCAAATGACGTAGAAAAGGAGTACTTTTCTCTCAATACAAATAGTAGCAAAAGCGTTTGGTAAAGTAGTATCCTTTGTATATTTGTTGCGCTTTTTACTACTTGAGTGCTTTATTGTTTCTCGAGAAGTTTTGTTCGGTTATAACTTTGAAGTACACCAATAACAACTCAATTCACTTTATTTTGAAGCCAATAAAACCTGTCACGATTTGTTTGAGCTAAACTCGATGGGGATTTTACCACACTCAGCGGCTAAATGTATGCATTGCAAAACCTACAAAGCAAAAGTGACAATTAGTTTACTTCACTAATTTTGATTTCAATCCCACTTCAGTTGGAGATATAAACATGCGTGCACAGTTATTGTCTGAGGAGTTCATAGTTGACAAATGGAATTAATTTAATTGCAAGTTGAACAATGACTGAGATGAGTTCTCTCTCTTTATTTATTGTCCTCAGCAACTAATTGTTTTAAACGTATCAGAGTTCACCCAGTAGACTTACTGAGAGAAGATTAAATCTATAACTAAGTCGGAACCGATGTGATAGGGTATTTTATTGAAATGGTTGGACTATTTAGGGAAACGGATTATACAAGCGAATTAAGTTAAATTTCCACGCTTAGGAATTACTCGTTTTTTACCCGCCCAAGCGCTGTTAATTCAAGCAAGAGATACTAGTTGAATTTTGCAAACACATTTACAGCTCAATCAAAGATTATGCTTTGAACTACCTTTTCCTTATAACTACAAATGGGAAAGTCAACTGCGTTTTGAATTTTTGATAAAGCGTCTTTGTTTTGAAGTGAGCAACTTATAGGCGCTGGAACAATATTTTACAAGAGCATGTAATTGTGGGCATTTGCAAATGACGTTGACATCAACTTCTGCGTACTCCAAACTAGAAAAAAGAAACGGAAAAATGGGACTGGTGATAAATGTGGGCAAAACGCAGTACATGTTGTCATTATCCAAAGAGTTAACGCATTTGCGTCTTGGGTGTGCCCATGGCGTACATATACAGGTAATATAATCTCAACAGCTGACTAGATTTTTTTTACTTTTGTTGTCTCTAAACTGTCAAACTTGCTTGCAATCGGTTTATTAACATTTTAACACGTGCTTTGCTGTGTTGACGATTTAGAGAAGCGATTTCCAATATGGCCGCCGTGCTTTTACCTGTTTACTATACCATGGCTGTGCCCCTTGACAACAGTCTCACCTTCGCTAATCATGCAATAAGGACAAAGATACAGAGCCCCAACAAGAACTGGAATTATTAAGCAGACAGCTTTTATTATATTATCCAACCCACCGACGGAAAATAAGGAGAGACATCTCTTTAAGAACTACGATGATATCTGGCATCACATTACTTAGTAGTTTGATCCGCGTTAGATACCTCTGTCAAGTTGCGGCCTTTGCAGCCCCTTATTATCAATGAATTACCTGAAATGGAGAAGAGAGCATCCTTTCTAGGGATCATAGAGTCACTCTGATTCAACTTCCATATCAATACCATCTCACCAAATACAACCCTGAATGTGTCCGTTCATTACACCAAACATCTCTTCAACTGTTCAATACAACTACTCTGCTACCACCAATCTCTCTTTTGTTCAATGCTTTCGAGACTGCTAGTTTCCTTGGACTTCCGTTAGAAGAATAAAATAAAAATAAATAAAAGGCTAAAAATTTGGAAATAATGATCCAACAAAGTTTTATATTGGAAATACACCTATTGCTGTTTCTTTGTCAGAAAATATCCAAAGGACAGTGGATGAGGTCTTTATTTTCCAGTGCTTAATTTCGGGAAAAAGGGAAGGTCAAATTAAAAAATAAACAAAATAACAGACACGAGAGGTCTAATTCTCAAAATTTTACTTGTGCACTTAAAATATTACCTTGCGCCCTTGTCTTTCGCCCTTTGATTGCTTTATGAAGGAAGTAAAAGTTTTCACTATTTTCCCTTAACTTTAGAGATTCCAAATAGACGTAATTTTATATTGTAGTAACGCATGTGAGCATGTAAAGTAAACACACACAAACGCACTTTAAAGTCCACCACAGCCACTTGAATCTTGGTAGAGATGCGTGTCACTTAAACGTCTTCGTTTTATAGCAATCTCAACTTTGGGCACGTCTTAGCCAACTTTTATCAAAACGCAACATCTCTCATTTGTCCAAACTGATCACAACAAAATATGTATGTAGCATACAAACATACACACACTTACATGCATAGGATAGCACACATATAAAAATGCATATGGATGTGTTTATCTTTGCATTGAAGCTCAACCAAAAACTGAAAAACAACAACACCGAGCAAGCAAACAAACAAACATGTGCGATAAATACGATTTGGAATCTACCCAAGCTCCATTTATCAGCGTTATTGACCAAAGGAACTGCAATAAAAAGTGCAATATTTCAATTTAACCGCTTGGTGGCCTTTTACCCCCGAAAAGCAGTGCATATCACAAGCATCCAACGACTGCTTGATGTCCCTTAACCCTACGAAACGTTTTGGTCACCACCATAACTGCCACCATTTTACCGTTACACCCTTTCACCATTTCTTACCGCTCATCTTCTCTACTTTTTCTATATCTACTCCATACATATGTATGTACATATCTCAGCTATAACATTGTTGTTAGTATTATTGTCGTTTACTACGTTCGGTACCAATTTAACGTACAGAGAATTTTATTACCCTCGGTGCACATTCTCAACTTTGTTGTTAAGCCACATTGAGTGTCGTCGTCGCCCGGTGTGTTGTGATGAGTTTGTACTATGAAAGACCCGACAGCGACATTCGCACAGTTTGGCTTGTTGCAATGGGCTGGCTTGTGTCGATGGTGCTACTGATTGCAACTACAGCAAGTTGTATAGCAAACTTGAAGTTTTTAATTCTGTATCAAAGTTTTATGCTACTTTCCACATGCTCTGCTTGTCCATTTACCCACTAGCTCGCCTGCGTGCTGCTCATTGCTCTGCCATCGCTCTTCTATCTGGCCACAATTATTGTCATCTCTAATGTGACGACATTTTCTGTAACTTTCGTTTATTCCAGAGATCAAATAATAACACTGTTGTAGTTGAAAAATCCGACAGACAAAATATGGATAATTTCTAGATAATTTGCATACGCTAAATTCAATGGTGTTAACCATTTTGCAAAGTTAGCTAAAAAATAATAATTTTTTCCTTTAACCCCTCGATCCGAACGGGAACCTTGCGGGTTAGGGGTTTCGAATATGCCCGAGGTGAGCATACCGGTCGTAATATGCACAAAGGTAATGATGTGCAACTCGTAGGTTGATCTACGGATATGATGCCTCTCACTTACGGAAGGAGGGGTGACATGACCTAGAAAGTTGTACTGGTCATACCAAATCGCTACTACGATAGTCGGGCAGTACCACAAAGGAGTACCGGGGCGTACCGGATTCATATTCGTCCAAAGACTGTCAGTTCGACAGCACTCCCCAAAACCTTCGGGGAATGTTTTTGTCGTAACAACAACAGCAACAACGGGACTTATGTGTCCAGCAAATGTTTTCAGATGTCTAACCTAGAAATTAAGCAAATTAAATGGGATTAGGCTCTCCCATTTCGTACGGGACTTAAATGTCCCAGAATATGTTTTCAGATGCTTAGTCTAGAAAGTAAGCGATGTCAGTTGGAAATTGTTGGGTAATCAGTCCTCAACTGGGAAAGAGGCAAAATCCATTCATAGAGTTTAGGAAAAATATGATAGCCAAGGGGAGGAAAGGAGCACCTGTTAGTCAAAGTGATACACCTGGGAGAAAAAGCAAACTATCCCGAGCTCATCTACCTGTTCCAATTCCCAAATGAAGGTGTTGCACAGAGCAAAAGAAAGAGAGGCCAATAGACACAATATGCGAAGATTTCCAGATTCCTCTCTGCAAAGACTCTTTTGCATTTTTTGCCTATCATTTTATTTATATACCTTACCGGAACTATTTTTTGAACTCGAAATAAGCTAACTGTTATAAAAAGACAAACTCTAATCATAATTCAGGTGTGGAAAAAATAATTTTTCTAGCTAACTTTGCAAAACGGTGGAGAAATCGCAGGCTTCAATTGCCTTCCGAGGTGCACCTTTCCTTGTATTTTTGGATGAAAGTTTTTCATCGAGAAGAGTCAGTCATGTAGTGAGATGGATAATTTCATTTCACCTACGTTTTGTCTTGTCTATTCTAGCGCTTAGAGATTTTGTTTTTTTTTTCGACATCGTCCTTCTCCTCCGTCGACGAAGAATAATTAAATAGTGATGGTAAAACCTTTCCCATTGGAAATCCAAGGTCCACTCTGGGCAGGTCTTCACCCAGTGTAGCGCGTCTTTTTGAATAAACTTGTACGATTGGGCAGTCAGAAGAGAGAGTCATAGGAGGGCGGAAAGAAGAGATAATCGAGAAGGGAGAGAAGAACCAGAACAATAGAGAAAAAGAGAGGGGAGCAGAGAAGGCAAAAGGGATTGCGCGGTGTAGGACGAGACATAGAGTAGAAGAGAAAGCAAAATAGATAAGAAGAAGAGATAAGGGAACGAAGAAACGATAATTCACGGAATTAAGTGAAAAAGGTCATAAGGTTAAAAAATAGAGAAAAGATATAACAGAGATATATACGGAGTGGAATAGAGAAGGAGCGAGGTGCTTTAGCCATTCGTATAACAAGGTCCAGCCAGCGATGTCAGCGTACAGTTCATCGGTAAATTTTCTTCGATACTCTCGCGTGGTATCAAGGAAAGAACTATACATTTTTCAGAGAACTTTTCTTTCGCCATCTCATCTTCGTTTGAAACTGAGCGGTACATCAGAGCAGGCGAGATGATAGACTCAGCATATGTCACTTAATTTAAGAAATTTTAAATAGGTTGCAAACCTTTAAACATACTTATGAAGGAGGGTTGAAGTGTGGCATAGTATGTCATTTAAAAAGTGCTTTATAAATATGTTAGGCTACCCTTTAAAGGCATAATCAGTTTCAAGGTGAAATACGACGTACAACACCGCTCAGTTGATACCCATGTTGGCATATTACATTTGGTTTCCTCTTCCTTTCAGATAGGTGGCAATCCTTGTGAGGGATTCTTAGTGAGAACACGAGAGAACGAGAGTTCTTCGATTGTAATAGATAAACTATGTATAGAACATTTTTTTTAGGAATAGGTTAAGTCGTTTTCGAAAGAATAAATATAATATGATTAAGTGGCATTCCCAGGTGGTAGCCTTACTTTAAAATATTTTTGTTGAAATACTAAACAATCATATTAAAAAAATTCAGAGATATGGTTACCCCCCTAAAGCATTTTTAGTTTGAAGAATTCTAAGAATATAATATTTTGGTAGCCTTAATGCGGATACGGTAAAGTAGATTTTGCTCTATGACGGATACGTTGACGGTGACGTATTGTATCTGCTTGGTGCATAAGAATCACATCGAAATTAAGCACGATAAGGCAACTATATTTTGAGTACCTTCTCCTACATTTTACATTTTCATGCATTTTCCCCGCTAACTAAATTGAACATTAGATAAATATTTTCAACAGGTGTTCGCAGTACTTAAATTCGAGCTTCAGCAAAGCTTTGATACAGTAGCGGTGGTAATAGTGTCGTGTTAACTGTAAAACAGAATTATAATTTTATTTTGTATTTAGGTTAAGAAATATTAAATTTTAAATAAAGATGTACCAGTTACTTTGAACTAAAGTGACGACCCCGACGTGATTTGAACAAGCAACCTTCTCATCTGGATTCACTCGTTTAAGACTAAAATATGCTACCCACATAACATATTTCATCCAATTCGGTTAATCCGTTTCCGAGATAGTAGTAGATATAAAAATATACAAGAATAGCTCCTTTGAAGTTATAAAATAAGATATGTATCTGAAATATTTGTATATTTACAAATTATTTTCATAAGTAGTTCTATTTAACTTTTTGAAAAACTCTGAACCGCTCCAATCCCTGGCTTACACTCTTTCGTTTTTTGATTTCGTTACAGTTGCTTTCATCGGCAATAACTTAGTGATGGGTGTGCAAGGTGAGGAGTGTGGTCAGGAGGAATTCACTAAATGCGCTGAGCCGCTGGAAATGCTACATTTAACCTCCGAATTTTCCATTGGTGCTGCCAAGAAGGACGAACTGGATAAACTTTGCAAGTAAGTCAACGTTAAAAGAAAAAGTTTCCATTTTTTTCAATTATTTAATTCCACACCTTCTATACACCCTTCTCTACTTCTCACCTTTTCCTGCTCACAATATATAGATGTATGCCTGTACGTTTGTATATGAAAGTATAACTTACATACCTGGCGTCGTCATGCGACGTTAGTATACACAGTTTTGTTAAGCGACGCCCGCTCATCAGTACAAAGCGCTAGAGGCAGGGTACGGCAAGCACAAGTAATTACTAAGTGCAGCCGAATTTTTTTTGTTTTTCTTTTTCCTGCTAGCGGAATTCAGCGGAAGAATTAATTGCGCTGTACAATTTGTGGTTTTTCTTACAAAATTAATATTACCCTCTAATTTTCAGTAAATGTAGTAAGTAGTAAATTTTACTTTCTTTCTTTTTTTGGCAGACGACTGGCACTATCAGCAAAAAGCCATCGTCAATTAAAGTTTGTGCAATCAGCTGCTCTGGGTATACACACACACACACATTTACAAAATTCAGTCAGTGCAGAACTTGTTTTCGTACGAAATTCTAATTAATTGAAGTCATAAATGTAATTTGTAAACGAAAAAAAAATACCAAACATTTTTTGCAGGGAATTATGCGTCCGTTTGCCATTATGTTGCAGATTATATTTGGGTTTAGCACAATATATGTATTATGTATGAGTGCACAATGGGCATATGGTACTTGCAGTGGCTATATACTACAGCTGTGTTCAATATAATGGTATTGAAATTAAAATGGATATCGTTTCACTAAATAAGAAGAAGCTGTAAATCTAGTAGTTTTCATTTAAAATATAGCTGTAGTACAGGGTGTTTTTTTTACAGGTTTGTTTTTCGAATAGAGATAAAACTGGCATTTTGTGGTCAAATCTGGCAACTCTAATGTCATTTATGTTCAGTTTGGTTTGCCATTTCATCATGAACAGGTTGACAAAAGAACAACGCTTGCAAATCGTGCAAATTTATTTCGAAAATAATGGTTCAGTTTGCGAAGTTTACCGTGAGCTCCGTCCATTTTATGGTCGACATAATCGTCCATCAGAGCAATTAATTCGGTTAACCATGGATCGTTTTCGCACTACGTTTACTCTATGTGATAATACGCATCCGCAGAGACGTCGAACAGTGCGCACCGAAGAAACAATTGCCGCTGTAGAGCAAAGTGTTGAAGAGGACCCGACCTTACAAGATCCAGCTTGTGCAAGAATTAAAGCCGCGAGACCATGCAATGCGTCGTGATTTTGGTGTATGGGCCGAAAATGAGATTGATTTCGATGCTGATTTTCATCGCAAAATTTTGTTCAGTGATGAGGCTCATTTTTGGTTGAATGGCTACGTCAACAAGCAAAATTGCCGCATTTGGAGTGAAGAGAATCCACATGAGACCCTTGAAACGCCATTACATCCACAAAAACTGACTGTTTGGTGTGCTCTATGGGCTGGTGGAGTCATTGGGCCATACTTCTTCCGCAATAATGCTGGAGAGGCAGCTACCGTTAATGGAGACCGGTATAGAGCCATGATAACCGACTATTTTGTTCCCGAATTGGATGGCATGAATGTGGATGAGTTGTGGTTCCAACAAGACGGCGCTACATGCCACACAGCGCACGTCACAATCGATTTATTGAAGGAAACATTCGATGAGCGCATAATTTCGCGGAATGCACCTGTCAATTGGCCACCAAGGTCGTGTGATTTGACACCATTGGATTATTTTCTTTGGGGATATGTGAAGTCGCTCGTCTACACCAACAAACCAGAAACGTTAGGGGAATTGGAAGCCAACATTCGTGGCGTTATTGCCGACATACGGCCCCATATGCTCGAAAAAGTGGTTGAAAATTGGACCTGTAGAATTGGCTTTATTCGAGCCAGCCGCGGCGGCCACATGCCCGAAATCATATTTAAACATTAATGGCATAAAATTATCCTTCCAATAAAGCCAAATTGATGGACCTTAAAACGATTTTCTTGTGTTTTATTTCAATTCGAAGTTCTATACCCCTAAAAAAAACACCCTTTATATACGACAATTTCATAAGCTTCAAAACGTAATAGAAATTTGGTGTTTTACATTGAATTATACTATGAATGTAATAAGTCCAGTTATTTTTGTTTTATCATCTAAAGAGCAGAGAAACAAGAAAATCATTACTTCACTTTCTTTGAATTCTCTCAAATTTATTCAATTATTACCTTTATATTAAGTCACTTTCTTGTTTGTTTGCTCATTTTCATACGATATATTTGATTCTTGCAAAGTAAGCTAGACACTTGAAACTTGGAACAGAGTTGAGGCCCTCATGACAATTCAGTGCAGAGCTATTAAGTATATTCGTTGGAAACTGAAAATCTTGTGATTGAATTTTTACTAGCTTCCTGGTAACCCATAGTTAAGGACACGATAAAAAAAAAAATAAAACCATTTGTAGAAAACGAAATTCCGCTAGATGGTGCGCTGAACGAGATAAATGAAAGTTCCTAAAAAAGGGATCTTGGGATCGGTTTTAGAGTAACTTTCCGGCGAGCTAGAGACTAAAACCTATTGTCATATTTCAGAAACTGGCGCAAATGCAATGTTTCGAAAAATTGCGCTAGGTGGAGCACTGATTGACATACTCGTACTTGGAAATCTCTGAAAAACTAACTAAGTGCTTAAATTACTAATCACAATTGCAATTGTCGTTTTGTAGGCAGTACCATGGTATAAGAAAATCAAGGTATTTCCATTTTGACGTAAACTGCGTTGGTTGTCATTCGCACCATTTGTCAGCTGTGCAAAGAGCGTTGCCACCTCAGAAATAGATTTTTTTGGTAATTTTTGTAATATTTAAGGAGATGTTTTGAATATAAGAAAAATAAAATACTTACAAAATCGTTTTCAGACAACTGCTTACAAATTTTTGAATGGTACAAATTATATATCTCTGCTTCCAAGTCAACATATATATATATGTTTCGCAATTACTTAAATAAAACATTTTCAGGGGGTTCTAACGCAGAGACAAATTAAATTTTCAATACATCCAGGATAATCGTTTATCGGTACCGCCGGGAGTCGAAAAAACTTTACTTTGCTTTCTTTGCAATTAGATCTGGTGTTTGTGCAATTTCTAAATATACAGATTTATGTTGCTAAAAATAGATTAAAGTAAATAAATACTTTATTAATGTCCGCGCAAAAAGTAGACCAATATTTTACTTACCAATCGATTTATTTCACGAACATATAAAAACTCAACATATAAATTCATTTATTCAATTTCAAAATTGTTTCCGTTCAAAGTAAAAACTCAGTTCGTTTTTGGTACAAGAATACGGTAGCTCATTTTCAAAAGAAAATGTCACAAACACAGTTTATGTCAAATGGTGGCTTTATATATTTGTACTATGGGCAGTACCATAGTGTTATCAACAAGGTGAAGTAAGCTGTCAGTTGTCTCGCTCGAAATTCTTCTTTGTTCTGTCATTCGGCTATCTGAAAATGTGGAGCAAATGTTGTATCCGCAAAACTGTTGCTTACTACTATTTTTTATATAAATATACGAGGTCAACGGTCCTATTTTCGGGTCATAGCTTTTTTGGTAGTTCTTGAAAGCAAAGTTCAGCAAAATCATATCGTGGAAGATATTTTCACGAAAAAAGGCAATTTATCTCTAGAGATATCCTTCAATGATATCACAAAACTAGGTTTCTCCAAGGTTTTAAGGAGTTTTTACCTAATACAGTAACTGACATATCACTATAGTAAGGCCCGCGTAAAATCAATACCGTCATTGTTGATATCGCTATGAAATAAGTTCAATTTGTATAAAAAAAAATGTATCTAGGCCTTTAGAAAAGCAAATTTTTTCATCTCACAGGGCCTAAACAGTGCAACGATTCCGATTCATATACAGGGTGGCTGATGAATTTTGCTACATTAAGAAACTCAAATATTTTTTTTTTCAGTGTATGGAATTCATTTTTCTTTTATTCATGTTAAAGCTCATTACATTTTATTAAATATAGCTTAATTAGTTTTAAAAATAATGGAATTTAAATGCCCCCCCTGCTCGTCGATGCATGTGCGGCATCTTACCAAAAAGTTGTTCATTACTGCTTGGAGAGTTGAGACAGGAATAGCCGCAATTGTTTCTCGAATGGTTGCCTTAGTTCATTCAAATTTGTTGGGTTTGCTTTGAAGACTTCCTGTTTGCAATAACCCCACAAGAAAAAGTCAGGTGCAGTAAGGTCAGGCGACCTGGGTGGCCAACGGAATGTGGAGTTTCTGGATATCAGCTTATTGGGAAATTTTCGTCGCAATTCTGTCATAACAGGTTGGGCTATATGAGGAGCTGCACCATCTTGCTGAAACCACACAGAGTTGAAAGAAATTCTCATTCGGCGTAATTCTGGATAGAAAAACTCTCTCAACATGCTCAAGTAACGGTCTCCAGTAACCGTAACGGTGTGACCGTTTTCTTCGAAGAAGTAGGCCCCGACAATGCAGCGTGATGAAACTGCACACCACACTGTGACACGAAGTGGATGCAATTCCGTCTCATGGAGTATCTGTGGGTTGGAAGCACTCCATATTCGACAATTTTGTTTGTTTATGTTGCCGTTTAAATCGAAATGGGCCTCGTCAGACATGAAAAGACAGTTCAACATGTTTCCATCCTCTTCCACCATTTGAAGCATCTTCTGGCAAAATTCCAAGCGAATCGGCAAGTCTGCAGCGTTCAGTTTGTTGGCCATTTGAATTTTATATGGGAATAATTCCAAATCTTTGTGCATAATTGACTGTAATGACTGTCTGCTTACACCCATTTGAGCAGATAAGCTTCTTGTCGAAACACGTGGATTGTTTTGTATGGCAGCAGCTACAGCAGCGATTGTTTCCTCCGTTCGAACTGAAGGGTTTCGATGGTAAGGTCTTCTGTTGACTGTCCCATGCTCGGCAAAATTGTTTACAAGTCTTATTATGGTCCATCTGCTCGGAGGATTGCCGCCAAACGTGCGCCTATACTCTCTTTGAACCGAAACTACGGACTCCAGTGCGTGATAGCGGCGGACAATCCAAATTCTTGTTTCAGTGTCCCAGTTATCCATTTTTGTTAAATGTAAAAGTCAATCTGCAAAATAAAAAAAAAATTAACCAGATTCATTAAATAGAAAAAAAGTTATTTAATTTTTTTTTGGTAGCGGCTTTCATTAGCCACCCTGTACAACCAATGGATATGGTATGGTAGCCCTGTCCTGCATCTTTGACGATGCGCCTAACAGTAACTCACAAAGACAAAATTTTCAAACGAAGCTTCATATATGAAAAAGCTGATGTGACAAGTGAGTCAGAAATATCTTCTACCAATACGGCAAACATCCAAATTATTATAGAACAAAGAAAATGTAATGAGTAATAATAAGGCAAGTGTGACAACTTTTATGGAGAAGCTTCTTATTATTTGTGGTGGTATGTTCTTTAGTTACCGCCAAAGATTGGAGTTAATACAATTTATTATTGACTCAGAACAAAATCTACCACATCTGCAGATCTTTCTTGAAATTGTTTTAGTAAGAAACCATTTAGATCGATGCCAGCAGAGAAGCCACTGTAAAGCTATATATTTTAATTGTAAAATTTTCCATACCAGAGTGAAAGGCAGGAAACCATTCAAGAGCCGTAAAAGGTAGTAAAGTACCAGTCAATGGCTTATTCATGGATGTGACCCCGTTTACCTCTTGCTATTGATCACCTGTTTATCCTTCTCGTTAGATTGAAATACAAAAACAAAATTTCTGTTATTGTTAATGCTAGAAAGTTGTAATTTTTTTTTACTTTTTTTTTAAAAAACGGGCAAAAATTCTTTAAGATTTTACCCTCCTGCGTACCTGAAAAATACACCCGTACCATTTCAGATCGCGTACGTTTTCTGTCTCTTTTTATTTACTTCACCCTGTTTATTACACTATGGGGCAGTACTAAAATAAAACAAACAAAAACATAATAAACAATTGTTAAATACAGACATGATGTCCGTGAGTTTGATTTTGAAATGTTAATCATACCATTTGTAATCACATAAGGAGATTTGAAAATATGAAGGTGGTAAATTTAAACCATGATAATTCTCTAGGAATCTAAACTGAAACCGTCTTCGGCGTAAGCCAACGCAAATTGCATATGAAGAGGTAACTCATGTTCAGCACTTGCACTGACTGTAGTAACATACTGATACATCTTCTATATTAAGATATTTAATGATCTCTTTTACAAGTTCGAAACAATGAGGAACTTTGGGTAAAGTTTTGCATTTCTCCACCTCTTTTTACAGCAGCTTTCGCTGGTTTATTGAGATTATCCAAAGATGGATATTTAAAGCGTGGAAGCTTGACACCTTGAACAGGGCCCTTTCAGCTCTGTTATCAGTTCAGTAACATCCCATTCCGGTTCAGTCCTTCACGCTGGAAAAGTTGCTTGTAAATTTGTTTATAATAAGCTAATTGGGATACGGAGATCTAAACTTCTAGGTCGAATGCTGAGCTCTAGAGAGTCATATAGTACTAAATAGCTATAGGCACAGAATCGAAAGAGTTAAGTTATGAAATTGTGTTTAGAGCTTTGCTGTTAATTGTTCAAAATTTTACTAAAATCACACAGCTGCATTATATGTAAGTTCCTAAAAATGTAGTGGATCTTCAAGCTTGTGTGGAAGAGGTATAAGAATTACGATTTAAATAAAACAGATTTAATAATTTATTTTATGAGACATTTACCAGATAATTCAAAATTTTAAGTACCCAAAATGTCTACGGAATTAGCTCTATTATTCCAGCTATTTGTATCTTGCGGAAAATACCGCCCTTGAGCAATGTCAAAGGCATCCTGAAATACATGAGCGCTTAGCCATATCCATGTAGCCCTTCAGTAACAACAGCTCGTCACAAAATATCGCACAAAAGTCAAGAATTTATCAATGGTTAATACAAAACATAAAAACTTCCGTTATCTACCCTAAAAAAAACAATGCTTGAAGAATATTTCAGGCATTTTAAATTTATACTCATAGAATTTTTCACACAAAACGTCATACGCATCACGTTTTCCAGAAAGATGCTTTTACTAAGGCCCAAGTGAAAAGCTCAATCAACACGTCATGTTTATTTCAACATTTGGACTGATGCTAGCTTGATCACTAATTATATTAAACCAGCATGAAAAGTTAATAGCATAATAATTTAATATTTGCAAAAATATTTCATCTTAGCGGGTTGCAGGGTTGCAGGGTTGCAGGGTGCAGGATGCAGCATTGTGCTTCCTCTTTAACGACATAAATGAAAAATGTTACTCATGCAAACCCACTGTGGAGGCTTTTTGCAGAAATTTGTAATAAAACTAAATATCTAGAATAGGCTTTTAGATTTTATGATCTATCTATCTGTAATAATTTGGGAGCATTTGGTTGCCATTGCATCTCTCCTACAATCAAGTATGCAAATATAAATACAATACCAAACCAAAAACTTCATCTATAATATTTTTGATGACAATTTTTCTTTCCGAACACGATCTCCATCATCGTTTAGGATCGTCATCTTGCTCTCAGCGAAGCCCGTGAGCTTTTCCTAGCATTGCTTTTAAATATGTTTTTGAAAATTGTGCAATGTTCACATTAATTGCCACGCCAAATCCTCCTTTAGGGTCTAGGTAGGAATTAAATGTGCCCACGAAAAATTTATAAAAATTTATAAAAAATATAAAAATATAATATAACTTTTTTGGCCCAGTCTAACCCACATGTTTTGTACCCAAATATCGTCAACGTTTGTAAAAGTTAACCTGAAGTTTTGATTTCAAACGCGCTGTTCTTGTTCACCCTGACGTCGATACATTCGTCCACTTGCCAATTCAACCATGGGTTTGCTTACGTGCTTCCAGTTCTGTGTTCAGCAGTTAGTGGACTATTACGAAATTATTTCTTTTGTGTTGGTAAGTTTTGTCCATCGTTTATATCAAAAAACTCTTAGCTTGGGTATGCCTATTTTGTAACTCAAAAATTTGTGTTGATTGCAAGTACTCCATTGCCGGAAGCGTTCTGTTTTTTATTCATGTAAGTACCGTTATCAGACGGTGGTCTACATTTAGCACTTGGTATTCAGCATTCAATGCTTTTGTCCACTTCCCACGAAGATTGTGGCTAGTTAGTCTCTTTCGGGCAAAACAAAAGAAACGAACATACTTAGCTACATATGTACATTCATAAAACAAGTAAGCATTAGCTTCATTTAAAATTCCAAACGGGTCATCTGTTTTGTAAAATGAGACTAAAAAAACTTTCGGTTCGTTACATAAGTAACTAAGTAAGATCATGTACCAAATTGAATCTTCCAAGTTTGGAGTTTTTTTGACAACGCACTGAGCGGGGGTATAAGTATTGATGAGGAAAAATTAGGAAGTTTTAATATATATTTCAAATACAATGCAATGTTACATGACGAAAGTTGGATAAATTGAAATTTTCTCAGTTTTTATGACGCTTATCAGCGTAGAATTAAGAAAACGTGCGTGGGTTTCGGAAAGAGCAAACATCAAATATATTAGTAGAGGATATGGCTTATTTGTTTCACAATAACTAAATTAAATATATGTATCCAAAGATGATATAAATTGATGAATATCCCTATGAACTTGATTTTGCCTTTTAATGCGATTTGATCACGATGAAAATGCTCTTGTAAATTCAGACTTGTTTCCCTGCCCTGGCAGCTTTACCTGGAGAAGAAGATCAAATGCAGCAATATAATCCCGATTACATTCCAAACAGTCACATGAATGCGGAACTCAAGAGGTTGGTAAATCAACATACATATCTGTTGGCGTGGGAAAGTTAGAATCAGAAAGACGCTGTCCAAACGACAAAGCATCTACTGACTGTGCAGATTTGGACATAATAATAATAATAATTCCCAACGGATTACCCACCATATCCCGCCCGACCGGCGCGAGGGGCGCATCCGCATAACGCGCGGATTATTCGTTCGTGCCGAGTCGTTGAAAGGCTTTGGTTTGTTAATCGTCGAGATCTAAAACTGCTCAGCTACAGAGAAAACCTCATCAGCTAAGTAAAGTAGATATAAGATAGATTATACATTAAGAAATAACTAGTTAACAGAATAAAATTATTGTTAAAAGTTAAAATAGAAGTCAAAGAATAAAAAACAATTAGTAGCTATGAATTTAGGACAGAAAGGATTGATTTTTTTATGCTGAAAAGCGAGTCTGAAATATCAAATCTACCAGAAAGAGAGTTATAATCTTGACACAAACAGCGAAAAGGCTCATTTAACTGAAAATTGGTTCGGCACTGTTTTAAGACTAGAGGTTTAAAATGCCTTGAAGGACGAGACGGTACATTGAAGTTCACTTCACTTAGAAGAAATGGGCTGGATAGTGAACCATTTAGCAATTTAATCATAAAAATAATTCCAAGCATTTTCCTCCGACTAGAAAGTGTGTGCAGATTAATGAGTTTTAAACGATTCGTATAGGGTGGCAGATTGTACGAGGGATCCCAATGAAAATCTCTTAAGGCAAATAGTAAAAATTGTTTTTGAACTGATTCAAGGCGATCTACATGAACCTGGTAACGCGGGTTCCAAATTATAGAACCATATTCAAGTATCGGTCTGACTAATGTAGTGAAGAGGGCTTTAGTTACATAAGGGTCGCTAAATTCTTTAGACCATCGTTTAACGAATGCTAGGACACCTCTAGCCTTATTGACTGTTGTATTAATATGGCGGTTGAAACAGAGTTTATAGTCCATAGTAACCCCCAGGTCAACAAAATCATACACTTGCTCAAGACTATAATTTTTAATTGTATAGGAAGCCGGCTGAGAAATTCCACGCGAAAAACCCATGTGTTTACATTTTTAAGGTTAAGTGGCATTGAATTTAAATCGCACCAAGTAACTAGTGCATCTAGATCTGATTGTAGCTTATTTCTATCTTCAAATGACGCGAATGACATGAAAAGCTTTACGTCGTCGGCATACATTAACATTTTTGAAAATTTTATTATTGTAGAAATATCATTTATAAACAACAAGAACAGAATCGGGCCAAGATGGCTTCCTTGAGGAACCCCCGAAGAGACATAAATGACATCGGATACTAAATTTTTGAACATTACTCTTTGTGTCCTGTCACTAAGGTAAGAAGAGATCCAGCGATTGAGACCCGGCTGGAAGCCCAACTGATCGAGTTTATGAATAAGTAATGAGTGACACACTTTGTCAAAAGCTTTGCTGAAATCCGTATAAATAACGTCGGTTTGCAGATTTTTTCTAAAGCCATTTGAGACATGACTGGTAAACTCAAGTAAATTCGTAACTGTGGACTTTCCCTTACTGAACCCGTGTTGGCAGTCAGCTATCAAAGTAGAGATCGGACCCGTAAGTTGATTTGTAACAATAGCTTCAAACAATTTTGGGATGGCAGAAAGCTTTGCGATGCCATGTGCGGGCTTTTTTAGCATGCAATTTCTTCTGATTCCAGCTAATGGCAGGACAATTGCCACACAAATATATAATTTCGTTAACGGAATTTATAAACATCACAAAAGCTACTCTCTCTTCCTTTCGTTGCCTGCTCTGGTGTTCCACAAGGAAGCATCTTGCGCCCACTGTTTTTTGTATTGTTTATCAACAGCATTTGCTCTTGCTTCTCTGCAGTAAAATTTTTGCTTTATGTTGATGATCTGAAAATATATTAACCTATCAATAGCCGTCAAGACTCTGAATTGATGCAACTAGAACTGGATAAGTTTAGCAACACATTCCATTTTCGAAACGTGTCAATTTCATTGATACCTCATATCATTTATCTAACTTACCTCTGCCGCCTGTAACTGAAATCAAAGACTTGGGAGTAATTTTTGTTTTAAAATTTACTTTCGCAACCCATATTAATTTATGCATCTCGAAATCGTATGCCATGCTTGCTTTTGTTAGGCGTCATAGCTCTGATTTCACAGATCCTTATACGATAAAGCTCTTTTATTCGGCGTTTGCGCGTTCCAAACTTGAGCACGCCTGTTTCAGTTGAACGGATCCAGAAAGTGTTCTTACATTTTGCCTTGCGCAACTTATGCTTCTCGGACCCTATCCTGTCTTATGATGCGCGTTGCTTATTGATCGGCTTAAAATCATTGCAGAGCAGAATAATAATTTTTTCGCTGTTATTCCTTTTTGATTTATTTCATGGTGCTGTTGATTGCCCAGTGCTTCTTGAGAGGATTTTCATTAATATTCCGGCTAGAGATCTCCGCAGCCCTGAGTTCTTCCATATTTTTCTTTTTAAATACTGTTTATAAGTAAAGCAGTTAAGAAATTTTTTATTAGATTGATTGCTACGCTCTATATATCTACTTAGCCTATAAGATTTTATACTAATTGGCTTAATAAATAAAATAAATAAATAAATATGTATGAAACCTGAGAAATTTTACGTTCCTAGTTTTTTAATTGCAAAATTTATAGACCAAAAAAAAATTTATGGGAACAATCGATTGTATGGGAGCTATATGAGCAAAATCTGCAAAATGTTTATTTCGTAGTTTTTTAATTGCAATAGTTATAGCTCAAAAACCGTTTATCGGAACAATCGATTGTATGGGAGCTATGCTTCGTATTGGTCCGATCTTGTTGCTTCCGACAGGTGACTAATATGTTACAAAATGGCGTCCCCATACAAAGTTTCAGTCAGATAACTATAAGACTGAGGTACTAGTTTGCGTCCAAACTGATCATTTCGGTATACTTATTGCGGGGTCTATCTCTTCGGCCATTTAAAAAAAATTACATTTGTTCCCATTTTTTTCTATAACGACACCTTCAAAGTAAAATAAATTTAATATAAAGTTATGTTTCGCACAGCTATTGCCTATTACATTCCTTAAAAAAATTTGTATGTAAATTTGGGAGTGGTCTTGATTGATTACCTTCATTTTCCCGCACATTCTTGCAAAAAGTGTGATCTGTGTGCCGAGTTTGGTTATGCTACATAAAACTTATTTTGGTTTTTGATGAAAATATTTGTCAAACTGAATTATCATATCCACACACGGACGGATGGATAGATCCCTTCAAATATTCTCGGAGTGCTCATAATTTAGGAGTCCGATATGAGTCTTAAATATGTGAAAAATATGAACCTCAGAAATATGATCATATGAGTATAGGAGTCTTTTACGACTCCGATGTGATGAAAATTATGAGCCTTATTCGGAGAGTGTTCCTTTACCAGATCAACTTTGGAGCAGATATTCATATTGTTTGTTTTAGAAAAAAAAATAGGTTTCCATACAAAACTTTTACGCATGGCTTTTGCTGTTCCTGACATATGTATATACATTTTCTATTGCTTTTTTATACCAACAATTTTTGTTGATTTACGGCCTGTACATTTTCAAGTATTCATGAAACGAGCCCAAGGCGAATAATAATAATTTTTCACTTTTTGAATTTTTATGAAAATTATTATGGCTTTTTTTTTAATAATCATTTTTAATTAATTATTAAAAGTTTTTTAATTGAATAGAGTAGGAAAAATGTTTAGAGACAAGCGCCATAGCTTTTCTTATAGATCCATTTCGGAAGTTGCTAGGCTTTGGTTTGCTAACCATTAAGCTAACAATACATTTTCGTGGACGCCATATCAAGTCATCTGCAACGAAAAAGTGTGTTTTATAAAATTGCGACTGTATCGACATGCCGTACAAATGTATTGGTGGTTTTCATTTCATTTTTTTTTAACACATCGGAAATATACAAAGATGAACCTTTTCTTCCAAATATCTTTTAACAAAATTTTGCTAAACATAGCCTCAGAAACAAAATTCCCAATCCACATGCCTGAATGTCAGTTGCAAAAATTATCTTTTAAGGGCCCAAAAAGGGCAGATTGTAAGGGACATAAATCACTCGGAAAATCTTCATTTAGGAGTCGTTTTGGAGTGAAATATGTTTCCGATTATGAGACAAAAAGGTATCATATTTGACTCATATTCAAGCTCATATGATATATGAAATTTGGCTCATATCGGACGACCGTCGCAAGAAGGAAAATACCCTCTTTTCGGAATTATAAATGAGCTCATAAAGAGCGTAAACTCTCCAATTTAGGACTCTTTTCTGACTCATTTATGACTCCTATGGTTTGCTGGGATATGACTTAATCAATTTAGCTTTTCCTCCTATACACTTTAATGCAATAATTATACTCGTATATCTATGTCGATTCATTTGTATTGTTACGACCTACCGTCAGTCGAACAAAATTGATATACTCTGTGATATATGCTAAATTGAGTATAAAAATGCTTTAAATATGTTTTCCAATAAATCTTCGAAAACTTTTGTTTGGTAAATAAGTCGTCGATGTTTTATAATTTGTTCTGTTTTTTTTCTTTTTTTTGCCAGTGAATTGCGAAAGGGCGTCCGTTGTATCCAAAGTTATACTCGCCGATGCATGCCGCTGCAGCAAAGAAACCAGTTTAATAAATTATATCACGGAACAAATCAATTCATTCGTGATCTATGCAATGAGGGAGATTTTCAAGATGGTAAGTTAACTATTGAATTTTAACTGTTTTTACGTAAAAATTTACAAAATTACCATTTTAATTGTTAAAAATCAATATTGATTGCAAAATTCTTATAAACTATACGAATTACTCTGATAAGAAATTAATTATTGACTAGTATTCATGAAACGAGCTCATGGCCAAGAATAATAATTTTTCACTTTTTGAATTTTTATGAAAATTATTATTCTTTTTATTTATTAATAATCATTTAAATTAATTATTAAAAGTTTTTTGATTGAAAAGAGTAGGAAAAATGTTTAGAGACAACTGCCATAGCTTTTCTTATAGATCCATTTCGGAAGCTGCTAGACTTCACTCATCAGAGAAATTTTGGCACGCACTGCTAACCATTAAGCTAAAAATACGCTGGTTTTGATGCCATCTAAACTCCTAGTTCTATTCTTCTTTTACCATATGCATGAACCAGTTGCGCCATTTGACAGTTAGTAGCGTGATCAGATGGATTTTTGACAGATCCGTTTTATCATCAGAATATTATTGACTAGAATTATTATCAAGTGGTCTTGAGTTTTGCAAAACTTACAAAAATATGTAAAATGAGCAGACCGTAAAAACCAATAACAAAAATGTTTTTGTTTATATTTTTAGAATACTTGAAACATGCACCTTGTTCGGAAATGGCTAAAAAAGAGTTCGAAGTATGCGCCAATCGTTACAAAGAAACAATGGTTTTTTTAAAACCGAATAAGAATCAGGAAACCCACGAAAATAGTACTGTTAATCAAAATATAAAAACTATTTGTTGGTGAGTAGAAACTAAGTACTTTTGCCATGATTCTAAAAATCTATTACGAAAATGGAAAATATCGTTAGGCACTACCGAATGAAAAGTGAGGTTAGCTTTAGACAAATAACACAGGTTTACCATTGTGTAGATGCGGAGATTAAACCACATTTCTGAATCTTTCGATTTCGAAAGCGTCCCTATTTCCCTTGCAAACGATGTTTTTTACAAGGTCTTCTTTTGGTATATTAATACCAAAAAAAAATTTTTTGCAGGCTAAACACTTACAAAGTGAATATATTTTAAAACTGAACCTCTTCGAAATAAGCTCCCAACATACTTTGCCGTTAAAAAATCGATCTTAATGTCACACAAATAAAATTGTAAAACGTCGATGTCTGTACATTGCAGATAATCAGGAAAAATTTATAGGAGGGATCCTTATTAAGCCAATAGAAGCCACATCAACAGTTTTTACAATTTTTGCCTGTCTTTATGTTTGGTCGCGTAAAAACTGCTTAATGGAATTGAATTGAAATGCTGCATTGCTAGACGTTTCATTTAAAATTTAAGATATCACCTATTTCGATAGCTTAACCAGTTTTCGAGATATCGACCGATATGTGGATCAAGGTGAACAAAAATGTGTTTAGTACAATATGGGTACCAAACGAAAGGTGATAATAAGTGCTGCAATAAGCGATGTAATTAAGTTCCATATCCTATCTGGTATGGGAAATAATGATTCAAATCGGACTCAGTATATTATAAGTTCTGATACGCAGCGAACCGGGCCGGGTTTACTAGTATTTAATATATTTAACTAGAATATATTTATATAAACGAAAGTTACTGAAAAAAAAACATGCGTTAATGAACCTCCGTGCAGACTTATCGAATGACTAAGCGACAAATGGACGAGCGGACTAGTGCCAATTTTAATACTAACTTCTACACTTTTTTTCGGTTGAGCCTAACATTTTTTTAGTATTACTTAGTTTTTACTAATTTAATATTTATTTCAATCATTTATATTTTACTATAGTTCAATAAATGAGCTTGTTGATTGTTCTGAAGATGCAGCACGTAAAATATGTGGACCAGAAGCAGCGAAATTCACACGCGAATTGGTTGATAAATATGCGAATAGTTTAACAAAGGTGAGATATGGATTTCAAATAAAGTAAATACATATAAAAAGCGAATGTCCAACCGATGCCTAAGTTTTGCGCGATATCGATGGCGATCCCGATTAATCGGCCCGCGGGCTACGCCGAAAGAGCGCGTAGTGAGATTGCGTTAACACATTGCGCTGATACCAGCTATGGCATATTTAAAACTAGTGAAAAAGGCCGACACCGAGTTTTTTAGTCGATGATCGGTAATGACGATGCCAATTAATCGGTCGGACTCTATAGAAACCTAGCTCAGTAAGCAAATAATTAATAGTATGCTCATTTTAAGATTCCGTTTGAGTATATTTCGTCCTGAAATTAGTCACATTACGATAACATAAAGTCTTTTAAGGCGTTAATAAAAGCAATACTCTTCCAATGTTAAATTTTCCAATTAATTTTTTGGTTTTTCAAAATGGCTATTTTTTCAATTTCATTTAAATGTTATAGTATTTACATAGAAAATATTTGAAAAATTGGCAAACAAAACACCATAACTATTCGGGTACTTCAATTTCGGAAACTGAGGCAGTTTAAACAGTTATATTGCAGTTCAAGAAACTTGAAAAATTTGTTCAAAACCTAAACATTTCACAGACCAATAAACTTTAATATGACTGTATAATTTCAGTGCAAAATATCAAACTTCCATATTTCTATATTTTCAGCTGTACTGTGAGGATTTCACTCGACATCCAGCAATGTGTCACGATGGGCTAGTCGACGAAGGTGTTGCGCTCCATCAGACCCATCTAAGCCGACTGATAATACTTGCAACTTCGGCTATTGTTTTCATATTAGGCACAAATATTAGAATAAGATAGATGAAACGCTGAAAATTATTATATGAGAGGACATTTGTTTTGTTTTGTGAACATTTTAATAGGCGATTTTTATTAAATTTTTTTGTTTTGGTGAGGACTCAAATATAAGAAAATATACATATAGTAAGTATGTATGTAAGTATTCTGAGAACATGTGTACTTATTAGTACGGAGTTGATAAAGTTGGTAAAAATGGATTATGGAAGAAGCGAAGCGTAGCATTAAATTAAGCAGGAGACAAAGTAAATATATGAAAATTAATTGAATCAAATTTATAAAAAGTATATATTGAGTATATGTATATACAGCCGTAAATAAATAAATATTATTGGTATGTAAAATGGGGTCAACATACTGATCTAAAAAATTAGCGACATATCTATGTCCGGTTAAACTTGATTTTAGAATTTTCAGGAAAAAGTTACAAATGAAAATTTTAGTATCACAAACAGAGTTGGGCAATTGTACGAATATATTTTTCTTTGAACGAAATATTTTTATAAATTAAAATGACCGTTCTTTATGACATTTTTCCAGTATGTTTAAGGGTTCGCTGGATATAGCATGAGTTATATATATATGTAAGTATCAGGCTCCTAAAAAAAATGTTTTCTACTTTATTATTTCGCTTTGTTTATTACTTCGATAGTTCAAAACGAAACAAAAGCATGCAGCTGAGTTTACTACGTCAATTTTAAAATACGTTTCTTGAATAAACGAAATAATTATATCGCACAAAATGAATTGAAAAATATTCACTTTTTAAAGTGTATTTGTTGCCTCAAAAATAATTTTCCAACTCTGCTGTAGTCGACGTTCTCTTCCCCTCTATTAACTTTTGGTTATAGAGAGGCCTCGTATAAGTGGTTGACTAGCGAATAATCATAAAAAACTTGTTTGTCTACCAAAAATGCAATTAAATTGAATTACTTTTGGTTTTTATTTTTTTGGAGCACTTTTGAAATTTGCACCCGGATTCATGCATGTTTAAAAATTGCGCCTTGGACTAGGCTTTGAAGCAGAACCAGAATTCAATGCTAGAAGCCAGAAACCGCTATAACTTTACTCGGAAGGACCTGTTAAATTTAATTAGTAATTAGTAAGTAATTCATTAGACGGCTTTTGTAATTGGTAATGATTATTTTAATTTTTTTTCAAGAAAAGGCAATTATTAATTGACTACAATTAGAAAAAAAAAAAATTATACAAAAAAAAAATAAATAAGAAACAATCAAAACAACTTTTTTTGATTATTTTTTTATTTCTTTTAATAACCGTAAAAAATCCTGATTTTTTTGATAATTTTTTTAATTAATTGGAAAAAAATCAATTATTCAATGAATTTGTAAGAAAATAATTAATCAAACCGGCAATCATTACGATTAGTAATCAGTTGGTCTGCAAAAAGCCAAAAGCCCCACAAGGGGAGTCATGAGGTGTAGACTTTTGACGCAAACTCAAAAACCTTTGGGATTTAAAAGGCCAGGCCTTTTTGTGCAGTGGCTGAAGAGCACCTCAATCCTGTTGAGCTAAAAATAAGGCACCTATATAACAACATCACTCCAGTTAACTGGAAGTACTGTGTCTGGTGTACAAGGAAGTACTGAAGCAATATTCCAACACTGCAATCATCATCCGTAGTAACGGATTGCGTCGACGAGCGTTCATATACTTTCTATACAAAAGCAATTGCAGCCGAGCTGTGATGGATTTCGAAGCGGAAACGAGTTTATTACTTAGCAATATTTTGCCAGCAGGGTTTCTTACCCAATTAACAATTTTTTTAGTATTCAAGACTTTTTCCACTCTTTGTAGGAATAGACACAAACGAAAATCAAACTGTACAAAACCATTTATGACATGATAGTCGATGAGCAGATGAAAAATATTTTTTACGGTTTATTTTCGTACAACATTCATAACTATCCCGATGGCACGGCCATAAAGAATTTCACCTCCATTTAACTGAAAGAAGACAACTTTTTCTCTTCGTAATCATGTAGGTTTATTTTAACTTTTTTATTAGCAAAATAAATAAGATTATATACATGGTTAAATATTTTGGCTTGGATTTGAAACATTTTTTATTATATATGTGAACCAACCAAATATAGTTAAAAATTTCAACACGTCCAGTTTTCGAGAAATATAGTTTGATGAAAATGCTTTAAATTTTAATTCAACACCAGCTCTTAAAAAAATTTTATAGGACTCGAACCGCGTATTTTTAACCGTATATTAATCTTTAAAGAATTTTCTTGGTGTAAACAAAATAGCTTATTAACCCAATTATTTGTAAGCAGACAAAAACAGATTTATTTTTAAACGTCTTTCGAATTGCTTTTGCCCAACTCTGATCACAAATGGTTTTAACACAATATTTAACAAAATATACACACATATAGAGACACATTTAGCAGACAGAAAAGCAACAGAGTTACAATTACACAAGAATTTAGTATATTACTTAGATTTATTAATATAATATTAAATTAAATATTGTATGCACTTGTTTATTGAATTAGAATAAATTAATTAAAATTAGTTACGTATAAAGAAGAATAACTTTTAAAATATTGTATAGAAATTTTTAAGCTTTACTATGTAAGTGAAATAAAAGCTCAAACATACTATACGCAAAGTTTCAATATTTTCCCTTTTGCACAGAAAAAAAAGTTGTGGAATTAAATAAATTATTTAGTTTCTGAGTGGTTGAATTTCTTTTGCACATTCTCACTTAATAATTGAGTGATTCATTAGCATTAATTTCAACAAATAAATACAGACATATCTTTAAAAGCGAATATAGAAATCAATTAGCGGTTAATATAAAATATATACTTGGTTGTGGTATTTATATTTATATTATATTTACAAAAATGTATTGCATGAGAAACAACTATGAGTTTCAAAAGCTGCTTCTCGCAATATTCTACAAAAAAGTCCGAATCTGTGCACTCTGCGCATTACTTCAAAAATTTATAAACATAAAACAAGTAAAAAAAGGGCTGTTTTCGACTGTGCCGAAGACTTTGTACCTTTCATGAATACGCACCACGGTTTTAAGTGTCCGATCCTTACTCACAATTAGTACAATCTCTGCAAAACTGATAATTTAAAGATACATAGCCCAAGCCCCATTTATCGGAACAATCGATTGTATGGGAGCTATATGTTATGTTGTTCCGATCTGGCTGATTTTCACTACACACATTACATACATAATAAGTACCAAACCTGCAAAATTTTAAGTTCCTAGCTTTTTGCAAAATTTATAGCCCAAAACCCATTTATCGAAACTGTCGATTGTATGGGAGCTATGCGTTGTATTGCTCCGATCTTGCTGATTCCGACAAATGATTAATCTCATGCTTTGGGCAGTCCCAAAATTTGCCACCAATCACCTCTATTCAGTAGGGATGAGACTTTGAGTTGGAAAAATCGATTGCTCAATAATCACTTTACTTGTTTACAGATAAAACGATTGGTAGAATATCGATGTTTAAAGAAAACAATCGCTTTTGTTAGCAAATCGATTTTTTATAAGAGAAATGCCTATTCGATGTATTAGGAGAAATAAATTATGAATAATTAATTCAAATGAAAATCATTCAAGATAATAAGTTTACGAAAATAACAAAAAGGGCGATCTTCAGATTTTATTAGTTCAGATTCCAATTATTCACATACAAATTTTCATTACTCTTAAATATTACAAAACAATAAGAGTAAAGAATGTGAGAATTTCACTTGTCATAATTTAGGCTTAGACAATGAAAACAACGAATATACCTTTATATTTATATATATTTTTTATATTATACCTTTTATAACTTTGTCCCGATGTTTGTAAGCATGAGAAGAGGAAGAGATAGACCCACTAATAAGTATAGCGAAATGATCAGGGCGAGGAGCTGAGTCGATTTAGCTATGTACGTGTGTCTGCTTGTACGCAAACTAGTCCCTCAGTTTTTGAGCTATCTCGATGAAATTTGGTATGGGACCGCGATTTTGTAATATATTAATCATTTGTCGGAACCAACAAAATCGGATCGATACAGAGCATAGCTCCCATACAATCGATTATTCCGATAAACGGGTTTTGACCAATAAATCTTGCAATTAAAGAGATAGGAACTTAATATTTGGTTTGATAAATTTAATATACGTAATGTGACTAGCGAAAATCAGCCAGATAGGACTAACATAACATATGGCTCCATATAATCGATAGTTCATACAAATGGGTTTTGGGCTATAAATTATGTAATTTAATAGCAAGGAACACTTATAACATATGTAATGTCTGTAGTGAAAATCATCAAGATTGGAAAAATATATAGTATAGCCCCCATACAAAAAATTTTTCTAATAAACGGGGTTTGGGCTATGTTTATTTAAATGAACAGGGTAAGACCATCAAAATTGGCAGAGCTTGCACTTATTTTAAGTAACGATCGGACATTTAAAACCGTGGTGCGCATTCATGAAAGCTATAAAGCCGTCGGCACAGCCGAAGACAGCGCTTTCCACCTAATTAAAAATTAAATGAACTGATGAGTATTGAAACAAATGATTTGGAAATTATTTGTTCTCAAAACTAAGAAATATAAAAAAGTTTTTTTCAAAATAAATAATTGCTACAAAATTTGAACGTTACCTAACAGTTGACTAAAATCAAGATTGATTAAAAGCGAATTATATAAAGCTATGTGGTTTCAGCTGTAAAGAAAATGTGTAGCTTTTATAATCAATTTAACAAAATCGATGTTTGTCACTAACAAAATCGATAAAAAAAATTGATAATTAGAAAAAAATCGGTTAAAGTAAAAGCCGATGATTTATTCACAACCCTACTATTCAGTGCAAACTGAGAAGGGTTTCTTTAAGTTCTAGGATTGGTGGCATCATAAGCATTGCTCACTTCAACCCCGCAATTTTTTAAAATCACAATTTAGAGTTGGCTCGATTATCGGAGGTGGGGTGGTAGAACTGGTTGTCGCCTCAGGAGTGCCCGTTTACGCATGGGGCAGCATTTTCATTGTAAAAAGTTGAATCGGCACGTTGCATATCACGAAAACTATGAAATATGCTAGAGATGCCACGAATATTCGACAACTAACGGGTATTCGGTTTATACGGCCACTTTTTTCGCTATTCTGTATTCGGCCAAATAATTATTCGTGCCATCTCTAAATTATACCTACAATCCAATAAATTTTTTTTTTAATGTTTAAAAAATAAATTATGAACACCTTTAATTAATGTATTTACCTGCAACCAAAAATTGTAATAATTGTGTACTCAAATACTGAATTTGGTCTTAAGCCCTTATAAGTAAATACTGAAATTATATATGAACCAATATTACAAATAGTATATAAATAAATTTGGCCGGTGAATTACTTTAAAATCAGTAAAGAACTTAGTTAAATAACTGAAAGGTATTTTAAATAAATATACAAAGTATAAGTGGCTACTTAAGTATTGAATTATAAAATGAAAACATAAGAGCTAAAACCGCTAAAGAAATATTTAAATAGTTGAAATGCAAAATATATGAAGAAACCAATCAAGCAAATGAACACAGATATAGGCGTGGTCAGGTTAAGAGATGTTAGGCAAGGTGAAGTCTGAGTCTCACTGTGCTTTAGCTGTTGTTAAATGAAGACAAGTAAAGCAGACTAAGTTCGGTTATACACGAAAACTATTTAATCAACTGTGAGTTTTAGTAACAAACGTTTAGGGCTTTTTTAATTCTATCAAGACTTTCATATATAAATTTCTAGAAACCTTGAGACCTACTTTCATTGAGTTGATCTGTATTTCAGACTCTCATGGCTATAGCTTTATATGGAGTGTGGGACTGTTATCTGTTAGCTTTGGCAAGATCAATTCCTCTTTGGATTTTTAGGCTGATATTACTGTTGGCGATAATTTGTCTCTTTTTTTGATGACGCGGAAGTTACAAGCCAATAATGTTTATGTCGTCAGCACATTGTGGGGCGGGTTCGATAACTTCTCTGCGTTCTCCATAATACGGAGAATTGCTCTTTCCATAATCTTAGTATTCTCTGAACATCGGCCACAAGGTCGATGTTCTCATATTCAGAACAGTTCGCCCCGGGTAGAAAGCCTTCCGCCATTCACCGAATTTTTAAGTAGAATTTTCGAATGCTATTCCTGTTAGCTAGCACTCCGCGCCTTTCTGCCTATCTTTTGTTCGTCCGTTAAAAGCCGCCTCGCGGTAGCGCTTACACACACTCCTTTTAGGAGTCGCTCCCAGCGTGTCACTGTTACCAGAGTCCTTTTTTCCTATTCCAATGCGTCGGGTTTCCCTATACCAAGTGTTTCTTGGAGTTCTTCGGTATCCAGTAATTTCTTCGGCGACATCTTTTTAAAAAAGTTTACTTAAAATGAACTAGTAAACAACGTAGTAAACAACGTACTATAGCAGAGGCATTTAATGTTTGGTTTCAGCCGAACATAGACTTTTCCTGATGGGTTTTGGTTATTTTTTATTGATTTTTAATTTATATTGAATGGTAGCACTATCCTATTTTCTTTTTTATACCTTTCATGAACATGAAATGGTATTATAACTTTGGTCCGATGCTTGTAAGTATGAGAATAAGAAGAGATAGGCACACCAATAAGTTTACCGAAATGATCAGGTCGATGAGCTGAGTCGATTTAGCCATGTCCGTCTGTCCGTCTGTCTGTACGCAAACTAGTCCCTCATTTTTTGAGATATCTTGATGAAATTTTGGTATGGAGCCGCCATTTTGCATTAAATTAATCATTTGTCGGAATCAGCAAGATCGGAGCAATACAACGCATAGCCCCTTACGATCGATAGTTTCGATAAATGGGTTTTGGGCTATAAATTTTGCAATTAAAAAGCTAGGTACTTAAAATTTTGCAAGTTTGGTACGTATTATGTATGTAATGTGTGTAGTGAAAGTCACCCAGATCGGACCTACATAACATATATCTCCCATACAATCGATGGTTCCGATAAGTGGGGTTTGGGCTATGTATCTTTAAAATATCAGTTTTGCAGAGTTTCTACTAATTGTAAGTAAAGATCGGACACTTAAAACCGTGATGCGTATTCATGAAAGGTATAAGGTCTTCGGCACAGTCGAAGACAGCCCTTTCCTTACTTGTTTTTTTTTTAGTTTAGTGCTGCCCTGCTTGTAACGGTCGTCGGTGTGAAATATATTCCTACTAGTAAAATTTCAGTGTCAGCTCTGGTTTATAAGATCTCTTTCCCATTATTATTATTGATTTCTGATTAGTGCTGGGAGCTCGTGCGTGATTACTTTGGACAACTTGGCTTAAAGAAACCCTACAAAAAAAATTGTATTATGTATAATTTCAAACTAAAGGTTTTGAAAGTACTTTTTCATTCACAGCAATTGATTAAAGTTAAATATGCGTGGAAAGCCTTTAGTGATATAAAAAAAAATGTTACGTTGATAACAGATATAAAGTAGTTTGTTTTGAAAAAATTTAGCATTTACACATTTACAAATTATTCGAAAAAGGTGTTATTAAAAATTAAATTAAAAAAAAAAAGTTTTCGACACATTTATACAGTTTCTCTGCGATTTATTTACTTTAACAGTTCGTATATGACGACATCAAAATCGTGTTGATAGGATAAACAAAAAAAAGTTATTTGGAAATACATGCTTTAACCTATGAAAAAGTGATTTGTAATCCCTATCTTTTAAACTAGAGCTGATGAGAAACAAGTTTCTAATTTTTTCGTATTAGTTCATAGCATCTACCCAAAATTAGATCACACATTTTTTGCACCAGTGTAATCAAATATTAATTGAAAAAAATTGAAATAATCATTGTCAGTTATAGAAACCATACCATAAATGTGTAAATGGTGATGATTATAATTTAACTGCTCTAAATACGTAGACTCGTATCTAGCTGTTGAGACTATTTTATGGCAACTCGGTTTTCATACTTTTAATATCGAAATAATAGTTATGTAACATAAACAGAAATTATCTACTTATGTAAGTTCAAACACAATATACGCATATGAAATCGTAAGTTAAATAATTATTAAGATTTCAAAAAGTATTATATAACCACTTTATATTAGAAAATTTATTCAACACAAAAGTTTAACATACATATTATGTACACAAAAAGTATGTATGTAAATATGTAAAAGTAGAGAGCCAACACACCAACACACCACCACCACTGTTGTTGTCCGATATTGAAATATAGTCAATTACGAATGTGTTACATTTATCGGTAACCAGAATCAGATTTGTTGTTTTATTTTTACCGTTGTATTACAAATTGTAGCGGCCCTTTAATTTAGCGGCCGTGTGTCCGAACCTACAAACAAACTTGTAAGTATATACTATGTGTAAGTAAATTCGAAAGGACCCCAAAAGCGTTATGTGGTCATACACTTCACGCCCCTTAAACTCCACTTCAACTTGCTCCATTGCCACTGTAATGCCACACCGCTTTCACGCTCTGATGCAGCACTTTCGCATAGAAGCGGAAAACCACATACCGGATGCGACACAAATCGCCAAATGAAACGAAACCACGTAAGTGCATACTCGACTCACCACATTGATCCACACTTGGTAAGCACCCGGTAAGCTTCCCTTATTTTGTCACCATGTCACCATAGCACTCATCCTTCCCCTCTCCCCACAATTGAATGACCACCCAATGCATTACAACGTGCGACGCCTAACAAACAGGCACCTTGTGTAGAGTGAACTGACAATGCGCAAACACACACGAACAGGCATTCACACCACACATTTACTTCACCTGTATTTGCTATTAGAGCGATTTGGTATTTACCACAAAAAGCGAATTCCCTTTGCATATGCCACATTCACGGTTATTCGCACAAAGATACACACTTACTATTTAAGGTTATCCAGTGACACACAGACGAGTGTGCCTGAAATACTCAGCAGCGTTCAAACTACCCATGGGCAAAATCTTACTGAAAATAAAAATTGCGTAGTGCATTCTGAGATCCACACTTTTTTTTAAAAAATTATCTATGCCAAGAAAGTAGAGCTTACTTTTAAGGCTTTTATGTAAACACCGGGAATTTTTGATTCTGTATAAATTTTATTTTTCAAAAAAATTTAAAAGCGCCAATGCGATACTACTATTTTTCGAGATCTTCTTTAGAATGGCTTAATGAATTGTATGCAATGCACAGTCAGCAAGAAAAGCTAGTCGATATCGTTTATTATCTATCTAGGTATTGTGTGAAGCCCAACATTGACAGCAGATTGCACGTTCCGACCTGATCTTCTCGATAATAAAATCGACACTAACCATTTATTTGTCGATCCCTGAGTGCTAAGTGGATAAAGATGCGAGAAGGTGCTCCAATGAGCACTCCATTTTGGCTTCTGCTATTGCTATTGGAGGAACTTACTGAGTTCGGAAAAAAGTCTGTTTAGAAGAGATAAGTTGCGTGCTTTGTTCCGCAATAGCCTACAAGGTGAAGTACCCAATAAAATAATGTAATGCATTTGAGAAAGAGTCAATTGGATTTTGAGATAGTAAATTGAAAGCGTAAGTCTGTTTAAATGCTCTTGGATACTCATTTACCGGAAAACGGCCCAGAGGAATCCTTTCCCTTATCGTTGTTTTTGTTGTTTGTAACGACGGTTTTGGGGAATGTTGTCGAACTGACAGTCCTTGGCCGAACATAAACCCGGTACGTTTCGGTACTCCCTTGCCGTACTGCCCGACTGTCGTGGTAGCGATTTGGTATGACCAGTGGAACCTTCTAAGTCATGTCACCCCTCCTCCCTTAAGAAAGGAGGAGATAATGAGTGGTGAGAGATATCACATCCGTAGATAAACCATCGAGTTGCACCTTTGTGCTTTTTAGTCGCTTCGACCGGTATGCCTATCTCGGGCATATTCTAAACCCATAACCCTTTATCGAGGGTACACCTGTGAGTATACCTATCTCGGAAGAGAGGGTGCAATGTACAATAACCGGTTTTAGACCCTAACCCTTTTGCTCCCTGCCCTGCTGGAATAGACCCAGCGCACCTCATGAATACACTTGAACTGTCTTCGAGGTAGCCTAATAACATTTTCGAGCCTTGCCTCACTTTTGACTACATTCCGAAAATCGGAAGGTGTGATTCGTTTGTGTTTATTCCCAAAGCTGGTAAAGCTTCGCATACTAATCCAAACGATTTTAGGCCCTTCAGTGTCTCCTCCCACCTCCAAGGCAAATCTACCGAAACGACACTTCACAGTCTCGTTTCTGCCAGTGAATCAACTCTGAACTTTAAAGAATATTACCTTGTGGCATTCTTGGACATCCAGGGTGCCTTTAATTATATCAGTTTAGAAGCTATTGCGAATGCACTGTCAACTTTAGGAGTAGACAACTCGTTGGTGGAGCTCACTGACCAACTCCCAACGGGAAGATGGGTCTTTTCATCAATTGGCGAAACAGAAGTATTAAGTAGTTAGCAGGGCTGACTGCAACGTAGTAGATTACTAGTGACTATCGAAAAAGTAGTAAATTTGCTACAATTGCAGTAAAGCTCTAATACTGTTGCCCATATATCTTTGGCCATCATTGCTGATCATGCTCTATGTGCCATGTTACATTTTGTTTCATCCTTCGCTTTGCCGTTCAGGTTAGCTTGACTTACTTTGCTCAAGGGATGCAGCAGATGACCACTTGGCGCACAAATTCACGCCAAATTGGCTCTTAGCCAGTCCGGTTCAGTTGAAACAAATCGAGTCTGTGGAGTCCGGCTTGAAGTGCTTAGAACGGTGTCCACACTTCACAATGAGGTTTATCTGCGGAGTTGGCTATTTCCTGTGTCATTTTAAGAAGCGTTTAGGGGTTCGTTATGCATTTACGGATGCATGTAAAACTAAAGGTAATGGCTTAGATTTGGTTGTTCACACATACATATGTAACAAACATATTTGCTATTTACAGTAAAGGCCAGTTAATTAGAAACATTAAATCAGGCTTAACATTTTCCACTTTATGTTTGCATAGAAATGTACTTTGTTCCGATCGTAGTAATTTCTAATGGCATAGACTAACGAGATATACTTTTTATATATCAAAATGACCAGCACCGGAACAAAAGAAGTTATAGCTTTCGAGCGGTAACGACAAGAAATTATTTATTGGTAATTTTGTCAGGTTTTAATACTATAATAGGTTCACGGTAGGTTCAGAAGTTCGCTGGGCACGAAACAGGCCATATATAGTTTTTGGAAAAGTTCCCAGGTTATATAAAGCTGAATTTTGGTATAGCTAAGAATTTATTTGGTTCAAGTTAATGATATTTTATATATAAATATGTGTTCTATATATAAAAAAAAAATTGGAAAAGGTAAGCGGTGCCAAGACCAAAAAAAAAAGTTAAACAGCTATATCTTCGAAACTATGTACATATCAGTACCCGCAGAGGAAAAAGTAGTAGAAGGGGTAGGAATAAAAAATTTGAGAATGAGACGAGATGTTAGAGGAAAATGAAGAGGGTAAAATAAACTAACGGGATGTGGGGGTGGGAGTGGGGGGAAGCAAAAGTAGAAAGAAAAATCAAGGTATAGGATCAAATTACGAGAAAGCGCCAGGAGAGTTCAATTTGTTAAATGTAGGCAACTCATATTTTAAGGAGGACTCCGTCCGTTGGGTCTGCTAGTGTCTGATAAAGTGTCTACCATTAAATAAATGATACTAGTGGAAGGCATGCAAAATTTTAAAAGCCTATTAACCGGTTTATGAAAGGAAAATAATATTTAAATGGTTACCAATTTTATGGTCATCACTGTGTGTTTGCAAACATTCTTACAGCAATCAATAGAAGTAATTAAAGTTCCCCAGCAAAAAGTTTTGGTTTAAAAACTGTAATGCTTTACAACATAATTTAGGTGTCCTTAAAATCTAAATCAAATAATAACAACTTTTATGTAAACAGAGAGGTATGTATATATGGACGTTTTATACAAATGGTTGTGTACAGTTTAAGTAAATATTGTGCTTGTATATACAGGGTGGCTAATGAAAGCCGCTACCAAAAAAAAATTAAATAACTTTTTTTCTATTTAATGAATCTGGTTAATTTTTTTTTTATTTTGCAGAATGACTTTTACATTTAACAAAAATGGATAACTGGGACATTGAAACAAGAATTTGGATTGTCCGCCGCTATCACGCACTGGAGTCCGTAGTTTCGGTTCAAAGAGAGTATAGGCGCACGTTTGGCGGCAATCCTCCGAGCAGATGGACCATAATAAGACTTGTAAACAATTTTGCCGAGCATGGGACAGTCAACAGAAGACCTTACCATCGAAACCCTTCAGTTCGAACGGAGGAAACAATCGCTGCTGTAGCTGCTGCCATACAAAACAATCCACGTGTTTCGACAAGAAGCTTATCTGCTCAAATGGGTGTAAGCAGACAGTCATTGCAGTCAATTATGCACAAAGATTTGGACTTATTCCCATATAAAATTCAAATGGCCAACAAACTGAATGCTGCAGACTTGCCGATTCGCTTGGAATTTTGCCAGAAGATGCTTCAAATGGTGGAAGAGGATGGAAACATGTTGAACTGTCTTTTCATGTCTGACGAGGCCCATTTCGATTTAAACGGCAACATAAACAAACAAAATTGTCGAATATGGAGTGCTTCCAACCCACAGATACTCCATGAGACGGAATTGCATCCACTTCGTGTCACAGTGTGGTGTGCAGTTTCATCACGCTGCATTGTCGGGCCCTACTTCTTCGAAGAAAACGGTCACACAGTTACGGTTACCGGAGACCGTTACTTGAGCATGTTGAGAGAGTTTTTCTATCCAGAATTACGCCGAATGAGAATTTCTTTCAACTCTGTGTGGTTTCAGCAAGATGGTGCAGCTCCTCATATAGCCCAACCTGTTATGACAGAATTGCGACGAAAATTTCCCAATAAGCTGATATCCAGAAACTCCACATTCCGTTGGCCACCCAGGTCGCCTGACCTTACTGCACCTGACTTCTTCTTGTGGGGTTATTGCAAACAGGAAGTCTTCAAAGCAAAACCAACAAATTTGAATGAACTAAGGCAATCCATTCGAGAAACAATTGCGGCTATTCCTGTCTCAACTCTCCAAGCAGTAATGAACAACTTTTTGGTAAGATGCCGCACATGCATCATCGAGCAGGGGGGGCATTTAAATTCCATTATTTTTAAAACTAATTAAGCTATATTTAATAAAATTTAATGAGCTTTAACACGAGTAAAAGAAAAATCAATTCCATACACTGAAAAAAAAATTATTTGAGTTTCTTAATATAGCAAAATTCATCAGCCACCATGTAGTACATATTATGTAGATGTGTATGAATGCAAATCGCAGTTTGAAAACTTAGCTAAAATACCGCACCACCTATGCATATCAATTGCTTAGATATTAACATTAAAAGCTATAATCCCAGCTAAGTGAGGATGTTAGTACACGTAGGTATATATATATACATGTGTACATACATATTAAACTGGTCCAAAAAAATTTATTTCTATGCAAACTTAGAATCGCTAAAAAAAAATTACTGGTGAAGTTTCAGAACTTAAGTACTGACTTATCTTTAAATTCGGATAGAAAATTTGGATTAAGCATTCAATTCCTTAAAGATTCTTTGTTTATATATTTTCTATATGTATTTTTTTGTTTTAACCAAATTTTCAAATTGCAAACGTGAAATTACAAAACCAATGTTTAAGGCTTTATTGCTCTGGAGCGGCCATACAAAAATCTATATTGAGAACCTTTTCTTGCAAATTTATGCAGTTAGTAAACAGTTATTTATAATCAGAACTAGCAACATTAGACCACTAAAAATTAATATTAAGGTTTCAAACTTCTAGAATATTTTATTCGCCATTCTTAAAAAAAAATCTCAGTATAATTAAAAAAAAAATTGTTTTTTCGTCCTAGTAATAAACTGATTCTAAATCATATACTGATTCACAAAAAAAAGTAATATACGAGGTGTGTTCAAAAAGTATCGCGAATTTTGAATTTTCGCTGGTTACGTATATTCGAATTTCGAATTTTTTGTGGCGCTATGTTGGTACTCATGTCTCTCACTTATGCCGACAAGCTCGGCCATTTTGAATGTTCAGTTAATTGTTGACAGCTGCTTTGCTTGCATGTGTTTTGGATCGTCTTCGATTTTTACCTATTCAAAAAAATGGATCAAAGAACCTGTATCAAATTTTGTGTGAAAAACGAAATTAAGTGCGCGGATGCATTCCGAATGTTGACTGTGGCATACGGAGAAGCTACCTTGGACCGAAGCAACGTTTATCGGTGGTACAAAATGTTCTCAGAAGGCCGAGAAGATGTGCAAAGAAGAACAAAAATTGGCTTTTGCACCACGATAACGCCCCTGCTCACGCATCGTTGCTTGTGCGCGACTTTTTGGCCAAAAACAACACACTAATGATGCCGCAGCCACCGTATTCCCCAGATATGGCCCCCTGTGACTTTGTCTTGTTCCCTAAACTGAAGAGGCCCATGAAAGGAAGTGCTTCGAAGATTGGAAAAACCGTTGGCACAAGTGTACGTATAATATCTCATGGGGATTACTTTGAAGGGGACAAAATAGATATTCATGAATAAATAAATAATTTTTGAAAAAACACAAAATTCGCGATACTTTTTGAACACATCTCGTAAATAGCACGTGCATCCTTGTTAATTTATTTAGATTCCAAATTGGGGTGGCTGACTCTCTCTATGGCGCGATATACAACAGGTATATCATCATAAACCTCCTAAGAGATTTTTGCGCCAAGCTTCTCTTCCAATTTGTGGTGTGCTGATTTGAATTTTCCCTACAAATTGGTGGGACCTACAGTTTTTTGCCGACTCCGAACGGCATCTACAAAGGAGACGAATTTTTGCTGAGAAGCCTGTCATGGCAGAAATACACTCGGAGAGTTTGCCAAACCACTGCCGAGGGGCGACCCCGTTTTGTAAAACTTTTTTCAAATCACTTTTGATGTTACCTGTACCAGGGCTCTAACCATGGACCTTCGGTGTGGTAGGCCGCAACACTAACAAAAAAAAAGCTTGCGTATTCACTGACTACTAACTATTTTTATACCCAGCTATACTACTAAACAGGGTATTGTAGTTTTGTTTTCTTTAACCCTGAACGGTCATCCTTTTTTTTTGTACATTAACGTCATCCTTCGTCAATATGACGACGACTTATTTCAAATCCATTTTCAGTAGGGTGTGAGTCGAAATAATGAACGCGTTTTATTTTTTTTTTAATTATTTATTTCATTATTAATAAATACAAATTCAAAGAGAGTAAACAACCGACTATCGCTGTACGAAAGCGGAGATCAACACGAACAATAAAAAACTTATTTACAGTGAAAATAAAATAGTTCGTAGTCATTTTGACGAAGGATGACCGTCTATGGTTAAAGTGATTTTGGATTTATATACACGTTGTCATCCGAACCTAATATGTCAAGGCATTTAAACCTTTTTTGATGATTCTTTTCCAACAGAAACTGCCATTGTATCACTTTCCGTTTGTTTTTTGAAAAACTCATCAACATTACAGGCCATTATGTCTTCTTCAGAAGAGAGTAATCGGACGAGGTAAAATTCGATATAAGGATATAGAAATGCAAAGTTGATTTTAAGTTAATAAAAATTATCCCTAACATCCATATAAAAATAAAAAAAAACTGTATAAAGCTTTTACAATTACATTTCCATAAAAATTTTCAATTGAAAGGATTTCTACTCCTCAAACATTCGCGGAGTGCTCATAACTTAGGAGTCCTATATGAACCCTAAATATGCGAAAAATATGAGATTCAGACATACGATCATATAGGAGTCTTTTTTTTATATTACATGTTTTTGCTGTTCTTGACATACACTTTCGTCGACGTCATCTGCAACGGAAAAGTGTTCCATATATGAGTGTGTCGATATACCGTGGTGGTTTCTAGTGTAATTTTGTGTTTTTTTCGAAACATATGGGAAATATGCACACATGAATCTTTCAAGGGTTTTCTCCCAAATATCTTTTAGAAAAATTTTGCTAAACATAGCCTCAGACAACATATGCCAATTCACATGGCTCAGTTTCAGTTACAAAATTATCTTTGAAGGGCCCGAAAAGAGCAGCTTGAATGGGATATTAATCACTCCCTCCTAAAGCTTCGTATAGGAGCCACTTTTTAGTTCAATATGTGTCGATTATGAAACACAAAGGTGTCCTTCATGACTCCTGTTCAAGCTGATATGATATATACAATTCGACTCATATCGGATAACCATCTCAAGAAGGGAAATACACTCATTTCGGACTCAAAAATGAGCCCATAAAGAGCGTAAACGCTCCTATCAAGGATTCCTTTCTGATTTATTTATGACTCCTATGGTTTCTCCTAACCATATCTAATTGGAAATAAAGTGTTCTGCACCATTAAGCTAGACTACGCGCACTTTTACTTACAACATTTTTAAATGCACACCTCAATCCAAAAACACTGCAAAGATGAATAGTTTTATTATCTAAAACTATTACTATTTCTTTTTGCTATCGAAATTAAGGTTTTTTGTTGGATACCAATCTGGTAAATCTTTCATCCCGACTGTCGAGTTAAAAGTTTGACATGAACACGTCGAGCCTTCTCGGTCATCAAAACGTTCCAGATATGTATTTCGTTAAACAATGATATACTCGTACATCCATTTAAACGAAAATTGAAATAGTGTAGGACTTCAACTAATTGTCAACCGCCGGTTAACAGAGAAAAGAATTTCTGCCTAGAAGCTCAACGCATAATCACTAATGCGAACAAGTGCACTTTGTACTAGTAGAAAATTGAGATGTAAAGTCCTCTCTTGTTGTTGTTGTTACAAAAAAAAGGTGAAGGCCTATAAATCTCCCAAAACGCTTGGCTGAAATATGGCTTAAAATCGTGGCATCTATCAAGATAAGAAAACCCCTAGAGTCTTTACTAAAAAAGTTATGGGGAAGCTTTTTTTGCCATTGTCGTTGTACTGAAACTAATTTGATGATGAGGCGTTTATTTGACATTGACTTTAGAGGAACGGGAAGACACGCTTTGAGTTGAAAACGACTGGTGGAAGGTTACTTGGCTTGTCTTGGGGTTATGAGGGGCACCAGTGTGCATTAAGATGGAATGGAAGGCTTTTCATATGCTCTCTTACTAATTGGCACGATCTACAATAAGAAAGTTCTATTTTTTTTATCAAGCTAATGAATATACATTATGATGGGCAAAAAAATCGATTTTTCTCGCCCAGCCTAATATAAGTATATGCTTACATACATACGTACGTACTTATTGATTTGCACTCGATAGAAGATACCAGCAAAGTAAGAGGTTGCTTGTTAATGAACAAATTTGCTGCTTGACCAACCACAAATACGCGAATCAGGAGGACGGTGAGTTGGTGAATATGGCTTTAAAGTCATTTACAATTTCACTGATTGCATTTATAGTATCAGTTCTTTTAACTATTAACACTGGTTTTATTTGTTGTTATTGTTTTTGTTTTTAATTGACGTCAGCAGCTGTGTCACAATCAACGCTAATCACTGTAATTATTGTTTACCGCGTGACACTCATTTAATTAATTTCAAGTAACGGATCTCCAACCAACTCGGCTATTTGTCCTCTGTCCAACTTATGGCACAGGGGTATGAATGTGTGTGTGTGACTGTGAAAGCTATGGCAATTACAAAAAAAAATCTAAATAAAACGAGAATGACCAACTTTTGACTGTTAATGAACAAAAATGGAATTTAATTTTATTACCTGCATATTGCGAAATCGAAATCACCCGCGCAGTAGAATGCCAATGAATTTTAATTCGGCTGATTTGATATTTAGATTTCTCTGTGGATTAAATAATTGCGCCTAACTATCCGAATGGTGGAAGGCTCAAATACAGAAACTCCGCACAATTGATTAAACAACTAAATTAGTATCATAGTAAATGAAATTATCTTGTTTCCAAGGACAATGAAGGAAAATGTTGTCACCTAACCGGGCAAAAGACTATGCAAGTTTTTGATGTCCATTCGGCTGGGGAAAAGCTAGAGCGATTATCTATCTCACGCTTTAAGCAGCCCGCGGAGGCAACTATGCTTGTGCCCTCCGGGTAGACAACGTGGCCTGTATTAATGGCTAATGTCGCAAAGAATATGCATCAAATCTTATGAAGGATATGTATCGATGAGTATCTATGGAATTTTAAAATGCTCTGCCCTCTCCATAAAAAACATAACGGCAAGTTTTATCACTTGCAACGAGCTCACCTCAATATCGAATATAAGGCCCTATCAAGCGTATTTTCATAGCTGTAAGGTTCATATGTTAAATGTAAAAAAAGTATTTTGAACTCGAAAGCGATTCAGAAATATTTACTTATTATATTATTAACTAGCAGGGTACCCGATGAATGATCATCCAATCCTGTTACCCTAAATTATCAGAACAATTTACATGCTTTGTTGATTCAGAATCATATAAACTTTCCCACTTTATCTCCCCTTTATATGTTTATACCTGCCTGCTACTTTACCCTGTGCCTGCGCTTCTCTCCGGCGTCTTTTCTCGTGATCCACCTCTTTTCCCTCTCTTTCTTCTTTCTCCCCATCTTTCTATTAGCATATATTATTTTCTGTTCTCTTCTCTAAACTTACCGCATGGCATGCAATAAAATCAGGTAAATAAGTAAATTATTGCAAAATTTAAATCGATTAGTTTAATATAAACCGAAGCAGAGCTGAAGATATATGAAAGTAAAAAATTAAGTTAGCAGTGAAAGCCTCATAAGAATTAATTTTCTGGTTTCCGATATCCTTGAGTTCAAACAGACATACAATACAGGCAGAAAAATTCTAAAAAAGGGTTGAGATGAACTCCACATTACCTACGTCACCTAAAGTAATTTTTTTTGAAGAAATTTTCAATGTGCAGGCACGACTTTCCTAAAGTTTTATTATAGGTCTAGCGGACCCGGCAGACCTTCTTCTGCCTAAAATTTGACTTGCCTACATTTAATAAATTGCAATCGTTTCCCTCACACTTGGGCGTGTCATCACCCACTTTTTCAAAATTATGTAAATCTTCACCAAAGGACACATATATCCAAATATCATTAATTTAGACCAAATACGGTCAGAGTTATGACGAATTGAAATTTTATACAGCCTGGGGGCGTGGCACTGCCCACTTTTCCAAACCTATATATAGAATATGCTTTAACCTATCATCCCAAGAATATACTGTGAAAGTTTAAAAAAAATCGGTTAAGTACTTTGGATGCCTATAAAGGACACACATACACACATTCATTTTTATTTATAAGATAAACGCAATTGCCTTCGTCTTTTGCCGGTTGATAATATAAGCAGAGCGTCACATGCATAGCAACAAAGCAGTCAAACAAGATTTCTATACCCAAGTCACAGACAGAAGCATGATTACAAGCACCGGCAGAGGCACGGTCAGAGGCAGCTACGCCTAACTTTTCTGGACAGCCCCTACCGAGCCCAAAGATGTATACACATCAAAAAGATGTCTAGTTTTTTGACACACTCTAATATATTGAGGCTTGAATGAGAGTTTTTAAATGTTAGTGCACTCGGTGGTTCTCGTGTCACACCTACTTGCATTCGACTGCCGCCGTTGATTGGCTATAATCTAAAATTTGGGATTTTTTAATTTTTGAGGGTGGTAATATTGTGCTGCGCTAGGCAATTGCTCCAACAGCTCTAGCGCAATAACTTCCACTTGCGCTGTAGGCGCAATTGCCTCTAAAAAATGTTTATTAATATCTATACCGTACTGTTAATTATAGTATATAACTAACTTGTTTATACATATGTACGTAAGCTTCACACAGGTACATACCTGGACGAGAAATTGGCTTATTTTCAGTTATAGAAATGTTTTTCAACTTTAATGCTCGCAAGGTTATTCAAAACAAGTCGGCTCTAGCTTGCTACTTCTTTTTCAACAATGCGATAAATGCATGTCTTTGCATGCAGAGTAAGTGGTTATTAAAGACGGTTTACAAGCAAAAATTACAAATAACCACAGAAAGGCAACTCAGCATTTTATTCGTTGCACAAAGCATTAATTTTCAGACGTAGCTTTGTGCGCTTGTGTGTGTGTGTTCTTGTTATATGCACGTGTAAGTCAAAGTACGAATGTCTGCACGTAAAAAAATAATAGATTACAAAATGCATATCTACGCACATGAGAAAAACCGACATACATATGTAAGTGAGTGTATTCCACATACCGTGCTTGATAAGCCGGTAAAAATGTGTCCTTATATAAGACTGATTTCGATTAATCAATAACCTTATAACATGAATCTTGAAATTTGATAGAGGTGAATTCTTTACAACACACCTTATTGATGTGTAAACATCTTTGGGCTCGGTAGGTGCTGTCCAGAAAAGTAACGCGTCGCTGACTGTAACCGTGATTATGCCTGTGCCTTGTGTATAGAAATCTTGGTTGACAACTTTGTTTATATGTATGTGACGCTCTGCTTGTGTGGGTGTGTGTGTATGCAAGTGCTTTGCTGATGGTTATTAGTTGGTAATCGTGCCTAACACGATGAATGCTATCATCGACAGAAGACGAAGACGAAATACGTTTATCATAAACTAGATTTTATCCACGGCTTCGCCCGCATGAAGAAAATAAGGAAAATAATAAAAGTTCTTCTGAAGACATTTTTGTTTATCAGCCAATCGCGTCATAAATAAGATTTTTTTGGAATAGTCGGTCCCTAGTCCACTTCCCGGAAAAAAGGTATTATAAATTTTAAGAAAGGGAAAATGCTACCAAGGTACCGAATTTCAAGCATATCGCGTCATAAATAGGATTTTTTTAAATAGGTCGTCCATGGTCCACTATTCCAGAATCGTATGAATCTGTTACCTATTCCATGCTCCTGAGAATAAGTGTACAAAGTTTCGTAGAGATAGGTTAAGTAGCTTAGACGTTAAAGATTTGCAAACAAACTCATAAAGTTACGTATTTGTAATATTAGTAAGAAGGAAAATAAAATAAAATAAAATAAAATAAAATAAGATAAAATAAAATAAGGGAAGGAAAAGAAAGAAAAGGAAGGAAAGGGAAAGGTAAGGAGAGGAAAGAAGAGGAAAGGAAATGAGAGGAAGCAAGGAGAAGTAACAATAAAATGTAATACAATAACATAAATTAAAAATAGAGGCTGTTGAAAGAAAAGAGAAGCAAATAACATAAAAATATATTAAAGTAAGGGAACGGCACAGAAGAGAAGGGAAGGAAGAACAAGAAATCTGATAAGATAAGATAAGATAAGATATACACAGTGTTTACAAAAATAAAATAAGTGATTATTCAAGTTAAATTTATTTTAGCTCAGAATGCTCAAGACAGAAGGTAATTTTTTTGTTTGTGTAATCTTTACTTATATCAGTCTGCATCTCATACTATACACATTCACGCCTTCCGTGCTCTCGTTTCTTTCTTTCCAAAATGGTCTTAGTATAAAAATCCTATTATAATTATATTGTTTTCTGCTTATAGCTCAAGGGGGAAACCAGAAATGCCGAAATTTTCTTTATTTCTTATAACCGCTTAAACGATTTTGTGCTGTGTAGCCTCTAGGTAACATTGACGCGCACAAAATGCACAAAAAATGGGCAATTGTTGGTATGAGAGCATAAACAAAGTAACAAAAGTGTTAGTAAGTGAAATATGTGGCAAATGAAAAGTGTGTCAAGTGCCGCCAAACAAAAGTCAGCGGTTTCAAAAAACACTCACAGCATTTGACATGTTACCGTAGAGATGAGGGGAAAATAAAACGGGAAGTGTTGAGGTAAACGCAGGTGTCATTTCATGTTTCTCTTTTGATCGTTTTTATTTTTCTATTTGCGCGCCAGTTCCTTCGCGCAATTCATACAATGAGCTGCAACAACACTCGACGATTTGCAAAGGCGCCTACTGCCGTGCTATCTGCTTGTCAACTTTTCAACCGAGTTGCTTATTCCGCAGAGTTGTACTTAAATTCTTTGTCTACGCCATGCATTGCACACACTCACTGTGCTGCGGCCTAGAATGCCGTCGTCAGCTGTAAGGCGTAGCACTAATGCTAGAGCGACAAACTCCCACCAACTCCTTCACCACATTCATTAGAAACTTAACAGTTTCATAGACTACCCTGCTGAGGTGGTAAACCAAAAATCAAAAGAAAAAAAGACAAAAACAAACAAACAAAAAATATGTAGTCAGTGGAAAGACAAAAAGTTACCTCATAAATTCTATGCCCAACATTTGTGTAGTACCTTAAAATATGTAGGTATGTAGGAGCAACTAGTGCACGCCGAGTTACATTTTATTCGCATGCTAAAATAGTGAAGTTTATAATATGAGTTCATAACTTCAATTGCGTTGTCATAGGTAAACGAAGCAAATAATTTTTCAATAGTATATTGGAGCTACTAACACAAACTTTTTGTTATACGCTAACAGTTGATACTATATAACGGGAACATAGTATGCAAACTAGGATTTCGATTTGGTACTTATTCAAGTATTCGCCTAAATAAATCGGGTATCCATTCATATAGGAATTACCAAACCGACACAGCCTCTAAAGTTACTAAAATTTATATTTCCACATTTGTTAGCTAGAGTGATAGTCTAGAAGGATGTTAGAGAACTATACTAGTAATCAACTCGCAACTTCCAGATACATTGGGATAAAGTTAGAGTGTGCTTTTAGAATCAGATTAGAAAACTTTTATTTTCTCGATTTGAGAATTGGGCCCCTTTTGGTTGAGAACACCATGTCTCTACAGTGTTTTGTGAGCCGTCTTAGTTAGATATCAGTGAATGCGGCTTGCTATATTTTCTGCCACTCTGTCACTTATCGATATCTAACTAAAGTGCTTGGTTGTTAGGGGAATCGTTACTCAAAATATCGATATTTCTAAGGGATGCTTATTTTTGAAATTTTTTTTGCACCAAAAATTTTAGTTGAAAAAGTGAAAACATTTTTTGAGAAGCTTTCTAAACTTAAAAAATGCGAGTTAATGGATTGACATTTTTTTTGTTTAAAGCAATAATTCTGCGGTTTAACAAAAGTTATTTCATTAATAAGATAAAATTAGTCATAGAAACATATATTTTATTTCGAAACAAAGGAAGTTTTAAAGCAAATTTTTAGGTATACCATCTGCTAAAAGCAGATTTGGATACCTGTCATGTGTCTCAGTGGAATTACCACTCATCGGGATTATGAAGATAAACAATAACTCTTTGAAGACAAAGCATGCTCGTTGTTAATAGTCGTTGAGTTCCAAATAGATGCCAAAACCTGGATCAGATTTATGCATTGAACAGCTAGGAAACGTATTGAAAATGTGAAAAGAGTCACACAGATGATAATCAGAACGGCTTGCGAAATCAATTTTCTTGTGGCTATGATTAAGAATATTTCAATGGCCATGGTTTAGGATTAAGTCAGGGCTTTGACATACAAACCGGTGTATTTTTGAGTGCCCATTGACGTCTTGGTTCTGTTCCGGTTAGAGTTTTGGTCTCGCCTTAGGTGCTAGTGGCCCCTTAACTTGGTATTACCCGCGTAGAAAATGTGATAATTTGATACGTTTTTTCAAGGCAATGACAATTTAAAAAATTTCATTGGCTCTGAAGTAGCAACGCAGCCGGCTACCTCCACATCATAGTAATCTTCTCTATCCATTGCGCTATTGCAATCAAGGAAATCTTTTCGGCAATGGAACAACTTGAACTAAGTGCACATATGTATAGTAATCGATTAAAACTAGGTAGGCCCTGGTTTGGTAAAACTAGGCAGGACCTTTCAAAGATTTATAGCGTATTACCCGGCTAAATCAAGTCAGTGGGTTTCTCCGGTGAGCGTGCGTCAAAGCAGTTGGAAGGTAGGTTTTGGCGGCTAACAAGACTATGGCCACAGTTTTATGGGATGCATTGGAAGTCGAAAACTCTGAAAAGAGTAAATTTCTTACCGCCGATTACCAGAGTTGAAGCAGAAAGAAGCTGATTTGGATATGAAAAAAAATTATGTTCCTTGGGTTCCGAGCTGCTCCTCAGCACATTCACCAATTATTTGCTGTTGCCAAACCTGAAGCTATGGCAGAATAGCTAGATCTTCTTGTCGAATAGAGAGGTCATCACTGGCAAAAATGCTTTTCGAGAGCCATGAAAAATAATATTTTTTTGAAGGATTAACAAAATTGAAAAAAGGTCAGAAGAAATGGAACTTCTCATTTTATTGAAAAAGTCACCGAATTTTCAGACAACTTTCGTACTATTGGCGATTGAACAAAATATTGAATTTATCTCCATTTATTATGAGTCAAAAGAACTACATACTGAGATAATTTAATTTTCGCGCTCTTTAAGAAGCTACAAAAAAAAAATTTATTAAAATTGTTACTTCCTTGCAATGGGTATGGGAAAACAAGTATGAAGAGAGTAAATATGATTTTTGAAAGAGGTAAAATAAACTCTCTGCCATCTCCCTCAACAGCACTTTCTAGGCCCACCTCTAGTGCAAGCATGCAAACGATTAAATGTGTTCGTATGAAATTCAGGTGCCTTTATGCATTGGCTGAAGTCGGAGCAGTTGTACCTGGCGTTTTTGTATGTAAACAGTGTCCGCGATTTTCATGTGCAAAGTAAATAAACTGCGTAATAAGTTTGGTGGTAGGACAATTATTGCTGCATACGTACATACGTGTTTGCGTATTCGAGCTCACGTCGCTTCAAGCTTTTTCGTAAATAACTACATGGGAGTTCACTGATAGAGGACTGACGCGCGTACTTCGCTTAGGAGCCAAGCATGTTCATTAAAGTGTTCAAAACTTACTGTGGAATTGATAAACCTAAACAAGTTTTACAAATCTGCGGATTCGCTCAAATCCAATTTCCAAAGGAACTCCTCGCAATTTTTTAAATAAGCGACTATCAACATATCTCGGTGTCTGATTACAAACTGCTCTAATCAGAATTTATTTAAAGAACGCCCCATCACTGAACATGCTTGAAAAACGTTAATTCCATAAATTTCCACTTGAGAAAAGGCATTTTTGAAGGAAATCCTTTGAAAGAATATTTGCAGTGTGAATAGTACACCAATTGAAGAGTACACGAACATATTGGGCTCATAAACGGACAAAACAGAGCGGCATCATTCCCTAAAATCCTAGAGAACTATTTTGTTTTAAAATATCTTTTTATAATGTTATTGGCTTTTACGGTCTGTTCATTTTACACATTTTTGTAAGTTTTGCGGGTTTAAGAATTAGTCCGACGAGAAATCGTGGCTGTTTTCGAAATAGTACTCCAACTATAGCTTGTTTGTTGCTTTAAATTTTTTCTTTAAAAATCACGAAAAATAATTGAGTAATATTTATTATCAACTGCTCTTGAGCTCGCAAAACTTACAACAAAATTTTCATAATGACAAAAAGATCACGTCAAGAAAAAATTTCTAGAGTTTAACCTATAGTAACAGTGTATAGGAAACCAAGCTAAATTCAATTCGATGATATCGACTTAATATAGCCAATCGCTTACACTTGTATGTCTCCCAAGCCACTCACAGGTTGCAATATACTGAAGAATGCTTGAGCTAGGGCATGGTGCATACTTTCCCAGATTAATTGTTCAAGTCAATACTTTAATGATTTCATGAAATCAGGAGAGGGTTGTCAAACATGACCTGGTGCTACGAGGCGTATACGCAACAAAAAGTGTTCTAATATCTTTGGCACAGACCTGTTAAATAATGATTACTAATTGTAATGATTACCGGTTTGAATAATTATTTTCTTGAGAATCCACTTATTGATAAATAACCGATTACCCTAAATTTTTAATGATTATTTTCCAATTAACTAAAAAAATAATTAAAAAAAATTATGATTTTTTACGATTATTAAAAAAATCTAAAATATTAAAAAACAAGTAAGGAAAGGGTTGTCTTCGACTGGGCCGAATACTTTATACTTTTTATGAATACGAATCACGGTTTTAAGTATCCGATCCTTACTTACAATTAGTAGAAACTCTGCAAAACTGATAATTTAAAGATACATAGCCCAAACCCCATTTATCGGAACAATCGATTGTATGGGAGCTATATGTTATGTAGGTCCGATCTGGCTGATTTTCACTACAAGCATTACATATATAATAAGAACCAAACCTGCAAAACTTTAAGTACCTAGATATTTAATTGCAAAATTTATAGCCCAAAACCCATTTATCGGAACAATCGATTGTATGGAAGCTATATGTTATGTAGGTCCGAACTGGCTGATTTTCACTACAAGCATTACATATATAATAGGAACCAAACCTGCAAAATTTTAAGTACCTAGATTATTAATTGCAAAATTTATAGCTCAAAACCCATTTATCGAAACTATCGATTGTATGGGAGCTATGCGCTGTATTGCTCCGATCTCGCTGATTCGGACAAAGGATTAATTTCATGCAAAATGGCGGCTCCATGCCAAGTTTCATTAAGATATATCAAAAACTGAGGAACTAGTGTGCGTACAAACGAACAGACGGACATGGCTAAACCGACTCAGCTCATCGCCGTGATCATTTCGGTATGCTTATTGGTGGGCCTATCTCTTCTTCTTCTCATACTTACAAACATCGGACCAAAGTTATAACACCATTTCATGTTCATGAAAGGTATAAAAAGTTGTTTTGCTGGTTGGTTTGCTTTTGATAATTTTTTATTTTTATTTTTGTTTTTTTTTTTCAGTATTGTTGTAGAAGCATATAAATATTCACATCAACAATACTTAAAAAAATCAAAAATAGTCAAAAAAAATAATCCAAATTAATCAAAAGTAATCAAAACACTTTATTTTTTGACTATTTTTTTTTTTTTTTGTTCAAATCGAAATCAATTAATAATTGCCTCGTATTAAAAAACAATTAAAATAATCATTACCAATTAAAAATAAATAATAATAAATAATCATTACCAATTAAAAAGAAAATACAAGCTGCAGAACTTAACCGAGCTGGAACAGTATTTTATAAAAGCGTCCAACTGTTGGCATATGCTGACGATATTGATATCATTAGCCTTAAACAAAGCGCCGTAACTTCTGCTTACACCAAATTAGAAAAATAAGCGGAAAAAATTTGTTTGGCGGTAAACGAGGGAAAAACGAAGTACATGTTGCCATCAAACAAAGAGTCAGGGTATTTAGGTCTTGACAACCACGCCACTGTTGGCACCAATAATTTTGAAATAGTAAAGGACTTCGTTTACCTGGGAACCGGCATTAATACCAACAATAATGTTAGACTAGAAATCCGACGAAGAATTGCTCTTGCAAACAAATGCTACTTCGCTCAGGTGGTTAGATGCCCAGAAAGCAAGAATTAAAAAAGCCGTCTAATTAATTGATTACTAATTACAAATTTAATCTGGTCTGCTTTGGCAATAGCGAATAAACCAAAGCATTTTTTTTAGTTTTTATTGCGAGCACCGTTTTTCCATAACTATTTTTATTTTCTCGCAAAAGGTAGGTTTTAGTGTTGCAGGTAAATATCTTAATATAATATGTTTAGCTCTTTATAAGGAGGCAAGTCCTTGACTCCAAGAGCTCTGCAGATTTGGTTCCCAGACTCCTCAAAGTACAAGTGTTAAACAGCTTAGGCGTGCTGAGCAAAAATATTTGTAAGAAGTTCCCTTTCTAAAAGAACACCATAGCATGGTCTCTTGCATACAAAAAAACTGAGTTTGCTCTGCTTCGTTATCAACATACGGCATGTCCTATTTATTAAAAGAGCCACAGAACTTTAAATAAGCTGCTTTTTCTAGTGTCGTCGATACCGTTTTTTGGTGAGGCTCTCCGTAGTATGCACCTCTTATTCTTACAATAAATACCAAAGAACAGTCATTATGTTTAGTTTTAATTAAAACTGGAGCAGAAAAACCTGTCTCATGAAATTAAGTTGAAGAAAAAGGTACAAGTACTCATAAAGTGAGAGAGGCTAATTCTGAATTAACAGTCAATATTTTGATCCAAAATATCCGCAAAGTCAAAAGCTGAGAGTCATCTTTCCCAGACGAATCAGCCTTCATTTCTAACAAATTTTTCTGAACATTTTCTGACAATCGTAAAACATCGACAACAAATGGAATTCTTGTCTTAGTGACTCTGATGGATTTTTTGATAGTATCGGCGATATTCGTATTTTTATGTCAGCTGGTAATTTTTGTTATTGCTTCGAAAAGTGGAGGATATACATGACCTTTTCAGACAGCAATATTTGATTCCAAAATTGAAGCTTCGCTATGGACCCAGGAGTATAATTATAATTGCTTTTGCGTGCCGTTTCTGCCCTGGAGTTTCAAGTTGACCTCATGAAAGCCACCTAATATGTCAATTAAATAAGCCAGCCTCCATTGAAATATATGATCTTTAAACATTGTGAGGAGATCGTGATTTGTTTTGAACTCAGGAAAAATAATTACCTTTTCTTTCAATTCAAAAAGGCGAGCCAACATGCTGCCTTTGTATAGCCAACTTCCTTCTGTATCGGGCAAAAGAACTTTGTGATCAGAATCGAGATCCTCGCAAAATAAAGTATTAGCCAAAATTTCATATTATTGTCGCCTTTTTGATTTCCTCTAATTTTCTTTGGGACACTCCTTGTAAAAGTGCTAATTTGTGTGCCAAATTTTGTCATGATACCTTAAAAGGTTTACAATTAACGATATTTCCGAAATTGACTTCATGAAAAATTTCAAAGTAAAGACAATTGTGCGCGTCAAGTTTGGTCCTTATAGGTGTATCGATTCTAAATAGTTACTTTGTTTGTGTTTTCTAAAATATTTGATACATAAAAAGTGGCCGTACCCATCATCATCATTATTATGAAATGAGGTATAGGTCGTATTTAACCATTAATATTGAAGAATGCAAACATTGGTTATATTTAACCATTATTATAAAAAATATTTTTTGGTCACCATAACCAATATAAATGCGAAATATTTTTTTTGGTTAAGAAAAATCATTATCAAGATTTTTTGGTCATTTGTGACATTTTTTGATTAGTTATGAACTCTTTATAAGTATTTTATTTTGTTGTTTTTCCGACAGGGTGAATGATTGATGTATATTGGAACGATTTTTCGTCATCCCTTGTCAAATTTGGTTTTGAGACAAACCGGTTTCGGCGTTGTGCCATCATTAGTGTCGATTTTCGTTCTGATCTGTTGTGGTCGTTTGTCATGTATTTATAGTAGGTACCAGGTAACGTCAGCATGGGTGTCTGTTTGTGTACGTGTGTGCATGTGTTGTGTGTGTACATTCAGAAACGGGGGTGGTTTGCATCGATCGGTTTTTTTGTGGTTGACTGAGGCAGGTAAAAGTTGGTGATTTTTGTTGTTTGCCCTTTTTTGCTTGTTTGTTGTTTTTGATCTTTTGCTGTTTTGTGCTTATTTGTCGGTGCGTGTGTGTTTGTTGTACCTGAGTGGTTGCTTTGTTTTTTGTAAACCAATTTTAAAGGTTCGAATATTGTGTCGGAAACAGTGTTTGTCTGTTCGTTTATTATTCTACCGTCGAATGTTTTTTGCTTGTAGATTTCCATGTTTTCGAGTACGTTCAGACGTCTGCCTTTTGCTTGTACATGTAGGACCTTGACTGTTTTTTTGATGTTTCCGGGGGGGCATTTATTCTCCGCCATGTGATTCGCAAAGTTGGACTCTGGTATGATGGCTGTATACAAGCTCACTTGTGAATGCCAGCACAGTTACATAGGACAAACCGGACGACAAGTAAGAACGAGGTTCAGAGAACACATTAGAGATTACAACAAAAAGATACGGATTTAGTGAAGACTGATTTTGGGTTCCTCAAAATCGCCGCTTGGTACCAGTTGGCAAGAGGAAAGAGCGACTGTGTGCTTTGTGAGACGACAAAAATCATTAACACGGTCATTTAATTTACAAAACATGTAAAATGAATGGACTACGTCCCGATTAGCCCTTTCGAATAGCACTCTTAAGAATCAAAGATTGTAAACTTAACTAACCGTTTAAATATGAAATTATGAGCTAGTAAAATCCATCTATCGCTATTTACAAAATGTTATGTTGATTGCAAAAACTGTTTTTTCCCTTTACTAACTATTGCCTCTTTGCCTTGTGTAAAATCTGTATGCATTCGGCAATAAGTAGACATATGCGAACCTTAATGTTTTCATATGAGTAACTATGCAGCATTAAAGCATTGACACACCACACTATTTAATTCGGATTATCAAAACCAAAACCATTTATGCAGATTAACTAAAAAATCAATCCAGATTAGCGGTCTTGCTTTTAGTGCTGAATACTACTGGAACTAAATCAAATAGAAAAAATGAGGAAAACCAATAAAATTTTTTTAAAAAAGAAAAACATATACGAGGTGTGTTCAAAAAGTATCGCGAATTTTGTGTTTTTTCAAAATTTATTTATTTATTCATGAATATCTATTTTGTCCCCTTCAAAGTAATCCCCATGAGATATTATACACTTGTGCCAACGGTTTTTCCAATCTCGAAGCACTTCAAAAAATCATTTTTTTGTATCTTGTTCAGCTCCTCCTTCGATGCCGTCTTTATCTCGTCAAGAGAAGCGTAACGTCGTCCTTTCATGGGCGTCCTCAGTTTAGGGAACAAGAAAAAGTCACAGGGGGCCAGATCTGGGGAATACGGTGGCTGCGGCATCATTAGTGTGTTGTTTTTGGCCAAAAAGTCGCGCACAAGCAACGATGCGTGAGCAGGGGCGTTATCGTGGTGCAAAAGCCAATTTTTGTTCTTCCACAAATCCGGGCGTTTCTGGCGGATTGCTTCGCGCAAATTGCGCATAACTTGCAGGTAATATTCCTTATTGACCGTTCTTCCCTGTGGCAAGAACTCATGATGCACCACGCCCCTGCAATCGAAGAAAACTGTCAGCAAAACTTTCACATTCGACCGAACTTGGCGCGCTTTTTTCGGTCTTGGTTCGTGCGGCAGCTTCCATTGAGATGATTGAGCTTTGGTTTCCACGTCATAAACCCACGATTCGTCACCAGTTATGACCCTCTGGAGCAAATTTGGGTCGTCGCGGACAGAGTTTAACATCTCATTAGCAATGTTCATGCGATGCTGTTTTTGGTCACAATTGAGCAATTTTGGTAAAAAAATAGGTAAAAATCGAAGACGATCCAAAACACGTGCAAGCAAAGCAGCTGTCAACAATTAACTGAACATTCAAAATGGCCGAGCTTGTCGGCATAAGTGAGAGACATGAGTACCAACATAACGCCACAAAAAATTCGAAATTCGAATATACGTAACCAGCGAAAATTCAAAATTCGCGATACTTTTTGAACACACCTCGTATATACAAAAATGCGAAAATACTCTTAACCCTTTCAAGTCTAAGTAATTTCAGATGCACGGCTTGTTTTAACGATATTCCGAATAAGCGTGCTGTGTATTAAGCACATAGCTTGCATCTACATTACGACCTACGAACAAGATATCAAATAAGAATATGCATATGTTCTGCAACCAATTCAGTAACTATGTAGAAAAATGTCTACTTCTGAACTAGACCTAAAATGCCAAATAAATATTATTTCAATAGAAACTAGGTTTTCAGTAGCTATAAATAAAATGAGTGTGTTTAAGCGACACAAGCTATAACGATTTATTTCGTCTATTTTATTTGGGCTGCACTCTCTTGTAATTCGCAAGCAGCTTATGAAATATCCCAAAGATATAGTTTATGTTTTGTAGTCCCAAAGGGGGGTTTTTCACAACGAGAATGAGGAAGCCAATCCCGTGCAATGCCTCAGAGCCAACAGTAATCGCCCCCAATTAATAAATACAAGGTGTAACAGGTGCCCCGCACCCCCCGTTCTACATAGAACAAATAATTTAAATAAATAAAACAATCATTAAATAAATACTAGAAAAGGGCTCCCTATATTAAACATGTGCTCCTCCCCCTTTCCCTCTCTAAGCCAATAATATTATATAAATAATAAAATAAAATAAAAAATAACTCAAAAAACTACTCGCCTGCAACTATCCACATAGAACGGAAGAAGGCTACGCAGACTTCTTTGCGGGACATTAAAGTCTATCCGCTCTAGAAGTCAGGGCGAGAACGGACCTTCTTTTTTCTAAAGAACAGAGATCAATAAGCATTGGATTCTCGAACCGTAATGAACGCAATGCATGTTTTAGAAAGATTTTTTGAACCCTCTCAATCCTATTTATGGATTGTTGATCGTATGTATATATGTATATATAATAATAATTAACAATTTTTGTATTAACAATTAAAAAATTAATTGTAATTTTTTAAATTTTAATTAATTCAATTTTAGATAATTTAATTGCAGCAAGCAATTTAAATTTTAGTTCAATTAATTTGAAACCAATTTATTTAATTGCAATTATTTTAATTGCAATTTATTTCCAAATCAATTATTAAATCGATTAAAAATTTAGTTGATTAACGTCCAACACTGCCTATAACAAAAATACGATAGAAAATTCAATAGAAATATGTTAAAAAATAAATACATATAATGAGATTAGGTGACAACCCTAGGTGTTTACACTACCTTGAGACATTTAAGGATAAATACGACGTAAAATACCATTTGCTTGCTACCTATATTGGCATATATCATTCAGTTTTTAAAACGTTCAAATAGGTGGCAGCCTAGTCACATTTTAAGTATGTTCAAAAATTCAAGTCGTTTTCGAGATAAAAATATATATAATGGAATTAGTTGGCAACTCTTGGTTGAAACCCTACCTAGAAATATTACTTTGAAAAGCGATAAAATAACTTTTGGTTGTTACCCATATTAGCATATCCAAATTCTTTACAAAAAAGATGGCAACGCCACAAAAACATACTGAATTAGAAATTCGTAGAATGTAGTACACCATCTACGCATGACATTTCATCAAAATCGGTTACGCCGATGTACAAATACACAAGAATAGCTCGCTAAAATGTATAAGATAGCTAGTAGGGCGGGTTGAAAGTTTCTTGTTTTTTCTTGCTTAGTATTGGGGTGGAATTCGGACTTTATTCGGAACCAAACAAGTAGTACCAAACTGTGGAATATTTCACTAGTTCGGACTATGCAAAAAATAAGGGAGCTGGAACAATTCCCCACGCCACGTATATTTCCATGATAAATTTGCGAATTTATTCAATGTAAAAGAGAATAAGGATGAACTAGTAGTAGTTCCGAATGAACTAGGAACACAGGTATTAAGAACGAGAGACTTTCCATGCATACACGTCAAACAGCTTCTGCGAATTAAAACCATTAAGTTGGCCAAATCTCCCTCAATTATTCAAAGCGTGTAACTGATGAAGCAGAAACCTTGCGTGCAACTGCAACTGCAATCACATTCGAGTATGTACTTACATTTGAGTATGAGCCAACAGAAAGGATTAAGTTAGAGACGTTGGAAATTATTGGCGTTACTCAAAGGTGAAACCCGATTCTTTTAAGTTTTAAAGATTGGCATATTTGGTGCCCGCTGATATTTTCATGAGTTCGACCAGTCTTCCGATATAAATCTGTAAGCATATCGAGAATGATCTAGCTTTTAATATAAAACACCGACCTTGCTTATTCTTCACTGTTTAGTACTTTGAATGAACTTTCATGCATACTTGTTTAACCTTAGCTACCACATTATTGTTTTTGCTTTTACCGGCATTCTCGTAGTTAAATGAGATTGCCAAACATTTAGTAGCATTATTAATTACTTTTTATGTCATAACAAAAAGTGATCCGAGGACCGATTACTAAGCTGTTTATCTACAATTAAACTGTAAATAACTTTGTACAACGCAAAGTATTCAAACAGTTATGTAACATAAGCATAAACAAATACATATCTACATAAATGTGTTTGCTTATGACTACAAGTGCTGGCGATTTCGACAGCAGCAGTGAAATGATAATAAATTGAACAAGATGTTGCTATAAACCACATACTTAGACACATAAATGCATACACAATCATATGGCATACGCACGTGAACCGTTATTTGTGCAGTTAGACATTAAAGAGTACCCAGTCAACCAAAAATATCAAAATGCTAAAGTTAGGATCGATTGCTGCTTTGAGATCTGGAGCATAATCACACCGCTTATGGCAGCACTTATTATACCCATTTACTCAGGGTCACCATGTTCTACGTATTGGTCAATAATCGCTCAAGTTATCGAAATAAGTGACATCTTAAATTTTAAGTCTAGTAATGCAACAGTGAAAGTTCAATTCAGTTCTTTTCAGCAGTTTGCCCAAACATACACACAGACAAAACTTTTAAAAACTGTTGATGTGGATTCTATTGGCTAATAATGCCCCTCCTACAAATTTTGTTTGGATACCTGCAATGTTCAGATATCGACCTCTCACAATTTTATTATATGTAGAGATGTTTCTTCCGTCTGCCGATACTCACGCCTTCACGCATATGGCGATGACATCCAGATGAACTACTGTAGCTGTAGCAAACTGGTCAGGTGCTAACAAAAATTTGAGACAGCCAAAATTATGGAGCTGTTCAAAAGCGTAACAAGCTATATCTACAGCCTTTCAAAGTTTGATCACGTTCCGCAATGGAAAAACATACTTTTAGTTTGTGATATAATGGAGTACTCAATGTGATAACTATAAAAACGTTCACCTACCTCTGTGAAAAGCTAGATTTCTAGATCAACTTGACAAAGTTGTCTTCTTTTCTTTGGTTAGTCTAGCTTATTTTTGTGTAACATTTTAGATTCTAAAATGTTTACTTTGTACCTTTCTTACTGAACAAGGTTTTTAAGATTTTAATGCACTATATTGTTGTCTCGATAAATCTTTTAAATACTTAAAAAAAAAGTTTAATGGTGTAGTGGGTACTGCACTTATTCTTCATGCCATGCTGTATTAGTTAATGCGCTTGATCTCCATACCGAAGGTATCAAGCTTAAGTTCCTTTTTCAGAATGCGTTTTCGGATGGATTTTCGTGTTATATTACTAGATGTTGTGCTATTCGAGGTGAAGCCTAATTCTATATAAATAGCTAAGTTTATTAGAATAGGTCACGGATTTTTGAGTCATAAATGATGCAGGTAACTAACTCCAAATTGGTTTATATTATTTAACTAATATTAAATATCACCATAATTGATATCAGGCAAAATTGATGCCTTTAACAAAACCTTCATGACAAGTAGGTATAGAATGTGATATTAAATGTTCTGTAGTTTTCTTCTTTTTTCTGGAATGTCTCGTATCGAGTCATCACTGGTATCCCCAAAGAGCATTAGCACGCATTAAAGTATCAATAGCACATTTCACTATTCGGGTAGTCAAGAAAAACCAGTTCATTCCATATTCTTAAATGGAGGCTCATTTCGTTCTTCCTTGAATAATCACATTAAGCATGTAGTGCAACATCTTACTATAATTTCGAAAATTTCAAATATTATAAATATTTCTGGTTGGAAGAATCCTCGGGAAAACCTAATAAGCTAAGGCAGAAGGTGATCCGCTTCATTGTGTCAAAAGATAGCAAGCTAAACTCGCTAATCCCACTTGGCAGTAGTAGTAAAAATGGATGTCCTACATTTTAAGACTAACTGCGTGCACCCCAAATTTTGTAATTCCGCCTTAGAAAGTAGTTTACCATTGATAAACTACACTTAGTGAACCCAATCAATGTAGATTACTTTAAATCCACCCAAAGACAGGAGGCTCTTGCATGTTAACATCGTCCACGCACTTAACCACAGGCCGTCACGACCGACTCACAAACACACATTGGAGGTGGTTGCAGGCCTGTCAAAACACTGCTCTCAGAACTGTCACGTGATGGCTCCTTATGTAACCTGAACACCATCTTCATAGCGAGACAAAAATGCTCGGTGTTAAAGAGCATAGTGAAATGTTAACCCAGTAATTCCTGTTCAATTCCGTCAAACCACAGCACCCGAACAGTTGCTTGCTCAACGAAAATCCGCCTCCCAGGAGAAGAAGGAGTCATCTCCGTAAGCCCTATGATGGGATCTGGCGTCATATCTTTTTGCCGTTTGATCCAAAGGTGCATCGACAGGCCCGTAAACTCATCCACACAGAGTCGGTAAACTCCTTTGTCAGCTCTCGTCCCGTGAACGCCGTGAACGTCGTTATTCAGGCACAAGCTCACTTGTTGCCGAAGAGGAACACGAACTGCCTCGGGAGAAAAGGGTCATGCTGGCCTTACTTCGTTCTCGATACTGTACCAGGTTAAGATCTTACCTATCCATACTAAACCCCGACATGCCAAATGTCTCCCCGGCATGCGGCTTGTCTCCCTATGATTCTAACCATCTTTTCATCTGCTCAACTGAGGCTACTCTTCTAACAGCAATTTCACTATGTTCTACCCTTGGACTGACGTTAGAAGAGCTCTATGACAATGTTAGCTAAGGGAGGTGGCGACTAGGCAGGCAAAACTACTGCTACAATTCTAAGCGTAAAGTATCAGGATTTCTCTCAGCCATGAAATATCAAGACATTATATCTGGCGATAATCAATATTCGCAAATTTTTTTGCTCAATTTTTCACTTCTAACTATTCTACTGTCACCAATTCAAACTTTCAAAACTATCCTTATAAGCTACACGGGACAAATTCAATTAATTCACCAAATTTATGCGCCAAAGATGTTCTAATTTACCTTAAAACCTTAAAAGAATCTTTTAAATACGGTCCTGATAGGATTCCTACATGTTTCTTGAAAAAGTGTGCGAACCATATTTACCAACCCCTTAGCAATTTGTTCAATCGATCACTAAAGTGTGGTGTTTTTCCAACTGCGTGGAAAGAATCGTTTCTTCTACCGCTGCATAAAAGCGGGAGTAGGTCTTCTATAGAGAACTATCGTAGCATCGCAAAGCTTTCTGCCATCCCAAAGTTGTTTGAAGTTTTTGTTACAAATCAACTTACGGGTCCGATCTCTACTTTGATAGCTGACTGCCAACACGGGTTCAGTAAGGGAAAGTCCACAGTTACGAATTTACTTGAGTTTACCAGTCATGTCTCAAATGGCTTTAGACAAAATCTGCACACCGACGTTATTTATACGGATTTCAGCAAAGCTTTTGACAAAGTGTGTCACTCATTACTTATTCATAAACTCGATCAGCTGGGCTTCCAGCTGGGTCTCAATCGCTGGATCTCTTCTTACCTTAGTGACAGGACACAAAGAGTAGTGTTTAAAAATTTAGTATCCCATGTCATTTATGTCTCTTCTGGGGTTCCTCAAGGAAGCCATCTTTGCCCGATTCTGTTTTTGTTGTTTATAAATGATATTTCTACAATAATAAAATTTTCAAAAATGTTAATGTATGCCGACGACGTAAAGCTTTTCATGTCATTCGCGTCATTTGAAGATAGAAATAAGCTACAATCAGATCTAGATGCACTAGTTACTTGGTGCGATTTAAATTATATGCCACTTAACGTTAAAAAATGTAAACACAAGGGTTTTTCGCGTGGAATTTCTCAGCCGACTTCCTATACAACTAAAAATTATAGTCTTGAGCAAGTGTATGATTTTGTTGACCTGGGGGTTACAATGGACTAAAAACTCAGTTTCAACCGCCATATTAATACAACAGTCAATAAGGCTAGAGGTGTCCTAGCATTCGTTAAACGATGGTCTAAAAATTTAGCGACCCTTATGTAACTAAAGCCCTTTTCACTATATTAGTCAGACCGATACTTGAATACGGTTCTATAATTGGGAACCCGCGTTACCAGGTTCATGTAGATCGCCTAGAATCAGTTCAAAAACAATGTTTACTATTTGCCTCAAAAGATTTTCATTGGGATCCCTTGTATAATCTGCCACCCTATACGAATCGTTTAAAACTCATTAATCTGCACACACTTTCTAGTCGGAGGGAAATGCTTAGAACTGTTTTTATGATTAAATTGCTAAATGGTTCACTCTCCAGCCCATTTCTTCTAAGTGAAGTGAACTTCAATGTACCGTCTCGTCTTTCAGGGCATTTTAAACCTCTAGTCTTAAAACAGTGCCGAACCAATTTTCAGTTAAATGAGCCTTTTCGCAGTTTGTGCCAAGATTATAACTCTCTTTCTGGTAGATTTTATATTTCAGACTCGCTTTTCAGCATAAAAAATCTATTCTTTCTATCCTATCTAGCAACTAATTGTTTCTCATTCTTTGACTTTTATATTACCTTCTAACAATATTTTTATTTTGTTAACTAGTTATTTCTTAATGTATAATCTATCTTATATCTACTTTACTTAGATTATGAAATTTTCTCTGTATCTGGGCAGTTTTACATCTCGACGATTAACAAACCAAAGCCTTTCAACGACTCGGCACGAACGAATAATCAGGCGCGTCTATTACTCATCAGGAACGGTTCCTACCATTCGGTTTCTAATTCAATATTTATATGTTACTTGGAACAATAGCAGCAGAAGCAAAGTTTCGTTTCTAAACAAGGTGTTGGTACAAGTCTCTGGGTTAAAGCTTTATTACTCTAGAACAGCCCCCCTGAAGAAAGTCTTTTGTCAAAGTTTTTTTTTGGCAAATAAAGTTTCCAACAAAACTGCATGCAACCACACTTTTTAACACCAATAATTTCGGAGTTTTAAAGCGAAAATTATATCAATCCTAAAAAATCTAAGCCAGCAATAATAATCCTTTGAAAATGTATATTTGGATGTGTAACTGCTTAGCCATTTTTGCGCCATACCTAAATTAATATCGATATCATTCAAAAATAGAATTTTTTCCCGTTAATACTTCAGAGCTTGTGAGAAACCCTCAAATCCGTCAGACGTATCGCTCTAAAACTCTTTTTATAATATACTAGCAGACCCGGCAGAGTACTGCCTAAAATTTGACTTGCCTACTTTTAACAATTCGTACTCACTTCCCTCCCTACTTGGCGCTTTCTCGTAATTTATTGTCTTCCCACTTTTGCTTTTCCCCCAACCCTATATCCCGTTTATTTTAACCTCCTTAGTTTCTTCAACATCTCTAATTCCCAAATTTTTTATTCCTACTCCCCTTATTACCCTTTTCCTCTGCGGGTACTGATATGTACATAGTTTAGATACTATAGTGGTTTAACTTTTTTTAGTCTTGCTACCGCTTACTTTTTTAATAGTTTTTTTTTGATATAGAGAACACATTCTATAGATAAAATATCATTAAGTTGAACCAAATAAATTTCTAGCTATACCGAATTGCAGCTTTATATAACCTGGGGCATTTCCAAAAACTATATACAGCTTGTGTCGTGCCCATGAAACTCCTGAACCTATCGTAAAAGTTCCATAGACATCGACAACAAATGAAGCACATTCAAAACTCAAAATATGTGGGCGTGGCACCGCCAACTTTTCCAAAATTATGTAAATCTTTATATAGTTTCGGGAAGTGGCACCGCCAATTTTTCCAAAACTATATATAGCCTATGCTGTAACCAGTGAACCCAAAAATATACTGTGAAAATATCGTAAAGATAGGTTAAGTACTTTGGACGCCTGTAAAGGACACACAGACACATATTCATTTTATTTATAAGATATCGGTCTAACCTAAAATTATTTAAATATGTTTAAAGTTTTTTTAGTTTCCATATGTAAATTCTTAACTAAATATAATATTAGTTTTAAACACTTTTTTAGGGAGTAACACCTTGATTTTCCAAAGCCAATTTTTATTTATTTGTTGAATAGTAAAAGTTACTCATACGCCCAGTAGCATCGATGTAATTATTGTCAATTGCGTAGCTTGGAAAGCACAATATAATACCGATTTATACTGATCTAAAACGCGTGATTTCAGAGCACTAATTCGAATGTGTTAATATCGGCCTTGAATGCGTGAGCTTCTTTGTTCTGAAGTAGTTTTCGAAAAAAAATTTCATGAGTTCGTCGGTAATTAGGTTGGAATGCGTGATTTTGTGAATGCGATTTGTATGGGGAATCGTGCCGAATTTCGATCTTTTCTTTGTAAATCACACATTCAGTGTAAATCTAGTATAAAACTTCGAAAGGTCCACGTATTGTAAGAATGAAAACATTTACTATTCTTCCAATGGCAAAACAACAAATTGCGCTGCTCGCCTTAAGTCACTTACAATGCTGCTGTAAGTCAAGCTCAACTGTTTTGAAGATAAACTTCTAATCTCTCACTGTCCTATATTCTTACAAATGGAACAAAATTGTATCAAGTTGACTGGTAGAATAACAATTCTAAATGATTTAAATTAGAGTTGTGTATCCTGGCAGCCTAAGAGAGCATACCAGTCGTTTCTCTTTTTTTAAGCGAGTTTCGATAAGAATACTAACTGGACCGGAGTAGCTTAGTAATGAACACAATACATTTCTGAACCGGAAACCGAAAACAAAATAAATGCTGAAGAACGAAACCGAAGCGTTATTTAATTCAGTGTCATACCTTGATATATATATATATTTATATTTTATATAAGTAATATTTAGATAAGTGAAAAATTTATACTTGTGGCATGTGGGTAACTATGTGACAACTTAATTTCAGCTTCCTTCACCGATCATGTGCTTATTGAAAATATTTCTTTGAGGTGAAACCAAATATTTTCTCGTCGATATTACATTTTTGCCGAAATGCACTTCGGATACAATTTAGTTTGCTTTGGATAGGCACTCATCAGTATGGATATTCCGGTTGTTTGTATGAATAATCTTATTTAGCAGCAGTGGAGCTTTTCAAAAAAAGATTTTTAAAACATATCTTGATAATAGAAAGATGTTTAATATTTTTTTTTTATTGGTAACAAAGTTTGTATACACATAATTACACCTTGGTGATTGCTCAACTTTCGACAAGTCTGTACAAGATTTTCTACTGAATTGTATGATTAGAAGCAGTCGAACGTTATCAAATAATCGAGAAAGAATAGGGTCACACTTCCTTCTATACCATATTACAAATACCTCACTGACTTTCTTTCGGAAGTATTACTTTTAACGTATTTGGTAGCTCAACTTTTGAAAACGCCCCATATAACACACCACGCATGAGCTTCGATTTAGCTCCATTGCGACAAACTGAAGAGTTTGTCCATGAGCTTTGCGCGCAGTCATGGCAAATGTTTTCCTTACTTAGTAATTGATGCCGTTGCATGGTAAACCCTAGCAGCCCCTTGCATGCGTGTGATTCTCGGTATATGTACTTCTTTGTCGGATTTTTGGTGTCGAACAAAAGTAGCAACCCTACTCAGATATATTTTTTCTTAATACGAGGAAAAATAATTTTCGTTTGATACCCATATTGGTATATGTCGTTTCATTAAAAAAAATCGGATAGGTTGCAACCCCGTAAATACATCCTATAACTAGGTAGAAATTCTTAGAATAGTGTACCAAATACCAAATTTCATCCAAATCGGTTTAGGAATTTTCGAGATAGTCTGGATATACAAATATGCTTCAAAAACAAGTAAGGAAAGGGCCATCTTCGACTGTGCCGAAGACTTTATCCCTTTCATGAATACGGATCACGGTCTTAAGTGGCCGATCCTTACTCACAATTCGTAAAAACTCTGCAAAACTGATCATTTAAAGATACATAGCCCAAGCCCCATTTACCGGAAAAATCGACTGTATGGGAGCTATATGTTATGTAGGTCTGATCTGACTGATTTGCACTACACACATTACATACATAATAAGTACCAAACCTGCAAAACTTTACGATCCTAGATTTTTAATTGCAAAATGTATAGCCCAAAACCCATTTATCGAAACCATCGATTGTATGGGAGCTATGCGTTGTATTGCTCCGATCTTGCTGATTCCGACAAATGATTAATCTCATGCAAAATGGCGGCCCCTTAGCAAATTTCAACGAGATATCTCAAAAACTGAGGGAATAGTTTGCGTACAAGCAGACAGACGGACATGGCTAAATCGACTCAGCTCATCGCCTTGATCATTTCGCTATACTTATTGCTGGGTCTATCTCTTCTTCTTCTCATACTTACAAACACCGGCCAAAGTTATAATATTATTTCATGTTCATGAAAGGTATAAAAACTTGGATATGTTTGCGCGTTAGCCTAAAAAACTTGTGTTGATAACATTATCTTGTATTATGTATGTAGTATGCACTTACAATGCGCCGAAGTGAAAAAAGCCCGTTTACCGTGAAATGGATGAAACTTGCAGAATATTGCGAATGTACCATGCAAATGTTAACAATGTAAATGTGCTAGAGATGAACGTGCATCGATTAGACCACGGTAAACGTTGAATAGTTGAAACGTTTATTTAAAACATACTATATAATTAATATTTTTTCAATTTTATCTATTTATTAGGTATAAAAATTAACTTTTTAAAATCCTTTTATATAATTTTGTATCTGGCATGAAAAATATTTATCGTTTTTAATAAATTTTTCGGCTACAAAAAATGTCGAGAAAACTCACTATCAGTAAAAGATATGCACATCTGCTGGCTAGGAAATCATGGTTATTGACTCCAGCTTTTTAAAATTCCCTATAAAAGTCAATTTGTAACTCTTTTAGTGAAAGCCCTGTTTCAACTTTTCGTTTTGTCATTTATGATAAATATGAAAAAATTAGACTTAAATTTTTGCCCCTTTGATCAATGTCAAAGCTGTTACAGTCCGTGATACTTCACGTGTAAACCTTCATTTATATTTTATGGTCCTTATGGCCCTTTTTGAAAAGTTTACCTTTGCTAATTTTCATCTTCTTCATTTTTAGTGTCGTTGGTCATGCCTTTCATCGTAAGATGTGTGCAAAGTCTTCTTTGATAAAAGTGCAATGAAACGTGTAAACTTTTTTTTTTTGACAAACCCTTTTGGGAAATTAAACATTTTCCATTTGAGTTGTGTGAAAAACTTTGAGAATAAACATTGACGATGCAATGGAATCTGTAGCAGATGCAGTTTTCTACCAACATTGTCGTGTGCATAACGGTTATCAAGGCAATCATGCACCTTGTACTTTATACACACAAAAACACATAAAATAACATATGTAAGTGCGTATGTACAAATGTTGGCACATATTTATGTGTACATGTGTCTATTACATTCTCAAATATATATACTTCCAGGCCATTTGCAATAGCTATTACAAATTATATAAACCCAAAATTAGCCGATCGCATTTATTATGTATTTAAATGCATGTGAAAACGTGTCTGGATACATATATACACGGTGTCCAAAAAGTTCGAACACAAACTTTATAACTTATTTAAAACACCAATCAAGTGAGCTTTGATTTTGTTTTTTGTTTTAAGGTGAGTATCGTTCCTATAACTCTCCAACCACGACATACTTAAATCTGTAATAGTAGCATTATAATTATTGTCTAAGATGGAGTCCAAGCGCCAGCTAATTGTCAACGATTTTTACAAGGCAGACGACTGTGCGCAATATTTAAAGACTCTAAAAGTGTGAGTTTCAAGCACGATTTTGTTTATAAAATTATAAAGCGACACAATGAGACTTCGTCCGTTAAAAATACACCAAGAAGCGGAAGACCGCGAACACAGTGGTTACATAAAAGTGGTAAGGGAACAAATTCGGAGAAACAATTGCCGGTCAGTTAGAAAAATTGCTGAGAATTTGAATATAAGCAAATCTTCAACACATTTGGCATTGAGTAAGGATCTTGGCCTAAAAGCGTATAAGAAACAAAAAATTCACGGCGTTTCTACATCAGCGAAAGAAAAGAAAGCCAAACGAGTATCTGATATTCTTGGATAGCACGGCGGTGACGAGTTCGTATTTTCTGATGAAAAGTTGTTCCTTCTACAACGACCTTTTAACTCGCAAAATGGTCGAGTATGGTCAATGTCTCTAGAAAATGTTACTGAAAAGGAAATCTATGTGCCCAGATTTCAAAGCGCTTTTCCGTCGTGGTGTGGCCGGAATCTGTAAAAGAGGAAAGCTTCCACTAGTTTTCATCGAAAAGGGGGCTAAAGTTAAAGCCGGCTACTACAAACAACACGTCTTAGAGGCAGGAGCACTACCCAACAATATGGAGCGCCTTCACATGCCGCAAACATCGTGCAACAATGGTGTCAGGAGAATTCGGCCGGCTTTTTGCATAAGGACGAATGGATGCATTGGATTTTGTTGCATGGGGCTACATGACGTCGAAGCTTAGCGGTTATAAAATAAAAACTTGGAAACGTTTTGTAAGGCATTACTCAAAGTATGGGACGAAATGCCGATGGATATGGTTCGTGCCACATGTTGCTCTTTCGAAAAGCGATTACGATTAAAAATTGATAAGGGTTTAGCATACATTTTGCTTCAAAAGGACTTTAGTTTTGTATTCGAACTTTTTGGACACCGTGTACATATGCATACACTATTAGCAACAGAATTGGTAATGTTTGATGTCTCATGTGTAAAACCATATAGTTAGTATTTTTATTCATTGGTATATAAAATACTGATTTGCATGATAATTCTAAAGCTGGAAAATTAAGTGTTAGGGTTTTTAATACAGTTGTGTTCAATATAATAGTAGTGAAATTAAGTTACGTATCGCTCGACGAAATAAAAAGTAGCTCTGCTTTTATTAATTTACATTTAAACAACATACAAAAATTTAAAATTGTACACAAAGTTAAGGAAAGTTAATTAAACTTTAAAAATTATATCAAAGTTTAAATATTTTTTGGCAGAATATTTAGAAAATTTTTGAGTACGCAGTTTTTTTCAATTTTAGTATAATAATGGGCAAGTTAGAAGTACCTCAAAACTTTCAATGAATTTTTAGAATATTTTTTTTGTCAAGGATGTTGGTGGTATTTGTTTCCATACAAAATAAATTTTTCTTCATGCATTGTATGGAAGAAATCATTTAACAATAAAAAACTCTGAAAATTCAGAGAAATTTTTGAGCGAGTTTTAACTTGCACGATGTTGGACTAGAATTGATTGGTCTTCAAAACCGCGTACTCAAAAATTTTCTAGAAATTCTGTCACAAATTTAAAGATTTTGATGGCCATTTTTTAAAGTTTAATTAACTTTCCTGAACTTTGTGTAAAGTTTGAAATTTTTTCTTATGTGGTTTCTGTTACAGAATTCGCTTTATTTTAATTAAAAATGATGAAAAACACAGCTTCTTCTTACTTCGTCGAACAATATCCATTTTAATTTCACTACTATTTTATTGAACACAGCTGTATATTTTCCCCATAAAGCCGAAGAATTTTCATTGTTTTGCATATTTTTGGGTATAAAAATCCCCCCTGTTTTACATTTAAATAACACATATGTCTAGCACGGCAACTCATTTTTTGCTCTTAATTTGTGTCTTCGCATGGCTCAGCCAGTCAGAACACAGCTTGTGGCACGTAAAATGTGGTCAACAAAATTTTAAGAGAACTCACCTTCTGATTTGATTTATTTTGGGGCTTGATAAAAATAAATATTTGGCGCTTTATACCACCGAGGAGATAAAGGCCGAGCTTCTCTACCATTTCGTGGTGTGCTGGTTATAACTTTTCATACAAGTTAGTGGAACCTACAGTTTTCTGCCGACTCCAAACCGCTTGTGTAAAACAGACACATTTTTGCTGAGAAGCCTCCAATTGCATAAATACACTCGAAGAGTTTGCCAAACCACTGTCGAGGGGAGACTCCGTTTTGAAAACAACTTTTTCAAACCACTTTTGATATTACCTGACCTTAGTTGTGGTACGCCTTGAACTTCGTTCTGGATATTGTAATAAGTTAAACTTTCACTTATCTGACTCAACCCCACCATATCAGATACTTGCCCTGCATGTGGCAGGTATCCTTATGATACTGAACATGTCTTTACCCGTTCAATTGAAACTACTCTTCTAACACCAATATCAGTCTGTTCCAACCCTGTTGAAACTTCTCGTTTCTTTGGACTTCTGGTAGAAGAGCTTGATGACGATTCACAGACTGATCATGCCCATTATTATGCAGGGCGAAGCACTATTAACCAAAAAACAACAACAACGGTCGATAAAAGACTTTATTCTTACGAAGGGCCGCACATGTCTCGTTTGTAAGGGAGCAGGTGGAAAAAGCCAGGCAAATGGTGCATTTGTGAACAATTTTGTTTAAAACGGAAATTAAACTAATCTTTTTAAGTGCGTTTGGCGGTACAATCAAATCACGGAGAGTCATGGGGCATTCAAATGAAGGTATTTATCATTTAATTAGCATTTCTTGTTATGTTTCCTTAAAAAAGATGAGTGACATTGTAAATTGTTAAGAATTTAACCTTTCTTTCAAAATTTACAAAATGTATTTCCTTTTCCAATCTTCTAAATTTTTTCATTTTATTACGACCTTTATATTAAGTCCCTTTCTTGTTTGTCGGCTTATTTCCAAACGATGTATTGGAATCTTGCAAAGTTTTGAAATCAATTCCCGTTGTGCTAGACACTTGAAACTTGGAATAGAGTTCACAAATCTGTTATACTGCAAGTCGAGGGATATTGCAATGATGGAACCATTTAGAAAATTCTTTTGAATTTGGGAATCTTGTTATCGTATTTTAACTAAATTCTTCACAACCTAAGGTCTTGAAACTCGTACATAGACTCGTACTAGGAGGCACGGCAATACTGGAAACTATAAATTCCTAAAACACGGCGGGAAACTTGCGTTCAATTTTTGAGTAGCTCCCAGATGAGATAGAGACTTCAAAGTTTAGTTGTATTTCAGAACTCAGTACCAGTGTTGCAGCTTTTTGACGACATTAATATAAGGGTAGTTTTTAAAAAATGTTCAATATATTTTTATTTGGTTGAACCTCATATAATTTCACAAAATTTAAATTCTGAGGGCAGACCCACCCTAAAGATAAAAAAAATTTGAAAATATACACCATCATACTTCGTTCTATACATGCTGTTCTTGGTGTTTTTCGATAGCGCTAAAGAGAAACTGCACCAAAAAATACTCATTTTTGAAATTCAGGTGGAGATCCGGAATTGAAAGGTTCGATTTGGAAAATCTAACTCTTAATATTAATTGGTTTATTATTATTCTGGGTTCATATTTATAGAGGCCTCTTCTAACATCTAAACGAAACGAATTCAACGAAAAACAAACAAAAAATTTAAATTCAAACACTCTGATGTACACAAAGCACCCTAAAGTGAAAGCTTGAAGCTTTAAACCAATTTGTGTGGTATATTATCTTTAGATAACATCTATAATTAAGACTTTTTTTATTGTACAAAGCGAGTCCGAGATATCAAAAGGGCCTGAATGAGAGTTAAAATCTTCGAACAGACACTGGAACGGCTCGTGTATTTGAAAATTTGTTTTACATTGCTTCAGAAGAATAGATTTAAGATGGCTTGAAGCTCGGGTGGGAATAAGAGAGTACTCTCGTTGACATCCTTTCGGACCAATAGAAGATATTTTTTTCGTATTCTGCTCTTATGCTACTCTTTGTGGAGGACAAGGAGAGATATCCCCGAGCTATGAATAAGAGAGTACTCCCCTTAACATACTTTCGGATCAATAACAGAGATTTCTACACTCTAAGCTCCGATTTTTCTAATCTTGGAGCAATAGGGGAAACCCCCTATTACTCCCTTCTATATATTTTTGGAGCGAAAGTAGAGATTTTCCCAACTCTGCCAACAAATAGAAAAAAAAAATTTCAAGAAAAGTAAAAGCTGGAATCGTAGAAATATGAGAAACAAGCACAATTAAAATTAGGATTTAAATTACAGTTACTATTGTTTTCCATAATTAAATTATTTTATCCTTATCTGCGGATATGAGAAGTATTTCTGTGGCAATAAGGGAAAACTAACAAAGAAATTTTTTTCGAATTTTTCAGTAGAGCGCTTTGAAAGTTGAAATTGTAGTGTAAAGGTATGAAATACATACATAGTTTTTATAACTTTCATGAACTCGAAATGGTGTAATAACTTTGGCCCGATGATTGTAAGTATGAGAAGAAGAAGAGATAGACCCTCCAATAAGTATACCGAAATGATCAGGGCGATGAGCTGAGTCCATTTAGCCATGTCCGTCTGTTTGTGTGTACGCAGTTTACGAGATATCTTGATGAAATTTGGTATGGAGCCGCCATTTTGCAACGCATAGCTCCCATACAATCGATTGTTCCGATAAATGGGGTTTGGGCTATGCATCTTTTAATTAACAGTTTTGCAGAGTTTCTACTAATTGTAAGTAAGGATCGGACACTCAAAACTGTGATGCGTATTCATGAAAGGTATAAAGTCTTCGGTACAGTCGAAGACAGCCCTTTTCTTACTTGTTCATTTTCTTCAACAGAAGGCTTCGTCTTTTAGATGGAATGTAATATCTCCCTCATTATTCTCCTAGTTTTGTAGGTTTTCTAAAATCTTCCAAAACCCTCCCACTACTTCATTGTGATTTATAAAAAAGTTTTAACTGGAACTCCATTATTGTTTTTTGGGAGGTAAAAGGGAGTTTTCTATTACTTTCCCTCCTAGGACATGCATTGCTAAAAGGGAGTATACAAAATAATAAATAATGTTCAGGAGGAAAAAAGAAATTGATTAAGCCTTGTCCGTCCGTCCGTCCGTCCGTCTTTGTTATGCAGGTTCCTTGGAACTCATGTTGTTGTTGTTGTGGTAACGACAAAAACACTCCCCGAAGGTTTTGGGGAGTGTTGTCGAATTAACAGTCCTTGGCCGGATTTGAATCCGGTACGCTCCAGTACTCCCTTGCGGTACTGCCCGACTATCACTGGGAACTCATCGCCGAGCGCTATTTAAAATGAGCGACGCCACGCCCACTTTTTATATATATAATATTTTCGAAAATACAAAAAAAGTGATTATTCAGTATAAAATATACTTATAAGGATAAAATTTGGTGTGTTTTAATGATAAGGCAGAAAATAAATTTTTCAATAAATTTTGAGAATGAGAGTGGCACCGCCCTGTTTTGATTAGGTCAAATTTAGAAATAATATTAATCATAAATCAAAAACCGTTCAAGATATCGAAATGAAATATAGCACACATATTTATATTAGTACAAGGTATGTTCCGGAAAAAAATGGCCGAAATCGGTTAAGGTCCACGCCAACTTTTATACGAAAGATTTTGAAAGGGATCATAGAAATATTTAATAGGCAATAACTTTGCGTACAAAAGCTTTATATCATTTCTATTCCACTTTCAAAGAGTTCGTGAATGAAAAAAGTCGAAAAATAAAAATTTTTGAAAATGGTCGCGGCTGCACCCTTTTATAGTGGATTATTCCACAAAACTTGTTATGCCATAACACTGGCAAAAATAGATTTATCGAAACGATATTTAACAAAAATGTTGTACATATAGAGGTTAATGTTTTTTTAGAGAAATGGCCGAAATCGGTCAACGGCCACGCCCAGTCTTTTAACATAGTTCTCAAAATTTGTTTGTAACATGTAAAACGCGATATTTTTATAACCATTCAAGCTATATCAATAAGATCTTGCACACATAATAATCTTTTTAAGAAAAGCTCCACTGCAAAAAAAATTTTGTGGATTTTGGGAAAGTAGGCATGGCGCCGCCCACTTTTCAGCATAAAATGTCTGCTATTTTCAAAGGCGATTGCTTGTAGTTTGAACTAGATATTTCAAGCAAAATTGGCCAGCTGCTTCCCAATAGTATTTGGTATACTCCTATCAAAAATTAAGCAAATCGGGTAACACACAAGTAAAATATTATTTAATACCCCACTGCAATAGGGAAGTTATATACTTTTTTTGATTTTCATAACTTTAATGAACATGAAATGTTTGTAAGTATGAGAAAAAGAAGAGATGGTCCCACAAATAAGTAAACTAAAATAAGAAGGACGATGAGCTGATTCGATTTAGCAATGCCCATCTCTCCGTCCGTCTGTTTGTCTGTCCGTCTGTCTATTTGAACGCAAATTTTCTAAACATAAAATGTGCATGTATTGGTATTTTGAACAAATATACTCGTAGTTAACAGTTGTTGCTAGGGAAGCTATTTATATACAAATAAATTAGTGGTGGCCGCCGTGGTGTGGCGGTAGTGTTGCCGGCCTACCACACCGAAGGTCCAAGGTTCGAGTCATGGAACTGGTAACATCAAAAGTGGTTTAAAAAAGTTTTTCAGTGGTTTGGCAAACTCTCCGAGTATTTTTTTGCCACGGAAGGCTTCTGAGCAAAAATTAGTCGGAAAAAATCTGTAGGTCCCGCCAATTTGTAGGAAAGAAATTCAAAACGGCACACCACAAATTGGAAGGGAAGGTCGGCGCAAAATCTCGGTTTATGATGATATACCTGTTGTATGTCGCGCTATACATTTATATTTTTTTAAAATTAATTTACCCCTCAAAACTCACAACAGAAGTGTTTTTATTGAAAACAATCAGCTGCCTTTATAATGCGAACTGAAATGTATTATAATAGACCTGCGTAAATTAGTATGCCATAATAGATGACTACTAGGTATATAATGTTCGGTTCCACCCGAACTTAGACTTCCTTACTTGCTTTTGTTTGCATTGTAAATATGGGTGTTGCAAGTAAATATTAGGGCCACATTTAATTTTTTATCATGTCACACAAACAACTGCACCAGGGCTGCCCGCAACTCAGAAAAAAATCAACTGTTTACAAAATTTTCGAAATCCTTAACATTTTTTGTATACGTCATTTCTTTGTTTTCTCACCATTTCACTCCAGGGCGGAAAATGAACTTTAAACTTATCAGTAAATGAAAAAAACTTGTATTTTCGTTTCGTTGATCAATAATGTTAACGGTAACCGGTCAACGAAAAAAAGTATTGTTTTGTTAGACATCAAAAACTAACTATCAAAACAAATTTCGTTTCGTTATTTATCAAAAAAATTATCAAAAAATATTTGAAGATTTAAATTAATTCTATAATAGTATTGTGTAAGATGAATAGGAAATAAGAGGGCGAATTGGTGCGGTCATGCTTTGCTGGGGATAAGGGCATATTTTGCCATCTTATAAGTGCGAGTGACCATTTAGGAAACAAAACGAATCAATGTTGTGCGTTTCAAGAGCAGAACAGTCCCCCAGAATCTGAAGATGATGGCAATTTACTGCATACAATAACAACTTAACTAACTTAAACACACCGACTTTTGGGAACCAAGAAGATTTTGTTATGATACTTTATATCAGTTATACCAAATAATCCACGCAATTCCCGCTGCACAAGTTAGCGTGGATTTCTAATTTATACGTAAATATATGTATGCAAAATAAACAAACATTAACGAATACATTTTTTTTTGTAATTTTTTGATTTGATAATCAACGAAAATATGTTTTTTGATAATTATCGAAACGAAATTTTTTCGTTTATATCGTTGTACAGCCCTGCACTAAACCTCTTTTAATAAATTTACATATAAGTGTGCGGCACCCCTGTCACAAAAAACTTTCTTAGTGAGTTCGAAAACACGATATGGAGGAAACAAATATATATATAACATAGCTCTAAACCTTAATTTACGATTTCAAAGTCATGTATGTAATGCAATTTATTTGAAAACGGCAACCCTGCACACAACCGCATTAAATAGGCCACCACAATGTTTGTTCGAGCTTTAAGCTTTACATACTGATGTAGGTACGCATGTATCAAATGCGCCTTTCTTGTCACCTCTTTAAGAGCTATTTTCGAAAACCATACTGTAAATTTTAACAACAAGAATACATGTATAAAAGAGTACAATATCTCTGAATTCATGTCAATGTACTTTGACAACTTAAATTTGTTACAAAAACTCCCACCAAAACGCCCGTGGCTTACATTTAATTATAACTAAAGTCATGATTTCCAAATAATTTAAATAAAAAATAAATTTTTGGCGCAATATAGCTCCGAACATTTTAATGCCGAACTTTTCTACAAATTTGTGGTGTGTGCTTCTAGTTTTTCGTACAAAATTGCGGGACCTACCGACCAATGCCGAGTGGATACCTCGTTTTTCAAAAACTGTTTTCCAGATATTTTTGATGTTACCTGTCCCGTCACTTGAACCCCGGACTTTCACCGCGGTAGGCCAGCAATACTATTACCACTGCGGTCGTCGAAATAATTTAGGAACTAGGATAGAAAGAAATAAAAAACTTTAAAATGTAAAAACCAACTTGAATTATTTTTGGGTGTACCCTATAAATTCGTGAGCTATCCTGTTCCAAACTAGATTATTCTATAGTTAACGGTTCTAAAATTATTATCAGTCAAAATTTTAAAATTTGATCACCCATACGTAGGCGGTGCCACACCCGCTTTCCAAAATTTTCCAAAAATCTGAATAGGTTTGTCGACTCAATATAGCTACGAGACAAGCATTTTACCTGAATCAGTCAATATATTGTCCCTTTTGATTTCTTTTTCGAAATCTTTTTAATGAAAACTTTGGCTATCATCCGATGACACACATTTTCAAAGGAAATATCCCATTTTAGGGAAGTAGCCCATATACAAAATTTATTCAAATGTCTCAGCTTCTACTAAAGTGTGCACAGATTCACGGAACAGCGCAGGGATGGACGCGCATATCTCATTCGATTTATCTATACATCCTAAGTGGGGTCGCCTATCGTTACCGATTTCTTTATGCAGTTACAAATACCTGATTTGTAGACAAAAAGCCTTTTCATTATAACTGATTATGAACGGATGGTAAATGTACTCAAATGACTTTCGGAGTAGTGCTTAAACCATCTTCGCAACAGTGGTAACGGCGTTATTGATGCTAGACCGTCCAGAATTCATTAGCTTACAAAAAAGAAAGAGATTAAACACGGTTCAAAATTTGGGCTAAAGTTTTAAGCATTGCATTGATTTTAGCAAGTTTTTAAAACTTTTTTGTAGTAAATTCCGTACCTTTCAATTACCTACTACGATTTTGAATTTCCACTTGAAGTGCATTTCATCACACTCATTATACCTTTCATGAACATGAAATGGTATTATAACTCTGGTCTGATGTTTGTTAGTATGAGAAGAAGACGAGATAGACCCACCAATAAGCATACCGCAATGATCAGGGCGATGAGCTCAGTTGATTTAGCCATGTCCGTCTGTCTGTTTAAACGCAAACTAGTAAAAATCACAGGCGGACAGACGGATACTACGAGCTTTATACTTTATACATAAAAAAAAAAATTCTGACGTGTACATGAAAATCGCCGATACACGTGTATTTTTATTTTTTCTCCCCTTTCCGAAAAAGTATATTTGGTTCATAGGACTGAACTAAAGCTCGTTTTTGTAAAGCAGATAATTATGTCTATCTCTATCACTACCCCTATCCTTATCCCCATTGCTATCCCTATGCCTATAGATGTAACTATTTCACACACACACAATTCCACTTCACCATCGATCGATCCATTATTAAGCTTTTCTAACAAAAAAAAAAAAAAATTATAAAAATTCGCACCATACAAAATGTATGGGGAAATAAAATTTTTTTTTCAGGTATTTTTCGGAAATTTTATTAGGTATTCTCCTATTATGGTCAGAGAACAATCTAAATTAATGTCAATCATCCAAATCGGTGCAGGCGTTCTTGAGTTATGAGCGTTGGAACTAACGTCACTTTCTTTTATATATATAGATTTGTCGGAACCAACAAGATCGGAACAATACAAAGCATAGCTCCCATACAATCGATTGTTCCGGTAAATGTGGTTTGTGTTACAACTATTGCACTTTAATAGCGGGGAACACAAAATTTGGCAGCTACAGTACTTATTACATATGTAATGTGTGTAGTGAAAATCATCAAGATAGCCCTCATACAACACATTTTTCCGATAAAAGGGGTGTGGGCTATGTATTTTTAAATTTAACAGGGTTAGACCATCAAATTTTGCAGAGCTTGTACTTATTGGAAGTAAAAATCTTACACTTACAACCGTGATGCGTATACATGAAAGGTGCAATAGAAGACAGCGCTCTCCTTACTTGTTTTAATATGCTTTACCGGAACAGGGACAGAAATCAGAGCTAAAATCGGGGAAAGGACATACGGCAAATGACAGCGGAGGATTATGATCAAGTATACTTTCCTATGAGAAAAAAATTCCTATTACTAATTTGCGACAATTATATTCAACTCTACTTCTCCAGATCGACTTCCTTTATAACTCTGATTGCAAGTAGTCAAAACCGAAAACCAAGCAGAAGCTTCAATTAGTCGAAAGTTAGAACATATAGGCATTGGAATCTAAGCCAATTAGGCTAACAGATATAAATAGACTTCATACTAAAAAATTAATTGATGTACCAAAAGCAGGACTAAAACTGCATTTGTATGTAAAATTATGATGCAGGCGTAAGTGTAGATTGCAAATCTTTTACATATTTTCCATATACAGAAATTTCATAGAAATTCTGTGTCTAGCAATCACACTTTCCACACCTCTTAAGCCAACTATTAATTGTTTGCTTGGACTAGATTAGCCACAGAAACTAAAAGCCAAGTTGCACAAGTAAATTTAGAAAGCTATACATTTTTGATATTTTGTTCTGAGTAAAATTTTAATTTCTTTGGCACTTTAGAGCAGTTTACACTTTTCATTGGTCTCTGGCCACCTGTGGTGAAGTAAACGTTTGTGGTGTGTGGTGCTTACTCACAAATACTTTAAAATTACAAAAATTTCCAGATATTTTTAAATTAAATACAAAAAAAAGATAGCTTTCATCATCTTCCTCTGTATTTAGCTCAGTACTCTTAAGCATTTTATTTAGGATTTAAGATCGACAGGCAATCTTTATCCATACATTTAAAACATACATTAGGAATCGAATTTTTACCTTACCGCCACACCACGGCGGCCTTAAATAAATGGAGTTTAAATATGCTTTTTTTTTTAAAAAAGGAAAGTTATTTTATTGAGAAGAGAGGACATCGTTAAAAAAACTAAACTTTAAAGTTTTTAAATACGTATTTAACACGATGATCACAGCAAAAAACTACCCAAGGTATCACAGGTGCTCACGCTTAGACCCTTAAAAATAGAATAGCTCTTTCAAAATAACAGTTAACGCTCCGCACTGATCACAGCATAAAAATATACCCAAACATGTACCGAGCACTACTTTTGTTCCTGGTAAAACAATCCCGCTATAAGTAAGAGCGCAAGATGTAAATACTTTTGTACTTGGTACCTGGGGGTAGTTTTTTGTTGTGATCACCGGTGATACACTGGCAGTCAACGTGTTAAAGAAAACATAGTAGGTTTAAGATTTAAACTAAAGAAGTTTCTGAAAAAAATGACTAATGAAAAGGTGTTTGAGTGCTCCATCCACTGACGGCACACATAAAAATGGTTAGAGAAAAATTCAATGACTTGAAAAAAACTCCCTGAAATAGAAAAAAAATGTGCCCTTGTCGGCACAATGCTGGAACTTTTCAGTTAAGTTTAAAACCAAGGTTATAAACTTATTATTCAATCAGCTTTCAATATAAACAGAAAAAAATGTAAATTCAAATCTTAGAAGGAATTGAATTCTTTGGAGTTTACTACAAACATTTTTAAAAAATTGCTCAAAAGTTTTATTAAAATTAAAATTTTCAAATCTCTAATATTTGAGCTGTAGTGTACCCAAATGCTTTGTAAAAAGTTTTGAATTTTTGGTAATAATTTTTCGCATTCTTAGGAGCTTTTCTTATGCAATTTTTAAAAACGGATTACCGTGATAAACATAATTAAAAAAAAAAAAATTTTTTTCCAGTAAATCAGACAACTTTAGCTTTTGCTGCCACATTTGTTTAGTTTATTTCTTGGATTGCATGCTATTTTAATTCGCGAGCAGCTTATGAAATATTCCATAAATACACTTTATGTTTGTAATCCCAAATGAGGGGTGTTCACAGCGAAAAGTGCCTGCCCCCAATGAATACATACAATGTGCGTTTTATACAGAACAAATAATTTAATATGAAATATTACTCAAAGGTTGTCCATATACAAGATTTGCTCCCCATTTGTAAAGATCAAATTTTTATGCGAAAAGATAATAACTAAGAATAAAAACTAACAAAATGAATGACTTGCATATTTCATGAATTCAGATTCAAATTATTCAAGTACAAATTTTCAATACTTTTAAAAATTGTTTCAAATAAAAATATAAAAATTGTTTAGTCTCAAGAATAATACAAAACAAGTGAGGAAGTCCAAGTTCGGGTGGAACCGAACATTATATACCTAGTAGTGATCTATTATGGCATACTAATTTACGCAGGTCTATTTTATTACTTTTTAGTTCGTATTATAAAGCCAGCTGATTGTTTTCAATAAAAACACTTCTGCTATGAGTTTTCAGGGGTAAATTAATTTAAAAAAAATATAAATATGTGGCGCGACATACAAAAGGTATATCATCATAAACTTCCTAAGAGATTTTTGCGCTGAGCTTCCCTTCCAATTTGTAGTGTGACGTTTTGAATTTTTCCCTACAAATTGCCGACTTCGAACTGCATATACACTACATATAAACTACAAGCTATCGCCTTTGAAAATAGCAAAATTTGTGTGCCTACTTCTCCAAAATCCACAAAATTTGTTTGCGGTTGAGTTTTGCTTAAAAAGCTGAGTATGTGTGCGAGATCTTATTGATATAGCTTGCATAGTTATAGAAATATCGCGTTTTACATTTTACAAGCAAATTTTTCAAAACTGTTTTAAAAAACTGGACATGGCCCATTCGCCCAGTTACATTTATATATTCAAAATTTTTGCCAAATTTCGTTTCGACAAATCAGTTTTTGCCTGAGTTATGACATAAAAAGTTTTTTATTTTCAAAAATTTATATTTTTCGAAATTCTTTGTTTACGAACACTTTGAAGGGAAATAGAAAGGATATAAGGCTATTTTACGCAAAGTTATTGCCTATTAAATATATCGATGATCCTTTTCGAAATTTTTCGTATAGAAGTGGCCGTGGACCTCAACCGATTTAGGTAATTTTTTCCGGAACATACCTTGTATTTATATAAATATGTGTACTGATTTTCGTTTGGATATCTTGAACGGCTTTTGATTTATAATTAGTATTATTTCTAAATTTGACTTAATCAATAGTGGGCGGTGACATGCCCATTTTCACAAATTTCTTGAAAAATTTATTTTCTGCCTTAACATTAATGTACACACCAAATTTTATCCTTATAAGTATATTATGTACTGAATAATCACTTTTTTTATTTTCGAAAATATTCTATGTATAAAAAATGGGCGTGGCTATCATCCGATTTCGCCAATTTTAAGTAACGCTCGGGGAAGAGTGCCAGGAACCTGCGTACCAAATTTCATTGAGATATCTCAAGATTTACTCAAGTTATCCTGTTAACAGATGGATGGACATGGCTTAATCAATTTCTTTTTTCCTCCTGAATATTTTGATATATATAAGTCAATATCTATCTCGATCCGTTTATGCCGTTACATATCACCGTTACGCGACTAAAGTTATTATACCTTGTGTGCGTAGCACTACTAGATTTTACTCGCCACAAATTAGGTTTAGACAAATCAAAACTTGAAATATGAATTGTTTTTATCACTGTCAGTATACCGTTAAACATTTGACTAAATTAAGAATCAAATAAATTGATAAATATTAACAGAAATAAAGCGGAAATTGTTTGGTCCTAAAACTATAAAATGCAATAAGTTTTTCCTTTAACTTTGAATTTTAAAATGTTCAGTGTTACTCAAGATTTGACTAGAATCAAGATTGAGTGGAAGTGATTTATTCGAAACTGTGTGATTTCAGCTGTAGTGTGTACATACTGTTAACAAAATCGTTAAAAAAAACAAAACGATAAAAAAAAAATAATCAATTTTTAACGAAGTTAAATTTAATATTCCCTCCTGAGCTTCAAGACAAAGAAATTCAGAACAAATTTTCAACTACACAGGTCGTACCATGCGATGATTTTAACTCCCATTCAGGCACTTTTGATATCTTAGACTCCCTCTTTACAACAAAAGAAAGTGTTTCATCCTCTCTAAACATATGACTTATATCGTAGTATTTATGCATTTTAAATGTTTGTATGTATCGTTCTCAGCTGATGAACTTTTTTCTGTAGCTGAGCAGTTTAAGATCTCGACGCTTAACAAACCTCCGCCTTTCAAACACTCGACAAATTGAATCCGCGTTTTACGCTGATGCGTCCCTCGGTTGGGAGGGAATTATAAAGTAAACATAAAAATACATTTTTTATTTACTACCCTAATTTTAAAGTTATCAGGAGCAGTTTTGATATTCCAAGGTTACTATTTTTACGAAGCGCTAAACATGAGAGCACACTCGACTTCAAAACAATACTCATATTCGTCATGGTTGGCACGAAACTCTCAGGAGCATTTAATTCCAAACAAGCTTTTAGACAAGGTGACTTCCTGTGTAGCGATTTCTTTGATATGGTGCTGAAGATAACAATTTGTTTAGTGGAACTAAATAGCTGACTTGATGTTGATATCACCACAGCTGTGAGCGAGGACTAGAGACACCAACGATCGCCAAGTTTCTGTTACTAGGGATCGAACAGTGGTTGAAATTCAACCACAAAACTTTATCTGCTGTTCCTTTCCTTTAGTATATTTTCGTTTTCTTTGATTTTCTCTTCTCTCTGGAATCTCTATTTTAAGTTTTTTGTTGTTTTCTATTTTATTGTTTCCTTTTCTAGCTTATCCCTTCACTTCTTCTCCTTTCCTCTCATTTACTCTTACATTCCTTTCCCTTCCATTCCTTTCCTTATCTTACCTTTCTGTTCATTTCCTTTCCTTATTGTATTTTATTTTACCCACAAAAAGTACAAAAACAAAACTGCGGTGTTGAATTCTCTTAATGAATAATCAATTACTTTGCTTTTGTAAATACGGTTTGTATCATCAATTAAGTTTACATATTCGCTCAAGTTTTTACTTGCTTAATCACTGAAAACACGGAAATACACTGTACGAGTATCAGAGTACTGCAACACTTATCCTCCTTCATATAAACGAGATCGTCCCATTTACATGGCAATGTCCTAGGATTGGAACACTTACTCCATCACCTATACGAGAGTATTCTCAAAAAGCTCCCAAAATATTGCTCCATAGAGTATTCAACACCAAAGCGAGAGAGGCAGGCGGTGTACTTTTGAGGACCATACAACAAAGTAAAAACAGCTAAAGCAAAAATGCATGATACGTTTACTCACACAGCACACGCTCTATAGTCCGAACACTTGTTTTTCATTGGTGCACTATATACTCTTCACACTCACAGTGAGAGCCGCTCACACGACTAATACAATAAGATGTATGACATGTCTACTCACATAACTACGACTCTATAGTGTGAATACATGTTTGGCATTTGTGTTGGTGCCATTTTTAAACTAATTTTTCTATATTATAATTAATTTTTAACGTTTTTTTGATTGACGGCACTGCAGTTTGGCAATACCTATCCATACATATGTAATTGTTAATACCTTAGATGTATAGTTTGGCCATTAAGGCCCGGTTTTTCAGTACAAGTTTAACTCAATTTGTCAGTTAAACTAAGCTTAAACTTGTTACGCAGTTTTTCAGTTAACTTTAAACAAAGTTTAAACGTAGTTTAAGCGGTCAATTCGGCAGGGTTAAACTCTAGTTAACCTGTCAGCTGTTTTGCATATTTGATGCTTTTGGTTGTGAAACAATAAGCTGAACGCAATTAAGAAAGGACGATATTTTTATATTTAATTAAATACTGGATATATCATCTGACGAAAGTGATTATAGTGATGCAGAAATTGGCAAAATGCTAACTATTACAATACTGAGGAGAAGCAATGGCATTGAATATGTATACAAATATTATCTGTTGCCGTATCTAGATAAACAAAAAACCAATGTTGCCGTATAAAAAGCAAATATTAAAAGCGGCCTTAAACTCACACTGAAAAACCGCTCTGCAGTTTAACTGGAGTTTAAATTTATGCCGAGTTTAAGCAAACTTAGTTTAAACTGAGCTTAACCAAGGACTGAAAAACCGGGCCTAAGTGGGACAATTTCCTTCAACTTGAGCATTTATATTATAGATTTGCGAAGACAAGCATGGTAGAAGAGCTATACTTTCCTCGCGAACTGTACTGTGACTTCACCACTTGTTGGCTTGAGTCATGCTAACGGATTAAAACACTACGGCCCAGTTAGTATTCTTGTCGATTCGAAATAGCAACAGACCAAAGAAGACATCCCCTGTCGTAGAGAAAATTTTGCATAAGGGCTGATGACTTGTACCCGTGTGGTACAATCCCAAATTGTGTGGATGTTGGTGAGCCGATTAAGCAAACAACTTATAGGGGTGAAGTCAAAGATTTTCCAAAAAGTGTTCATGCAGCACATATCATACATCAAGTGTTAAAGGACATACAAATATCTATAATAAAATTAACCTTTTCCTAATGAAATCCCACAAAAAGTCAGACCATCAAATTATATTCACACAATTGTTGATAAATAGAATAACGGTATTCAAATGAGTATAGCAAAACCAAACAACTGGTAAAGGATGTGAAGCGGAAATGGTAAACATTTTGTTGTGGCAAAGTCCATGTTGTGCCTCATTAGGCTGACATAAAATTGTCGCTTTATTTCGGGTGACAATCTCCCATACAAAATGTTCAGTTTAAGCGACAGTTGATGTTCACAGATGGAATTAGTTTAAGCGTAAAAAAATGTATTTCGTAACAGGAAAAAGGAAGCACTCTTGGTCGTTCATCTTTTGTGGCATCCTTTTGCACACAAAAACGATTTAATAAATACGAGTATACGACAAATATATGTACATATGCATGTATATATGTATGTATATAAGTCGTATAAAGAAATATGAATGTTTGGCTTAGTTGTTTGTTTGTTTTAGTCTTTCTCTTTCAACCAAAGTCATACATATTTCGGTTTTGTTTTTACAATTTCGTAGGATTTACTTGCAATGCTCGCAGCCGTATTTGATGACTTTACCGCCGCTGATGGCTGTTTGTTCCTTGTAATAGATGTAGCTTAAATTTCGCCTAAGACTTTTTATTACCCAGTGACTTTTTCTTCTTAAGGCCAACTAAAAAAAAAGGTAGCGAAAAATGTTAAAAACCAAAGGAATACAAAAACAATCAAAATTTACCAAAAAAAGTGAAAATCCATAAGTGGAAAGCACAAGAAAGTTTGAGTGTTTGTATGTATGCGTAGCTTTTCAAAGGGTATTGTTTTTAGTTATAACCAGTTTCATCTTACGTTGCTACTTTTATTACCCTCGAAAAATGATTGTAAGTAGAAAACCCGCTATTTACGGCACACACCCATTCTGTGCTTGTGTCATGTCGTGCAGCCCTGCATGATCTCGGAGGAGGATTTCATTTTAATGGTTCGCATTTTGCTTATGTTAGTTTTTCGTTTTTGTTTTTGCCCTTATCAGGGAACGAAATTACCACTTTCTTGGGGAAGTCAAAAAAGTTCGGTCGACAAAAATGTGCCAAATGAAGAAGTTGGCGATGTGCTTCTTATCACCAAGACTCAATTTGGTAATAAAAACTCCCGTATTCAACTGTTGTTGCAAGTATAACAAAAATCAGTAAAAAAAAAATTGCTAGCAGAAGTTCTTGCATAAAAACTACAAATCTCCGTATAAAAACGGAGAACTGTTTCAATAAACACTTTACCATGATATTTGTTAAGTTCCGCATACAATTTGTATTAGAAAACAAGAACATTGTTAGGGAGATGATTAATTGTTCTGGATAGGGAAACACTTTTTTATTCGCTCAAGTCCTCGGGCCTTACAACTTTTTTCACAGCCCGTTGGGCCAGATCTTACAAGGACGGATAAAATTTTACAGCTTTAAAATAGCTGTTATTCCATCCATAGTAGCTTTCGAAATGGAAAGTACACGGCTAAAAATTTCACCATATATATAAAACTTTTTTGGGCTACATATATGTCCTAAACAAATTTGATTTAGAAATTAAATTATGCCAGTTTTCGAGAAAACGAGCATGAAGAAAAGAGTTTCAATTGTAAACCAGAAATGTTTTAACAAGTAAAAAACATAAAAAACATTTGCATAAGTTGGCAGAATTCGAACCGACGCTTCCCGCATCAGACTCGTCTGCTCCACTCACTAAGCTAAAGTGCACACAAAACTGTTTAGAGAAAAATTCAATGACTTGAAAAAACTTTCAAAAATAAATGAAAAGAATTTAAAAAAAAAATTTTAGACGTTTTTTTTTTCAGTGCCGCAAGAAATTCAAAATTTATTTAGGCATTTGAAAACTTTGGAATTTATTACAAAAAGGTGTAAAAAATTGCTTAAACCGAACAAATGGTTTAAAATTTAAGCTAACATTTTTAGCCTTGTAATAACCCATTTTGATGAAACTCGGTAATTTCTACTTAGGCCAGTATCAGAAGGCCCTTTGTGATACCAAGTAAAAACACCGTTACCCGTCCTCTTCGTACCAATGATGAAGACCATCCTGTCCTTGATGTCATACGATGAAGCGAACTTCCAGGCAAAGCCGTCTGGCGCCCCTTAGAGCATGTCAGTTACAGATGAGGTGTTCCTCTGTTTCTTCCTCTTCGTCATCTTTGGAACTCCTATAGCAACGACAATACTTCACCCCTAGCCTCTCTGCGTGCCACCCAAAAAGCAAACTATTATTAACTTTTTCACATTATGTTTATTTTCGCATATTTGATTTTATCTTCAAAACAAATTTCACCATTTGGATGCACTTTTTGGCACAATATCCTACACATGAAGCTCTCCTTCTAAGCGTTGTCACTAAGAGTTTAATACAGCGTTGCCACTTACTTGAAATGTTAGAAGTATACTGAGATAAACGAAAATTATGTTTTTCGTATGTTAAATATATGCTTCTATATATTAGAATTTGATGGTCTACAAAGCTGTATTTAAATATGTTTGTCAAAAAATATTGCCAAAGAAACGAAAAACTAATCGTACCTTCAGATTACGCCAAAAGAAGTATACAGACAATAATTTAGAAATGATAATTGAATAGTGCCCAAATGGTCCATAAAGTTATAATGTCCTTGCCGTATTTATTTTTTCTATATCTATAACCTATCTAGGTAATATTAAACGGAAGTAGTGGAGAGAGTTTTAATTTGCGGCATAGTTTTAGGCACAAAATTCTAATTTACGTTCACAATCAGTGTGACCAGGTGATAGAAAAAAAGAGGCTAAATCGGCAAAAAAAAGAGGTTAAAAAAGACTAAAATTATGAAGAAAAGAGAAGTTAAAAAAAAGTCAGAAATTTATTAACGAAATACATTTCTAATTTTTTATTTTAGTTTAAACTATTTGTATATAAAGCTGTAATTATTCTTGTTCCAACACATATCAGGCACATTTTCCTTGACTATGCATTTTTTCAAAGAAATACATACTATAGAAAAATCACTACAAACTTATTAATTTTATAATATTTTCTTCGTCTGATGAATCAGAAAAGCTTTAGTTTGGGTATTTATCATAGAGATGAGATCATCGGTAATTTCAAAATCAGTGCAACATTTGTAGAAGCGTTTTAACTAACATCTAATGGTCAGCAGCGAATTAAGCATTTTAATTTTTAATCTGTTCCCTAACTTAGTTTTTAAAATGTTCATGGCACTAAAAATTCTTTCAACCTCACCATTACTGAAAGGTAATACCAAAAAGCTAAATACGAATTCGACCAGTTCTAAAAAAGAGGGTTCGTTAAATGAATTTTTATGTTTTCGGACTTCCGCCCAAAATTATATGTCTACCACACTTGTTAGCTCTCGCCACTGCAGCTCAATCAATGCTACTTAACTTGGAGAATACGTAGACATTTCTTCATGAAAGTGAGAAAATACATCCGGCTTTGTAACTTTCAAAGAATTATCAACTGGAAAAAATGTATCTTTTGTAAAGAGTTCATATTATCAGATAGGTGATGTGTCAATTAAAAATAATTGGCAATTTTTACGAAGAATTTTCTGTATTTCGTTATCAATAACTTCATTCAACTTTAATTTTATATATTCCTCGAAGTTGTATGAAAAATATAGTGTTGGGACCAGAAAAGGTTTGGAGTTAAAAAAAGCTTGAAAAAAGCCACCAAGCTAAAACCAAAATTATGAGGCTAAAGGACAAAAAAAAAGAAGCTAAATCTAGCCTCGAAAAGTCTAACCTGGTCGCACTGGTAACAATAGTGTTGCATTACAAAATTGATTTTTTTGTGCCTTCACAATCGTTTATATTTAACCTTTGATATTTATAAAATACGCTTATATAGAAATACTACTCCCATTAATTTCCGATTGTGCATGTAGAGCTAAAGTCTACCTTTAAAACCATATTTTATAATTAATATTGGTGCCAAATGTGAACAGAAAATGAGAAGCGTATACAAAAACACTAATCAGAATATGTTAGATTTTTCATATAATTTAATTTAAGAAAGGTATAAGTCAGTATTATAAACTTTAAGCACATCATTAAAAAGCTAAACGCTGAAACGCACTATATATGGTACTGACGAATGATGGCGAGCAAAACCAACTGCTCAGTTAGAATTAGTAAGGCCCCTAGGAGTCACTTGGCACTAAACGAGCTAAGGTGCCCCCTATAATGCGTTTTCTTCAACCAGATGCTGTCGAATATATTTCAAAATCAGAATTTCACAACTTGGCAACAATATATTGACATCATCGCTCTTGATACTCGCGCCATAAGTTTATTAACTGCTCATTAAAAAAAAGCAAGACAGCAATTTTCTTTTTTTTTTTAATACTTAAGCACTTAGCAATGTACGAATAAAAACAAGACTCTAAAAAAACTTGCTGACAATTTGCGATTTGCGGTAAAAAAAATTGTGCGAATAAGTGGCTTGCAACTAAGCAACTAAAATTATACGCGCTTAAAGTTTTACCTGCTTGTTTAATTTTTCGTCACTTCAATGTTTTTTTAAACAAGCAAACAATATTTTAAGCAACTTCAAAAAGATAAAAAATCTTCTTTTTATCAAACAGATAAATCTTAAATACAACATATAATATTTCTTCAAGAACTTGTTTTTTAAACCTCATAACTCTATGAGTCCCTGGTCCTTATTTAGCCAATGGTTGTTTGTGTGTCTGTATATGCATGTTTATTTAGTTATTTTTTTGTTGTTTCTCAAATTCTGTTTGCTTCTTTGAGCTTGCAATTTTTACAGTTATCCTACCGTCTACACCATCCCATCATAGCTCGAATCCCATGCAAGCTTTACCCATCTTGCAATGTCATCCCACCACTTTACAGCTTATCAGCTTTCTGAGTACTTTCATATTTTAACTTTTTTGCCCCGCCAATGATACCGCCTCTTCGTTTGCCTCAATCATTTGCAATCACATATCTACTGCCAAACAGCTTCATTCGAGATCCAGACGACTGTCTAATGGCTGTGCACACGTTAACTATTCAGCCGTTTAGTTTGCTTGCTTTACCGCTCTGTCGCTCGTTGATATGAATGTCATTCTAACACATTCACATATACATCTATATGCAGCTTATTTTTCAGCAATTCACTGGTATAACAAAAGTTTTTCTGACTTTCGTCACTTCCACTCCTCATATTGAGATTTTTCTAAACTTTTTCGCGAGATAAAAATCTAAGGTTTTGTTCCTAATAGCAACATATGTAGGTACTTTATTAGGCTGCATATTATTTCTAAGATTGTTTAACATTTTTTATTAACCCATTCGGGACTCTGCTTTATTTCAGACACACTATAGGCAAGTACCCGTGCTGAATTTTAAGTTACGAAATTATTGTTGTTAATAATAAATACTCAATACATAATTAAAGATTTGTCTCCAAGTCGAATTTTTAATCCTTATTGACGAAAATGTGAATTGAGGTAAGCCTTAAATAAGTTTTATCTAACTTAAGCGGGGCTCCGTCAGCACGAAGAAAATAAGAAAAATAACAAAAGTTCTTTTAAAGGTACTTTTATTTATCAGCCAATCGCATCATAAATAAGATTTTTTTTAATAGATCGGTCCCTGGTCCACTTCCCGGAAAAAACAAAAAGGCAAGGGGCTACCAAGGTACCGAATTTCAAACAAATCGCGTCATAAATAAGTTAAGGTCGGTCCCTGGTCCACTTATCCGGAATCTCATGAATCTGTTACCTATTCTATGCTCCTGAGGATAGGCGTACAAAATTTCGTAGAGATCGGTTAAGTAGTTTAGACGTTAAACCACAAACAAACTCACAAACTTACGCATTTATAATATTAGTAAGATAACCTTATAGAATAAACACGATATAGGACAGGAAAGGTGTTGACTTGGTGTCATACTTGGCTTCGTTGACCTTCGAACCCTTGAAATGTGATTAAACCGGTGTTTCATGAGGAGTTAATTGAGGCTTTGTAAGCTGTGAGGCTTATCGATCCGTTAAGAACATCTTTCGTTAAAAAAGTTTGCATTTACCGGGCACATAAATTTCAAAGTTTAAATGAGAAAGCGACGTTAAGTTTCTTTATGCAGGACTTCTTTTTATCCAGTTTCAGACCTGTGGCTCAATATTGGTGATGACGAATTTCGCGGGTCGCAGTGTGTTGGAAACTTTAAACGCCACCTATTTCTCTCCGAAACATGATGCTTCTTGAAGCTTCAATAGATCTTAATGCCTGTCCTTCAATCTTGGATATAAATGTTTTATTATATTTGGAATGACTCTAATGTAGATACTTACATTTGCTTGCAGATACTCCCATTTCAATAAGTACACAGTTGTACTAGTTAGCAATAAAAGTAATGTACTACAATAATAAGAATGCATTGTAGCAAGAGGTACGGATTATATGGCGTATGTTTAGATGTTGCTGCAGAGTGGGCGCACATATGCAAGCTTTTTATGATGAAGTATATACATACTCGTATGTATGTATTTGTCAAATGCTAAGTGGATATAGGAGAAGATAAATGCATAGGATTTAGTTTATTTGAATTTTGACTACAGCAACTCACTGATTATTTAAAAATTCTCTTGCTGTTATCATCCTCGATAAGCCCATTAAATCCCTTTAGGAAAAAAAAGAAAGTAATGAAATTGAGCAAAGGATACGTTGTGTTTAAGTAACGCCCATACACACGTGTGTGCATTCATACCTATTTAGGTGCTTATTACTAATTAAATAGGGTATTTAAAGATGATTTGAATATACCTAATAAAATGAGTTAATCATTTAAATTTTTAAGTGAGGAAAAGTCATAACTTGAAGTAATTGAAACTAGGATACATGAAAAAAAAGTATGCCACACCACATTTAAGGAAAAAGTTCATTTGGTTTAAAGGCTTTTACCGCTTGAATAAGTTTAACTGGCCTATTAGCATACAACCGCATGTTTTTTACATACTTACATATATAAACGAACTAATGATAATTTATGTTTGAAAACAATCACGTTCACCTTTTAATAATTTTACAAGTTTACACTAACAAGCGTAGCTGAATCCTATGCAAATAGCCGGAAAAGTTTCGCTAGAAAAAAGCAGTTTCTTGTTGTTAGCTTGAGGCGTGCGCATACTTATGGTAATATATAATAGATCGGACGCGTATACGAATGTATGAAGTACTAATGTTCATAAATAATGGAAAAAGCTGTGAGAACTTAAGGTCAAATTTAAAATCAAATTGCAAAGGCTGCAGCAGTACAAACAATAACTTTAGTTGAATAGTTATTCGTATGTATTCTGTAAAATTTCTTTTCACGCTATGGCTTGGTGGTATCCTCACTTTATTTCCAACGTTAGGGAGTCAGTTTTGATGCGAAATTTAATCAAAGTATGCGGACTCTACTTCTTTTAACAAATCAACCTTCTTGGCTTCTATCATTATTAGATTTTGGTTAGTGGGTGAAATTCAAACCATAAAACTTTATTTTATCTTTATACCTTCCATGAACATGAAATGGTATAATAACTATATTCTGATGTTTATTAGTATGAGAAGAAGAAGAGGTAGATCCACCAATAAGCATACCAAATTGATAAGGGCGATGAGCTGAGTCGATTTAGCCATGTCCGTCTGTATGCCCATCTGCTTTTGTGGAAGCAAACTAGTCCCTCAGTTTTAGAAATATCTGTCTTAAATTCGGTATGTGGCCACCATTTCGTAATATATTATTTTCCGCAGATAGAAATGTTTAAGTCGCCGTTTATATTTATTTATTTATTTTCTGTTCCTTTCCTTCACCTTTCTTTTCTAATTTTGCTGTTTCTATCTTTTCCTTTATGTAAGCTTCATCTTGTATCGCTTCTTTCTTTGCTTTGTTTCCTTTCCACTTCATTTCATAAAACACTGATGATTCTTAATTTTATTCTATTTTATCGTTACCTTGGCTTTCCTTTCATTCTTCTATCCTTTTATTTTATTTTCTTTTCTTTTCTTTTCTTTTCTTTTCTTTTCTTTTCTTTTCTTTTCTTTTCTTTTCTTTTCTTTTCTTTTCTTTTCTTTTCTTTTCTTTTCTTTTCTTTTCTTTTCTTTTCTTTTCTTTTCTTTTCTTCTCTTTTCTTTTCTTTTCTTTTCTTTTCTTTTCTTTTCTTTTCTTTTCTTTTCTTTTCTTTTCTTTTCTTTTCTTTCTAAAGTTTCTACATTTTATTTTCTTTTATTATGCTTGATTTCTTTCGTTCTAATAATTCTATTTTATTGCCTTACCTCCTTCTTTTGCTATTTTTGAATACTAGGAAGGGATATTAATGCATACCAAATAATCTTCTTCGTTCTGTGTATTAAAGAAGGTATTTGGAAAATTTATGAAGCTGTCTTTGCTATTCCATACAGACTCCATGAGAATAGGTACGAGTACAATCGACTTACAGCCACACCCACACTGCTTAAAGACAACATAACAAAATTAGCAAAATCTTCTTGCTTTTTCGATTAGTAACCACCCCCACCACCATCTTGTGCAACGGTATATGATCGTAATATACATGAAATTATAGAAATTTCCAATATCGATTGTTTTCGTTTGTTTTCATGTTTCAAAAAATTTCTGCTCTATGCGAAATTTTTGGCTAATTTAAATTTAGCGGTAACCTGTTATTTTGAAAGAATGTCTAGTAAGCAAACATGGACCGATGAATGAAAAAATATATTATTCTTGGACGAGAGAAAGTTCTTGATTGTGCAGATGGGCACTGCCCAGAGTGCAACGAACACATTTCTATCGAAAAAAGCTTATAATGTGGCTTTTGATGGTTCGTGCTGGCTACCAACATAAGCAAAGGATCAGAAGGTTACATAACCTTTTTGGGAGACGTGCTTGCTTTCGAAAATCTGTCACAAATAATGACATTCAAACAATATGATGTAGCCAACATACTAAGAAAATGTTTCAAGGGCTTTTAACGAAAATAACTATTTTTCCTCAATACCTCTAACACTGGCACTTTGAAGGCAAATATCTCTAAAAACTATAGTATTTCTGACAAAAAGATCTAGCTATACAAAATCGTACATACATATGAACAAATAAATAATTTAAAGTTACACTCATTACACTAAACGAAAGTCCTCCAAGCTCTTGGCTAAAGCTCTCACATTGACATTGTCAAGGTAAACTTGCTTTCAGCGAAAGACTCGCATAAGAAAACAACATGAAATGACCACTTCAACTCGTCACATTCAACAAAGGCCAAACTTTTAATGTTTTACAGGTAAGTTTACATGTATTTACAGATGTTCGTATATATGTTAATATATGCTCACCTATAGTACATTTGTTTCAAGGGAAATAAGTTTATATACATATAAAGCTTTACAGTTCTCTATTTTAACTGTTACGAATTTCCGCTAATTTGTTCTGCCTGAGTATAAAAGTTGTCCCTACAGGAAAACACTGCGTCAATACTTAAAAAATAACTAGCATTTTTTGACATAAATCGAACTAGTCCAAAGAAACCTAGACCAAAAATTCAGAAAACATACTCAAGCCAAAGCGAGACATAAATTCTTAAACTTAGACATCTTAGAGTGGCTAGCAGACCTACGCTCTGTGGGAGATGTGAATATACTGTGGTTCGGTTTCCTGGGCCATCGATTAAAGGTAGAGGTGTTATTATTATTAAGGCAGCAATACTCCGCCCACCTTAGTCGGCGCATCCATTCTTGAAATGAGACGTGACGGACCAAACAGGGTTGTACTGATGTTGACAGTTATTTGGAAGATATGTATTCGGTACGCTCCGGTGAAAGCACCTTGCGGCAATAGACCGACTGCCGTGGTAGCGATGTCGTTGACCCAGGAAAGAGAGGTCGATGTGGATTTTAGTAACCTTCTACCTTGTGCATGTTCTAGCCCCTTAATCCGCAGGGGTAGTTGTAACATTACTTCGACCTGCCTAATCGGAGCGTTTATTGCCGAAATTGACATTAATCTCTTCTAACGGAAGTCCTAAGAAACCGGGCTGGACCATATTGAGTTTACTGCTAACGGTATATACTCCTTTGAGAAGTTAAAGAAATGACTTATGCCATAAGGGGATACAAAGCAGACCGACGGTAACCAGAAAATTTGGCCATTTGATCAAATGTCACATATTTTGTACGGTTTACAGTCAGTATCATGTTCACCTAAGTGTTCCATGTCGTTTATAGGGGGCCGTAAATTTTGGCGGTGACCATTACATGTCTCGCGAGGTGAAAGCCTGTACCGGAAGATAACCGATAGATGGAGGATCTTGGTTTGTTGCCATTTTAGTGATGTCGTCTATTCAGGAAACAATGGATATTCATTCTGGTGGGAAAGGTAGATCGATGAGACACCGCTTCTCTAATAATTTTTATATTTTGTATAATCATTTCTCAGCTCAGCAGACGAATACCTACCACTATCATCTTAGGCTTGAGGGTAGGGAGGTTTCCACAATTTTGTTTAGAAGTCTAGCGCCGTTGACTAGGCAAGTCGTTACTAAGCATTCCCTAATAGCAAGTTAGCAGTGTAGCAAAGGAGTATTATAATTATTGGCTACTGTTGCCAGAAGAGATATGATTCGCATCGGCTAGCTGGAAAACTCTTTGTTCGCCTACGCGGATAAATGATGATACAATCATAACTTTTTGAGTATGTGTGTGTGAGGCCATCTATAGATGCTAATGTTACCAGTTGCATGTTGCGATTATGATTCTGTGTGAATGCCTGCGATCTTATTAATTACTTATGCCGTATATGTAACTATTTATGTCTGTACCCATGAATGTTTAATACTATTAAAGACTCGCATACTGCAATGTTTTATTTCTTTACTAAATACATATTTGTCTACATTTTTCAATTCTTAAATACATATGTAGTATAATTTTAAATGGAAGTACCCTAGTGCATACACAGTGTGAGACAAAACTTAAGCACCGAAGTTCCAATCAAAACATTTTACCCAAAAAAATCGTAAGTACAAGTTCTATAATGTTTAGTCCTTTTTATTCAGAGAGCTTACATACATATGTGGTATTATAAATTTTAATAAATAAAAGTTGTTTACCAGCTCATCCAAAAAATGTTTTACATAGAATCCGATGAACTCAAAAAACTAAAGCACCATCAAATAGCTATGGGACAAAACCGGTTCTTTTCATTATTTCGTGGAATATCCGTGTCTCTTTATGGCAGGTGCACCTCGCGTTGGCATTGAATATTTTGTTTAGGTAAAATATCTTAGGAAATATTTTTCCCCGCCTCCTCTTGTCCAAATAGAGTGGCTTTGTTGCTGCCATTTTCATCCGGATTTTTAGGATCCATCATTTTCTACAGATTCTCTGTACGTCGACATTATTACCCTAAAAAATTCATAATTTTTTGATTGCCAAAACCAGAGTTTCCTTGCGCCCGCTTCCACAAAGACTTTAGAATATACTGATAGAAACTACTTTGTAACTGCATACTCTGTAAAAAATTAGGAAATTTTATTGATCATTTCATATCAGTTACTTTATATCGTCGGTGACACTGCAAAACCGCGTAACCCACAAGTGCAAAACCGACTAAGTGATATATCAGTTTGGCTGTTTTTCAACTACAAATTGACTTAATGGAAAAAGTTCCCATCAATATCAACGCCTTTAATTACTTTCCAAACCAACATGTAGTTTTCTTGAGAATAACGGGTCAATTCTGTGCGTAATCGGTCATTTTGTACCTGGAAGATTATCTAACCGAAAATCGTAACCGTTGGTAATGCAGTTCATGTAACCTCAATTCTAGCGTACATCGAAACGCTGTCAAAAACCAACAATACGCAATAGAGAACAAAATACAAACGCGAACGGAACTTCGTGTAAAAAGTGTTTATATTGTTTATTAATTCTTGTGAACTAGTATGCGTAAAAAAATTTTGGTATTTTCTGCCAACGAAACTATTTACAAAACACGTGCAATTTTTCGCGGTTACCACCTATTTTGGTGGTTACGAAATTGAACTGCAGTATACCAAAAGGGTGTAAAAGTTTCCAAATTATTAATTTGGCGGTAAAACGAGTGTTGTTATTACACTAGAGCCAGGGCGTAAATGAATACATCTTAAGGGCAGGGGCCTATGAAAGAGTTTTCAGTGTCACCGACGATATAGAAATTTTAGTTTTTTTGTGAATTGCTTACAGCGCTTGATTTACAAAATTCATTGATTGCAAAAGTGAAATTTTGGCTGTATTTTTGTTGTTATTAATGAAATTAATTAAACTATGTTGTTAATGTATCAAATGAAATAAGTTTCGTTTTTAATATATAAAACCATGCTAAAAAATACACTTATTTTTTATTTATTTTAAATTAAGATAGCTTTTCCAAAGTATAACGAATTCCCAAACAAGCTCGGGATTGTATGTAAATCAGATCCTGAAAATAGCGATATTGCAAAAATAGAAACAACTACCGTTCCTTATATTTTCCAAAGACCAGAAAACCGCTACGAATTGGAGCACCAAATTAGTCAAAAGCAATACTCATCTCGAACTAATCAGAAAAAACCCCAATATGTAGGAACAAAACTATAAATTATTTTCAATCCACATTTACCACTAAAATTGCTTTTATTTCTCCCTGAAATCTGACAGTTGACATCATGTAGAATACGGCCATGTTAAAAACACCAGTTGCTTATTAAAATCGCTTGAGTACACCTTTTCCAGATTGAAATCAGAAAACTCCAATTGTATTTCAGAAAATATTAATTGAGTTTCGGAATTGCTAAATGGTTTTACAACTTTTTCATTTGGATGTAAGAAACGTTTGTTGGATTTGAGAAAACTAAAATTGGATTTCAGAATATTCAATTGAAGTTCAGAATGTGTGAATAGGTATTCAAAAACCTTCAAGTGGATTTTAGAAAATACTTTTCGAACTGTTTTTGCCATGGGAATACTTTATTATGTACAAATGAAATGGAATATTTAAAAATTATGTGTATGGAATTAATTTATTTCTAAATTGTATGCCGTGTAGTTCAAATCGCATTGTTAATTTTTGAAATCGAATTAACACATTCTGAATTCCATTTACCTATTCTGAAATCCAATTTTAGTTCTCTGAAATCCAACTACCTATTCTGAAATCCCGTAAACATGTGATGAAATCCATATAACTTCTCTGAAATCCAAATAACAAATTCTGGAATCCAATTCTGAAATTCAATTGACGTTTTCTGATTTCAATATGGAAAAAGTGTAGTTGCGCTAGACTGAAGTAGTTTACGATTAGTTGACTGCAGGGTATAAGCAAGTACCTATATACATCTATATATTTAAGTCTATCCACTACATTTAAGAGAAAGATAAGGGTCTTCAGCATTTCAACGCGATAAAATCAACGTAAAATACCACTTGTATGTTATTACAGCTGCAACAGTCAACAGTCAACAGTGAACTGGCCATGGTTAATGGGCAGTTTTTTGTATGTATGGATGTGTTTACCTTGAAGGATGAAAAGCCACATTAAAAATTTATAGGCAAACATAGTGATGATGTTAAGAAATGAACAGCCAATCCTGCTAAACTAATGATGGGGATATGCCTGAAAGCTGAACATATTTAATTGCCATTTTAATTAAGCAGCGGCTTTATGTAAGGAATGGTGTGATTGTATGTATGAATTGTTGTATTGCTTTCAGGGTATGTGCATATAAATACATGCTTATATAAATGAAATGTGAGCCACGACGTTTGTTTCACATCCATCTTTATAACAAGAAATTTAAAAAAAATGTATAATCTGTGCATCGGCACTCGGATTAATTAATGTCGTTTGTTACATTTAAATACCTTTTGGAAATCATTATTGAAGTTTGAAATTCAATTTCTCAAAAGTCTCGGAGAATACCACTAGTCCACAGCAAATCTTATTTTTTTTTATTTTTATTGCTTTTGTTTCTAAGCGGTATTTTCTCCAGTAAAATTTTTCGTGAGGCGAATTTTCAGATAAACCCACCCATACGTGTGAGTGATGAAGGCCGAAGTTTACATAGGGGCTGACACTCTCTATTTCGCATTACGGAGAATGTTTGGTAATAGCAATATACGCCTGCTCTACTGAATTTTATTGATGAAACCTGAGTGGGCCTAGATATAAAGCTGTGTTCAATATAATATTAGTGAGATTAAAACGGATACCGTTCAAAGAAATAAAAAGAAGCTGCGTTTTTAATAATTTTCATTTAAAATATAGCGAATTCCATAACAGAAACCACATAAAACGATGTTACAAAGTTTACACAAAGTTCAGGAAAGTTAATTAAACTTTGAAAATGGAAAGGAAAATCTTCCAGAATCTCTACAAAATTTTTGAGTACGGCGTTCATAAAATTTTAGTATAACATTGTGCAAATTAGAACTCGCTGCAAAATTTCCCTGAATTTTTAGAATTTTTAGAATTTTTATTGTCAAGGGTGTTAAGTGATTTCTTCCATATAACGCATGAAGAAAAATTAATTTCGTATTGAAAAACTACCAAACATTCTGACAAAAAAATTCAGGGGAAATTAAGAGAAACTTCTAACTGCGTAACTAAAACTGAGTACTCAAAAATTTTCTGAAAACTCTGCCCAAAATTCATACAAATTTTTAAAAGTTCAATTACCTTTCTTAAACTTTGCGTAAACTTTGAAATTTCTTTTTATGTGGTTTCTGTTGTGGAATTCCCTATATTTTAAATGAAATTATGAAAATCACCGCTTCTTCTTATTTCGACGTACTATATCCAATTTAATTGTACTACTATTAAATTGAACACAACTGTATATGATATGAAGGTTTGAGCTTGTATGAAAGGTGCTAAGCCCCTTTTTTCAATATTTTCCAATTTTTGTTGAAAGTTTGCTATAATGTATTCATCGGTGCTAAATTTTATTGATGTACCTTATATGGTTACGGATATATACGATATGAAAGTCCGATATTGTATGAGAGATTGCACACTCCCTTTTCCAATATCACCCATTTTTCCCAGCTGTTGCCTTTTTGATGTTGGATATCTTCCTTCCAAAGATTAATACTTCTGTATACTGGATGCCACGCCGTCTATATATAAAATATACCCTCTATGCACCGAAGAATTCTACGTCCTTTTCATTCAAATCGGTCAAACGATTCGCTCAAAAAAATTAGTTCAGACCTCTTAGTTGTTGTTGTTGTTAACAGTGCTTCGGCCTGCCTAATGGGCAAGATCACTCTGAGAATCGTCATCAAGCTCTTCTAACGGAAGTCAAAGGAAATGCGCAGTTTCAACAGGGCTGGACCAAAGTGATGTTGGCGTTAGAAGAGAAGGTTCAATTGGTATCATGAGGGAGCATACCACATGCAGGGCAAGTGTTTAGTATGGTGGGGTTCAGTCTGGATAAGTAAGAGTTTTTTAACCTATTACAATATCCAGAACGAAGTTATGCGAGCATAGTAGCAAGCAACGTTTCTTTATCTTTCCCCCAAGTACTGCCGGCTAGTGTCTTGAGGATCTTATTGCGGCTCTGTACCTTTGAAGTTATTGCGGTGGCATGACTAGCGAAGGTGTGGCCGTTGTCAAATGTCACACCCAAGATTTTTGGGTGGTTGACAGTAGGTAGAGGTACTCCATCTACGTTGTTAAATTCCCCATCTACGCATTCTATGTCGTAAACAGAGTCGCCGTCGATTTAGTCGGAGATAAGGTCAGATTTCGCTCGGTGAAGAAGCTGTAAAGGTTTCGGAGGTAACAGTTAATTCTAGTACAGAGTTGGTCAATGGAGGGGCCTTTGCCCGAGGCCATTATCGTGCAGTGGTCAGCGTAAGAAACGATGGAGACTCCCTCTGGTGGGGGAGGAAGACTCGATACATAGAAATGAAACAAAAAATGGGAAAGAACACCACTTTGCGGACCCCTTGGTTTATTCTTCGTGGTCTAGATTTCTTGTTCCTGAATTTGACTGACGCCGGTCGACCATTGAGATAGTTAGCGGTCCACCTTTTTAGGCCGGCAGGGAGCGGTGTCTCTTCTAGATTTCTAAGGAGCGTGGCATGATTGACCGTGTCAAATGCTTTAGATAGGTCAAGTGCCACGAGAACCGTCCTATGGTTTGGAGGATGTTGATTCAAACCATGGTTTATTTGCGTTGTAATGGCATTCAAAGCGGATGTTGTGCTGTGAGATTTTCGGAAACCGGCCAATTGCAGATTTGCAATATAGTATGGGAGTAGAATTGTATCTAGTGACTTCACGACCGGCGAGAGGAGGGATATCGGTTCAGACTCCTTTCTTGTGGCGTATTTATATATACGTAGATATATTATATTTATTATTACAGCACTAAGAAACGACATATACATTGATGCTTGACTAAACCTTGTTTAAAAATTAGATATTTGATTGCTTATGATGATTTATGGATGAAGATATAGGCCTGGAGTTGTATTTGTGTAAAGAATATTGCCCATGCCGCGACAATAATAACTTAAAGCTTTTGGAATGCTTGCATTTGAGATTTTTTGCATCATTATAACCATTCCTGCCATTGTATAGATATGCCAAGCTTGACATTGAAACTTGTCAATAAATAAAAATAAATAAAGGAAATTGATGTAATAAAATTGTTACTTAGCTTTGCACCATGATTCGATCACTAAAAGGTTAGCTCTCTAGTGACATATTTCGACAATTACCGACATCTTGCTGCCTGAAAAATTTCCATTTACTTTCTGGGTTGCCTTTGGTCGAAATTATGTAAAAATAGTAGTTAAAATTGTAATATTATAAAAAATTTTAAATAAGTTGGTTTCAGGAAATGGATTAATTTTCACTATTATTTAGATCGACTTTTGGGGGTGTAGTGTAATCGTGGACTTTTAAAACTCGGGACATTCCGGTATGTAGCAACGGCTGTCTTAAAATGTTGTCCCTGCATACTTATATACTTACTAAGGTCAATCGTGACTTAAAAGCTGTTCGTTCTGTGATTCGAAGTCTGTTGTTTTAGCAAAACTTGACTACTATTCTCTGGGTTTAAAGGTTCTAAGTTTGACGAAAATCCCTGGTATCATGCTTACACCGAAACCACAATATTTTGCGGTCCATGTCAATGAGCCAAAATTAGACATTTAAATTTCTTGTTACCAACATTTTCATTTCAGCACACTCATGATTTTGGCAAGATAACGTAGATACTTGGTGTAGATAGTTGACCTTACAAAATCTATAACTACTAATTTTCTACTTTTTTGATTTTTCTTCCTCGACAAATGAAAAAAATACTCCTACCTTTTTTTCGTTCGCAAAAGAAACCCAGAAAATGGAAGTGTCAAAAGTAAACGTCAGAGAGCTAACCTTCTTGTAATTGATTTATGGCTTTGCACGTGAACTTTCGATGGACAACACTGCTACGCAAACCAAAGTCTAGTATTTATTACTCGCTCGTCAAAAACCGGTCTCAACGTAAATAAGTGGTAAATTTAAATAATTTCCGACATTTAGTTAAGAAGACATTTTGTGAGAAATGTATACGCTAATAATAATTGCAGAACAATCAACCAATTTTTCCCAAATCAATTAAATTTATCCTCTTCAGAATATCAAGATTGACAGATTAAAAAAATTTTATTTGAAAGTTATCAGGTAGTTGCAGGAATGAGATACACTTCTATTGTCCATTAAAAATGACGCCAGCAACACCAGCCAGCAGATTTTGAATTGGCGAAAATCGTTTACATATTAAATTCTAAGCATGTAGGGCAGCTTAACTTCATGCGCATCTGAGAAATGATAGAAGACATGGCCCTCTTACCTAATCCAACCGTATTTTGGTCTTGCGTAATAACTATAGTATATCTTAAAAAGATATAGGCCGTTTCCTAAGGCTTGTTAATGCCTGAACTCCCGGATTTTTATGGGATTTCGCCTAACTGCGATTCTGGAACAGATATCGCCTAGCTAAAATTTAGATATCTTATCCAGGTATCAGCTAAAGGTTAAACTATGCCAAAGCGTTAGAGCAAATGGAAGCCATGGCGCTGGGATACAACTGCTAGCTAGCAATTCCGTTGTGATTAGGTACGATCCAGAAACTGCCAGAAGTAGTCAGAGGTTACTAGACCTCTATCCCTTGCTTTGTATACTTTTTATAAATACGAAATGATATTATAACTTTGGTCCGAAGTTTGTAAGTATGAGAAGACGAATTGATAGACCCATCAATAAGTATACCGAAATGGTTAGGGCGATAAGCTGAGTCGATATAGCCATCTCCGTCTGTCTGTCCGTCTGTCATTCTTTCTGTCTGTCTATTTGAACGCAAACTATTCCCTCAGTTTAAGAGCTATCTGTCTAAAATTTGGCATAAGGCCACCATTTTTTATTCCCAGTAGTGCTACGCACACAAGGTTTCTTAACTTCATTCGCCTAACGGTAGTATGTAAGGGCATACACGAATCTAGGTAGATATTGACTTATGTATATCAAAATTTTCAAGAGGAAAAGAGAAATTAATTAAGTCATGGCTGTCCGTGTGAACACGATAACTTGAGTAAATTTTGAGATATCTTTTTGCAATTTGGTATGCAGGTTCCTTGGCACTCATCTCCTAGCGCTATTTAAAATGAGAGAAAGCGGATGATAGCTGCGCCGACTTTTTATATATAGAATATTTTCAAAAACACAAAATAGTGATAATGCAGTATATAAAATACCTATAAGGATACTTTTTGTACATTAACATTAAGGCAGAAAATAAAGTTTTCAAGAAATTTTTGGAAACGGGTGTGGCATCGCCCACTTTTGATTCAGTCAATTTTAGATATATTATTAATCATAAATAAAAAATCGTCCAAATATCGAAACAAAATTCAGCATACAGATTTCCATGAATATCAGGAATGTTCCGGGAAAAAATGGACAAAATCGGTTAAGAACCGCATCTACTTCTATATGAAAGATTTTGAAAAGGATCATAGATATATTTAGTAGGCAATAACTTTACAACAGCTTTATATCATTTATATTTCACCTTTAAAGAAACGGTTAATAATAATAATAGGCAGTGTACTGCTTCCCGAAGATCATGTGTGCCCTCATATGTAAATAGTATCATACAAGCGAGTCACCTTCCAGAAATCTTATCGGCTTTCCTTTCCTAAGTGCGATAGTGTTTAGTACGTGCCTCACAGTTTCTTCCTAATTATCACAGTTGCAGCAAAAAGATGCTCAAATTGTTAATATGAGGCTTAAGCCTGAAATGGGCTGTGAGAACACGATAATAACAATAATCTTAAATATACTGACTATTGACTCATTTAGTGTTATAACCATCCATCATTGTGTCGGATCCTCTCTTATTTTCTTAGTTCATCTGAAAATAGTTGTAAACTTATAGATAGGTAGGACCTCCTTCGCATCCGAGGTATCAAGATTTCAACCCTGACAAGGCAGGTCATATGCTATTTCGTTTCCCTGTAATCTAATATCTTCTATTCCCTTTGAGATTTAAAAAAGATAGTACTTCATTTTAGTAGGTCTACAGATATTGTTGTTGTGTTAGCGATACGTGCCCTGCCTAACCGTCACTTTCCTTACCAAACATTGTCATCAAGCTCTTAAATCCTAGGGATGTACGTATTCACGCCGAACCAGCTCATCTTCCATTTAATTACCCTATATGTTAGGATGTGCCATTTCGCATATTAAATTAACGATGTGTCGACTAACCTGGTTTATGGTCCATTCTCTTTACTGAACAAATAGGCTATATATTATCGCTGCTGATGCAAGAACACGAAGAGCCGCCTGCTTGTCATGCAAGATTGCTATCGTGTTATTCGATTTAAATATCCACACTTGCTGAATCCAGAAGACGCATGGGTAAGGGTATGTCTGGGAGGTCAGATTGGATCCGTCCGTGAAAACTGGAATGTACAGTCCTTTCTTTAAAAAAATCTTTAATTTTGTATCCGAGACTACTCTGAGGCAAAGGTAGTCAGTTTCTGTTGTAATAAATGTTTTTTTTTTTTGTTTATGCATTTCACTTTAGCCCCGAACGCTTGAATCGGCCGAATAACTGCTTTGTACACCCATATATGACTTCTGAGCTCAGTGCCCAATTTTTACCTAATGTTTTTTTGCAATTGTTTCTATGCTCTATAATAAGCTTCGATCTCAACTTATTTCTTAAAAGCACAGCTCCTAGAAAGACAGAGAAAACGGAAAGCAACAAATGAAAGAGGAAACGGAAAGCAATAAATGAAAAATATATAGTTTTTTAGCTCACCTCATTGCACATTTAGACTTATTTGCAAAAAATGTGCAATTTTACCTATATTGCAATACACATATTATTATTTTATGTACATCATTCACACCTCTATATATACATACATATATGTTGTTCTAAACACTTTCCTCAAATGCTGTACTGCAAATGCTTTCAATGCCTGCCATCTCATTTTGTTTTCGCTAGTTTAAGTCAAATGCGTAACATCGTAGGGGTTAACTGATTTTAAAAGAGATTGAATTTTATATACAACAAACTCATGCCAATAACATAAAAATAAATTATTTTGAATGCTTCAATTTCCACTAACGAAACTGCACATGGAGTCGTATTATGCTTTCTACTCTCCTATCTATACAGTAAACCCAGGCTGAATGTCACCACTACAAACAACAAATTTTCGTGAATTTCGCTTAATTTCCGCTACTTTTGCAAAATCACTAACCTGACGGCACTCAATTTTATAGGTGAACAAAAATAGTTTCTTAGTATTAACGAGCAGAACTAATAATATGAATTTATAATTGACCATAACTCGCCCGCGGCTGTGCGAGGTTTCGATACACATTTAAACAAAAATGGAATATCTCTATTCCAAGAAAGAAAAAAGCATTCAATTCGATGCAGCAGTCGTTTTTTAGCGATTTCAAAATTTAAATATGGAATGCACATTTCTCGACACATGCAATGAACTTCTTAAAGTCGAAATTGAAATTTTGCAACTAAAAAGACATTAATGCCCTCATTCTAGCGTGGGAAGAACATTCGTTTTACCGGCAAATTAATTGTTTGGAAACTTTTACACCCTTTTGGTACTCTGCCGGCTTAAGTTGCAGTTGAATTTCGTAACCACCAAAATAGGTGGTAACGTCGCGTAACCGCGAAAAATTGCACGTGTTTTGTAAATATTTTTGTTGGCAGAAAATACCAAAAATTTTGTACACATACTAGTTCACAAGAATTAATAAACAACATAAACACTTTTTTACTTTTTATTCTCTATTGCGCATTGTTTGTTTTTGACAGCGTTGCCATGTACGCTAGAATCGAGGTAACTGCATTGCCAACGGTTACGATATTTGGTTAGATAATCTTCCAGGCACAAAATTACCGGCTACGCACAGAATTGACCCGTAAAAGGCTCTTAATTACTCTAGCCCCCCGTTTTTTAGAGGGTTTTAATTATCTCGATCAGCGCGCAACCTAGCGGAATTTCGTTTCATAGAGATTGTATTCCTGCTGAGTGTTGATTTTATGCTAAGTTTCAAGCCACTGCATCGCCCGGAAGTTAGTTAAAATCGTTCGTAAGATTCCTAATTTTAATTTTCGAAATAGCTCGATCAGTGAACTAAGTAGTGGCATTTATTCCAATGTCACCGAGTTCTGAGCTATAAGTAAAGTTTCGAGTTTCCAGCTAACTGGAAACTTTCGGAAAAGTTAACCTCAATATTTCTCCATGCTTTGCAAGAAGCTTAAATTGTCTCCATCAGTCCATCTGCATACCGAGTATCAACGTTACCAGGAAGTTACTTAAAAATTAAGGGTAAGATTTCAAATTTTAAATAAATGTTACATATTTATATCTGGATCCGTGCGCCTAGCATCCTATTGGCATTTCTGCTAAACTGCTGATTAGGCTAATTCTTTGCTCAAGGATCTTTCGCTCCAAGCTCTGTCATTATCATTCGCATGATGTGTTATGGTGCTGTCATACTGTCTACTCCGTTGTTTCCGAGAACCACTTGCGCGATTTCATAATTTTTATAATAAGTTTTATATTTCTTGTCAACTCAGACCAATATAAGGGCGATCTAGTTTTAAAACCACTTAATCCAAATATTTTAATATTCTTAAAAATACTCCCAAATGTACTTTTATCTACATATTAGAATGCGCGTGTAATAACCTTTGATGTTTCTTTCAACGATATGGCAAAACAATCAGAAGTAATCAAAAAAAAAATTTTAAATTCTCAAAAAATAAAAAAATATCAAAAGTAAGCAAAAACATTCCAAACTTTTTTTGGATTATTTTTGATTACTTTTGATTTTTAAATTTTTTTTTGATTTGTTATTTTTTCCCCCTAATTCTAATCAATTAGTAATTGCGGATTTCTGGAAACAATTAAAATAATCATAAATGATTGAAAAAGCTATCCAATCATTTGATTACTTAATTCTAAAAGTCTACAGGTATGGTTCCAGGGTTACGAAAATACTACTTTTTAAAAGGAAATTGAACAAAGTAAACATTTAAAAAACCAAAATTATATAAAATTTTATTACATACATACAAAAAACCAAAAAAAAGAAGCAAATTCAATTAAAATGAAATAAAATATTAAATCAATTTATAAAAACAAAATGAAAATAAATCACTGTCTAATGAATCCATAATGGATGTTGCCTTAAGTTAGCTTTCTTCCAAAAAAATGGCATGGCGCAATTAAAATGCCTTGATTTCTACTTAGAAAGGGAATCCCCGAGTTTTGCTGGCATCTTTTTGAAAAATAAAAGATAATTCCAAAAAAATTTTATAGTTTAAATTAAAGACTCGAACCCAAAACAACGCAACTTCGAAAACCTTAAGACGCACAGTGAAAATTAGTACTCATTCAGGAGCGACGCAACTTCGAAAAAATGCAAAACGAAACGACCCAAAACGATTTATTGGTGTATATCAAAGTCTTCAGGAGGAAAAGATAAATTGATTAGACCATGTCAGTTCGTCTGTAAACACCATAACTGGATAATTAATCATAATTAACGAAATCGGTGAAGATATCATAACAAAATTTGGCACATAGATAATTTATTTTACAGGGAGTATTTCTAAAAAAATACACGAAATCGGATTAGGGTCACGCCCACTTTTATACAAACAATTTTAATACTGAGCATATACAAATATGTATAATACACAATATCTCTGCGAAACATAATGGTGTATCAATTCGAAAAATATAATATTCTTTTGTATTGCATTATTGCACAAAAAAAATTTCGCTGAAAAATACTGCGGCAAAAGACGACCTTAGGTTTAAATTGGATATCTAGAAATATATTTGTCCCAATTGTACTCAATTCTCTGCAGCATATTGTGCGTGATACGCGAACAAACGTACATACAGACGGATACATGATATTATATTGTCGGCTCTCGCCAGAAGCATGAATGTGTTGATATAAAAATTTGCAAAATCACATTTAAAAGTTCTTTATTTTCGAAAAAGCAATATAAATATATAATCTAGATTGAAAAAAAGGCGGGATTTTTTGCACGCTTAGCACTCTGGTAGCTTAAGGCTTACAAATTTGATTTGAAAGCTAATATAAAACATTTTAACAGTAATACATATCAATAAAAAAGAAAATAAAAAGTATGGATGTAACTGCATGTAAGCAGGATATGCATTTACACGCGGGATTTAATCGGTGTTGACTGTAACGTGGAATACTTTTAAATTAATTGGAAGTTATAAGATTACATGTAATGATTATTTAAAACATCAACATTAGAGTGTACATTTCTAAAGATGTATTGGTAAGCACAAAAAATTAGATAAGCTGTTTGTTCCAGGCTATCTAATTAACGGAAATTGTATATGCTGTGGAGTGGAAAAACATCGATATTTTAATTTTGATATCGACTATATACTTTCGCTTTCCCGCCATTTTTAAAATCCTTCTTTGAAAGTGATGGTTGTAACACATTTCATATTCAAAAAATTCTGATTGAGAATTTTGAACTTTTTTTCTAGTGATTTTTCAGTTTTATTACTAAATTTTTTTGCCCAAAAGTGCATTTTCTTTACTTATAATTAAATTATTATAGGCCGCTGTCTATACATAATATTATTATGGTTGCGAATAAATAACACTGCTCTACAAAATTAAACGTTTTGCATTACCCTGGATCACCACTATTTTTTTTTTAATTGCAATAGTCCCGTAATTATAAAAATGGTCGAAATTTAAAATTCTATGGATACGTTTTTGTTTTTCTTTGTTTTCTAAAATTTGCCTTTTTTTGAAAAGGGAGATCCATTGATTTTATTATATCTCTGGAATGGGTTGTCCGATTTTCTTGGAGAAAACAGCATATAATAGCAAATGAAATTACCTTAAAACTGTTTAAATATCATTTTTTTAAATACTTATTGGTTTCAGAGTTATTTGCATCGCATTATAAAAAAATCGATTTATTGTATTAAAAATTTCCATTTTTTTTTTTCTTTAATTCGTAAAAAATCGAAAGAGACAAAAACTTACAACTTTTATTACATGATCGTAAAACTGTCAACATTCCAAATAAGGTAAGCTTTATTTCATGAAAATCCATCAATAAACGGTAATATTATTAACAATTAAGTGAATGAAGAGAATATACGTATTTTTAATATTTTTGTTTATTTAGCTATTTAAGATACCTTTATTAAAGAAATTCTACAAAATTTAGTACTTGAAATATTTAAAAATAGTTTATACTTTTTGCTTGTCTACTATAATTTTCTGAATTTGATTCTCGTATAAGAAACCATTTATAATTCTCTCTCTATGGCGCGATATACAACAGGTATATCATCATAAACCTCCTAAGAGATTTTTGCGCCAAGCTTCTCTTCCAATTTGTGGTGTGCCGATTTGAATTTTCCCTACAAATTGGTGGGACCTACAGTTTTTTGCCGACTCCGAACGGCATCTACAAAGGAGACGAATTTTTGCTGAGAAGCCTGTCATGGCAGAAATACACTCGGAGAGTTTGCCAAACCACTGCCGAGGGGCGACCCCGTTTTGAAAAACTTTTTTCAAATCACTTTTGATGTTACCTGTACCAGGGCTTGAACCATGGACCTTCGGTGTGGTAGGCCGGCAACACTACCTTCACACCACGGCGGCCGCCTTTTATAATTCCCCATCATATTTTCGTTCCAAAATCCTTGATAACACTCCTCCATTGCTTAAGTTGTTGGTTCAATCGTTCTCCAACGTATTATGTTGATTTTCAGGACATGGAACTCCATATGAATCTAGCACGCGAAGAGTAAAACCACCAGCTGAAATCGTGGGATAAGACCAAATCATATGTTTTCCAAATCCTTTTTTTTACTTAAACAAAAGTAACAGTTAGCATCATGATCACATGTTTTTCTCCACATCATAGGTTTTTCAATTTGCATGTTTTATCTGTGAAAATGAGTATCATAAATATTTTTAAATAATAAATGTAATTGTTACTTCCTGAGGGTAGGATTTCCATTTCTTTAAAATATATATACAGCTATCACAAATTGAATTTGGCGTCCAATATTGGCTCAAATTCTCAACATCTATTTTAAAATAATCCTTATATGAATTTTGTAGTGAAATAGTGAAATTTCTCCGCCCTTTGCTGTAGTGTAAATACCACATACATAACAAACTATATTCGGGTCATTTTTGCAAACAAATTTTCTACTGTTATTATTAAGTTTTTTAAAATTCACTAACCAATTAACAGTTTTTGCTGTTGTTGACAACTTGACTTTTCGCGATCAGGAATGCTAATTAAATAACATTGAATGAACTAAATGAATTACTTTAAATAGTCGCAGGCCACTTCGATTTTCAAAAGTATGTATCTAATGAGTCTGTAAATTTTTTAACCACTACCTGCGAAAGGGTTTGAAAAAAAGGGGTTTTCAAAAAAACTTAATATGCTATGGGAAATGGCCTGTGCAGGCTAGGATGTTCAGTAGGTAGGTATGACGGATTGATTTTTTTGTTTTTATTAGTTAAGCATTCTAAGAACATCGCAAGAAATGCCTCAAGGAAAAAGTTGTATATATTTGATAACAAATATATATGAACATACTTCTTTCTTACGAAAACCCGCGTTGGCAACATCAATTTTCCATACAGCATAAGGCATTTTTTCTTATGATCTGCGTTTTGTCTTAAGAAAAATTGAAGGGGAAAAGTTTCTTGAGTGTCATTATGTAGTTTTCTTATTTCTGGCGATGCCCGTAGTAAGCTTTAAAAAGACGAAGTTGCGCAAAATGTCATACCTAAATAATTTGTTTGTCAAAAACAATAATAGGCTTGATATGCAAAATTTTCGCTAAACAGGGTATATTCACTTTATTGTCAATAAAACCAACATTTATACATGTATTTGCAGGAAATAAGGTTTCAATTATTTATAATGCTTACAGGTTTAAGACCCTGAAATAAAATTGGTAAGTTTTTACAACCTTCTATTTTTTATGAATTTTTGAAAAATAAAAAAATTTCCGATTTTGCAAAAAAAAATTTTTTTTTTACATTTTTATGTGAATAACTCCACAACCGTCGATCATATAAAAAAATTTTCTTATTAAGACTTGAAGAAAATTTTGCGGTGAATTCACCGGTGTTTCTCTCAACGAATTTAGATAAGTAATTTCCAAGATATGATAAAATAAATGGAAATACCTCTGTGAAAATTCGTGATTTTAGAAAAAAAAAAAATCGTATCCATAAAATTTTTAATTTTGGGTGTTTTTGTACTTAGGGGGCCAGAATACATCGAAATGTTATAGTTAGACTTCAAAGTAATTTCTCTTGTTGATTAGTGTAATGGATGTTCACTCTAATCGATTACTTTTCATTTATCGATGTTTTGGTAGGGTTTATTAAAAATCAAGCTTTGGCATGCAGCCGGGGTCGGTGCTTGCTTGATGGGGTGGTAGATTGAATAGAAATAGCAGTTCAGCTAACACAAAACTAATATTTCTGATAGCCTAATGAATTAACAGAGCTTGCCAAAAAAAATTTTATGAAGACGTCTAGCAGCTTCCGACATGAATCTGTAAGAAAAGCCGTCGCAGTTGTCTCTAAATATATATTTTCTAGTATTCATGAAACGAGCTCAAGGCCAAGAATAATAATTTTTCACTTTTTAATTCTTATGAAAATTATTATTTTTTTAATTTTTTTTTAATTATTAACAGTTTAATTATTAACAGTTTTTTAATTGAATAGAGTAGGAAAAATGTTTGGAGACAACCGCCATAGCTTTTCTTATAGATCCATTTCGGAAGCCGCTAGGCTTCTTCATTAGAGAAATTTTGGCACGCACTATGGCGGTTGTCTCTAAAAATGTTTCCTACTCTATTCAAATTAAACAACTTTTAATAATTAATTAAAAAATGATTCTTAAAAAATAAAAACAATAATAATTTTCATAAAAATTAAAATCAACAAAAATTGTTGGTACAAAAAAGCTATATATTTTCTATTCAAATAAAAACTTTTAATCCGTTAGATCTATTTCTTGTGTAACAAACTTTGAGCGCAATGGACTCAGAAACTACTGAACGCATTTCGATCAAATTTATTATCGACTTAAAAGATTATTCAATTTAAAAGATAGGATACATTTTATGTAAATATATTGAGGGGGTGTACATTTCCTGATACTGAATATATATGGACGTATATATTTATGTTAGGACAATAAAACTCGGAAAGAAGCTAGCCTGTAACACTTTAAGGAAAATGTGGCGTCGGATAAAACGGAGTGTGGTGATTTGTGTTTAATTTCAACATCTTGCCGGAAGATTTTTTTCACTCCCATATGATCTGAAATGGACACAAGATATTGACAGGCTACTTCTATTTATATGTATGTTTCTTTAATTGTAGCAAAATAACGGTTAAACTCTAGCTCACCTATTATAAGTTCTAAGGTGCAGCGAAGCGTGGACGTGCTGAAAGTAATAAATAAAAGTTATTAAACAATAAAAGCAACAAAAAATGTGCATAAAAATATCATTCTTGGCCTTAAACTCATTGGTAGTCATGAATAATTTGAATAAATAAAATTTAAAAATCGTCCACATGCTCTTTATACGTAACATATTAAATCACTGTCACTTTAAATAATTATCAATAATACTATTTTACTGATAAGGATATGCACAAAATCGATTATTTTCTTTATAAATCAATTTTTTACAAACAAAAAATCAATTTATTAGGTAGTGGATTTTCCGCTCGAGGTCACATGCCTAGTCTTTATTGGAGTAACTGAAGCCAAACAATCTTTAAAATTTATGTCTTTATAGAATTGAAACGATGGTACATGGAAGTACTGCTAATGGTCTATTTTAAAATTTAAAAATAATTTGACTACAATATTTGTGTGGGTCCTGTAGAATACAGGGGTCGAAAGGAAAGTAGGTTCAACAATTTTTCACGCACAGTATTAAATAAACATAATCAATATTCTTTAACATGTTTGCATCTCTAATTTACAAGTAATTAAGCTGCAAGGAAATTATTGGGGATTGGCTTATGTCTTCATACATCACTAATCCACCATTCCAAAGTACTCAATGAAGCTCTGTTAGACCTTCTTTGAGTTTCTAGACTCTGCTTGCATTCAACTAGTGCCAGAGCTTGCTGGTAGGGAGTATGTTTGTGTGGTTATTAGACGATGATGGACAATACCTCATATTTACTCCTCTACTTAATAAAATAAAGTTTTCTTTTTTGTGAAATATTTCACTCTTCTACATATTTGCACGGTAATAGCTAAGAATCATAAAAACAGCTAACATAACGGCGCTCATCTTAACGGTTATTCATATGCCCATACATACGTAGATACCTACATAAATACAAATGAGAAATGTGCAACATGTGTTATATCTACATTCCGTGCCTTAGCTGCACTTTTCAACTCCTTCATTCCCTCACGATTTCATATGCGGTCACAATTCTAACCTACAGAGCTCATGATAAATTGAGACTCTGTTTGCATTTGTCACTGTTGCATTGCCAACATCACACTATCTGTTACACTGGCAAACCTCACAATGATTGCGGTGGTCACGAATCCTACTTCTGTCATGTATGGGTGTATATATGTAAGTGCCAGGGTTTGTATCCCAATATTTGCCAATTTTATGTTTTGTAAAAACGCAAATTTAATCTCATAAATGTTACTCTTAGCACGAAATGAAACCCACTCTGAAGTTAAGTGCATCCATCACAGTGGTCCTTCAAATCCTTAAGTGATCCCTGTATACAATCAACGCAGTAAAACAATTTACCCAACCATGTCGGGGCTTACTAACACACGTGCATGTCCATTGGGAACAACAACTGCAACGCAATCAGAACTGCCACGGCGCTACAATGCTACAAATAGCAGGACTTTTGCTTCCAACTTTATTTATTGCTGACCAAAACTCACATGCAGTACGTGCTTTTTTAATTAGGTGAACTGCAAATGGCAAACGGGAAACTGCAAACGGCATCGGCTGTGACTTAACGGATACGTTATGCGTTAATTACGGAGAAGTTTTGTGAAAATAAGCGGTTAAGAGTAAACCCACGTACATACTCGTACAACTGCATTATACTGGAGCAGAAAAAGTTTTTTTTTGGAAATTGTATTGATATCACTTTTCAGAATGCCGAAAAGCACATACTGTAAAATTTCCAGACCGTGGTATTAGTTTTTAATGTAATTCATTTCAACTTTTTTTATTCAATTGATTTGATCTAACGTCTGCACGCAGTACATAAAAACGGAAAAACGAAATTGAGTGAGACCTATGATTTTTAATTTAGTATTTTCTTACATTCTTGGCGCTTAATGTATATACGAGTATACATACTTATGAACAGTGTGTATTAATTTGCTTTGTTGTGTTATTAATTTAAGCCCATATCTCATTGCCTCTGAGGAGAGCCACTAAGTAGGAGAAATTGAAATGTACCGTACTACCTGTATTCAAAAGCTCATTGAAATGGATCAGGGGGTTTTCGATATATACCTCATATGCAAAAAAATGTATCTATATAATAGGATTAGGTGGCAAACCTAGGCAGTAGCCCTAGCTATATTTTTTTTTGTTGCAATACGGCATATATGACATTACATAAAAACAAATTCATTAGGCTGGCCTGTTAAAAATGTTCAGTGGCAACTTTGATATGTAAAAATCTGTTGAGCCGTTTCCGAGATAGCAGTTTATGTACAACATTAAATTTTTGAAAACAAAAAGGCTCGAAGCGAATGTAAATTATTTGCATAGAATGACGAATTTAGGGTCAAGAACACCCAGTCTAATATGTGTACAGGTGTGTCACGCACACCTCTATTGGACGAACACCTCCTTTGGGCGGACATTTTCTTATGCACCAAGTTTAAAAGTCATTTGGTATAAAACTGAACCAAAAACCTGAGCGGACGCGAGCCTCTTGTCAACGGACAAAGAGATTTCATTTCATAACAAATCAAACAAAAACCTCTCTTAGCCGGAGGCAAACTCCTCATGGGCGGACAAGATAGATATAGGTTTATATAATAATATAAAACGAGCCAACGAAATGTTCGTTTCATTTATAAAGACGTTTAAAGCGTCGTATTGGTTGTGTACATACTATGTATATAAATGAAAAAGGGGATTATTCGCCGTAAAAAAAATGGACGAAATGTGTTTCGAGTGGTTTTACAAAGCGCGAAGCCAAAATATTCCCATACCTGGGCCAATAATACAAGAAAAGGCTAAAGAAATCGCTTTAAAACTCGGTGTCAATGACTTTGTGGCTTCCAACGGCTGGTTACAAAAATGGCGTATTAGACATAACATAACCTGTTTTGAAAAGATTCTGCAGCGAAGACCTTATTGCGTTCTAATTGTTGCAAAAATTGGAGAATCATATGCAAATAGTTTTCTTTTAAAAAAACAAAAAAAAACTACATCAGTCGGCAATTTCCTAGTTTTTTAAGTGACGAGTCTTACATTTCTAGTTTTATCTAATTTATTATCCGAAATAGAATTTTGATGAGATGACGAGGATATATGTATGCTAGTTTAAGTTTAAATGTTTAATTATATGTAATTAGGTAGAACAAGTGCCCAATATTGATGTGAGTATTAGTCCATAATTGTTGTTATTGTGTTTGGCAACAAATACTTTATGTTTCCTGATGTAATATTGTTTGTATTTCCTTTTTTCCCTTTTATTAAAATCGAAATAAACAGAGTCGCTCCTGAAGATGCTGAAATATTGAGCGAAACGTAGAGCAGAAAGGTGAAATATATTTTTTATTTGCACCACAAAAACAATAGATCAGACAAGCCAAACACAAATTTCAATATTATAAGAACTGATCGAAACAGAACTTAAATTAGAATTTTTATTTTTGTTATTACTGTTTTTTAAGGGTTTTTTCGTGTTTTGGAATTTTCGACCCGAAAATAAATTTTTTTTTCAAAAAACCGTTATCGCCAATGTTTTTAGCGCATAATTTTAAGTGGGACAGGAAATATGAGACAAATTCGTTTTCATCGAAAACATTTTTGCATGTATGCTGAAAACCCCTTAAAAAATTGGCGAAAGGGTAAATTTTTTGACCAAAACTCTCCCCAAAACCCAAAAAATATTTTTTTTTTTTCAAAAAACTGTTATCGCCAACGTTTTTAGCGGACATTTTTGGTTCGGACAGGGTATACATGAAAACTTTTATATCAAATGAAATTTTTTTAGTAGGTCATGAAAAAAACCTTAAAAATCAAAGTTGAAAAAAGTCCAAAAAATAAAATTTCGCAGGCTCGAAAATTATTTTTTTTTGGGTATGAGTAGTGGAACTTTTTTTCCTGAGCCCAAAACCTATCGAAAAATCGATGGCGCGATATCGGTTAACTTTCGTCCGTACAAATCGACCCACCCTAGTGTATACTTCTATTCTTCTGATCAGTTCTAAACCGGCGTGCAGAACCAACTAGCAGCCCAACTTAAATAAACGCACTCCGTAAATTTTCTGTCAAAAATGTCTCACTCTACTCCCAATTTTAGTTTTGCGTGAGATTTCGGTTTGACGTTTACAGACAGCTTGCACGTCGTTGACATTTAATTCTCTAATACGATTTTGCAGATGTGACAGTAAGCTAGTTGGAACCAAAAAAGTCGTTTATGTTATATTAGGTTGGGCTGCAGCCCATTTACAATGTGAACAAATTACAATAGTACATTGTATGTATACGATGCATCGTATGCATATGTACAAACTCGTACGTACATATATAAAGTTTGAAATGAATAAATATACACATATCTTGTTTGATCAATGTTATATAAGTACATTTTATTTAAATGAAAAATTGGTGAGCATTAAAATATTTATAAAATACCTACCCACTCCCTTATGCGGACACCTCTGTTCGGACAAAAATTTACTGCCGTTGAGTGTACGCCCAAGGCAGGTTTCACTGTATATCTGTTCATTGATGCATTTGTAATGGACATAAAGGAGTACATTAATGTAAATGCACATGTAAACATTGCCTATTAAAATGGCCGATGTTTTAAATGTTACGTTAGCGTTTCGTACTCGAGTTTCACTTCTGAATCTTATATCTCTTTTCTCTTTATGGCGCGATATACAACAGGTATATCATCATAAACCTCCTAAGAGATTTTTGCGCCAAGCTTCTCTTCCAATTTGTGGTGTGCCGATTTGAATTTTCCCTACAAATTGGTGGGACCTACAGTTTTTTGCCGACTCCGAACGGCATCTACAAAGGAGACGAATTTTTGCTGAGAAGCCTGTCATGGCAGAAATACACTCGGAGAGTTTGCCAAACCACTGCCGAGGGGCGACCCCGTTTTGAAAAGCTTTTTTTTTCAAATCACTTTTGATGTTACCTATACCAGGGCTCGAACCATGGACCTTCGGTGTGGTAGGCCGGCAACACTACCTCCACACCACGGCGGCAGTATCCTTTTATTTACAAAATGCTTAAAATTTTCCACCGGTAAATAATTACTAATACACGAAAATTGTTCGCCAAATCAACGATATGCGTACCGTTACCTGGACACTCGATACCAATGCCTATGTATTTGCAGTTCCTGTTTTAATTTGAAAAGCGACACCGAAGTCGAATATTCGAGCCGCCTCTAATGATTATAACTACATGGCATTGAACAATGCAACAGAAGACTTCAAAGCAAATTCTAACAGATTTTAAATCAATTCAAATCTTCAACGAATTTGATCAAATCAATTGCAGTCGGTTGTGTTTCTATGTTAATGCGTGCGATTTGCATGTGCCACATTTGTCTCTACTTAATACAAGTATGTGTTTGTATGTATATATCTGCATAGGTTTTGGTAGATTTTCACAATTTTTTTGTTATCGCTCGCAGCTGTTGAATAATTCAAATCCCAAATAGATATTTAAAAATTGCATAAACACATATGTACAAACTTGTGTAGTTAACAATATGTGTGCATCATAAATTCATAATAAAACTGGTCTCGGTTTTTTTCGTTTAAAATAAAATAAATGAAAGCATTAGCGAATGACTTTGTCCTTGCCCCTTTATTCATTGCTATCAAATAATGCACATATCTACATACATACATCTAAATATGTGCGGGGCTTAGCTTCTTGCAGATAAAACTGAGTTAACCTTTAAATGGACTAGTTATATTTGGCCAGGAAATTCAGATATTTTTCAAAGACCATGCAGTTCTAGCTAGCTCTCTCTTTTGACTGAGGGGCACGTACATATATAAACGCCTGTCGTACAAGGCTACTAAAATTCCGGCTACCGCTTCTAGAGAATGGTGGCTGTAGTACCAGTAATTGATATCAATATCGTCTAATGGAAGTATTTGGAAGAAATCACTTTCAACAGAGTTGGACAGCTTTGACTTTGCTCTTAGAAGAGACTGCTAAGGACTGAATATGATATGTCATGTAAAGTCCTCTCTGGACGAACAAATTTCACGCTCTCTAGGTCCCTTATCATACCTCTCTGTATATATATGGTTCAGAATTATAAACAGTATCGAAAGAAGATGGGATGATTTTAGGAATTCGTCAGAAAATTTATGTGAATGTTTTCTGATTCCTCCCAACGGGGTGCATTGATGAGCTACTCCAGCTTTAAGCAAATATCGGCATAGTGCAAGGTATGGAAGCCAAAAGGCCCCGCTGCCTTGGTCATGTTTTACGAAGAATCAAGATTCTGCAGATCGAAAAGTTTATCGACATGAACAAAACAGGTGGAGAATAGTCTTTGTTCACTGTTCACCGAGATTATGTAGCGTATGCTCAAAAAGAGGTAACACGATCACTTACTTTTTTTTTAATGGTTTAGCGTTACTTGCATCACTTTTATGTAGTAGTAAAGTGTGAAGAATTATTTGGCCAGCCCTAAGGCTACATGTTGTTGTTGTTGTTAACAGTGCTTCGCCCTGCCCAATGGGCTCGATCACTCTAAATTGTCATCAGGCTCTTCTAACGGAAGTCCGAGGAAATGCGCAGTTTCCACAGGGTTGGACCAGAGTGATGTGGGTGTTAGAAGAGTGGGTTCAACTGAACAGGAAAAGAGATGTATGGTATCATGAGGTGTCATACCACATGCAGGGCATGTATTTGCTATGTTGGGGTTCAGTCTGCATAAGTAAGAGTTTAACCTATTACAATATCCAGAGCGAAGTTGTGCTAGTATGACTCTAGTCTCCCTCGGAAGTACACGCTCCTCTTCAGCCAATTCAGGTGGTTGAGTATTAATAACGGGATTCACAGGCCGAGATCTGAGGGATCTGTCTACCGACTCAGTGTGGAGGTCATTTAGAGCCCGTCTATGGTTCCGCAGATCAAACGGCAAAGAGATATGATGCCGGATCTCATCGTAATGCTTACGGAGATGCCTCCTTATGTCTCTGGGGGGCGGTGCTACATCCAAAAGATGTCGGTTTGGATGACTAGGTTTGTGACAGTTCAGAAGGAACTGTCTACTCAAGAGTTCCGCGTGCTCTTGAACATTGAGCAATTTCGCCTCTTGATGGAGGTGAGACTCAGATGACATAAGTAGACATCCCGTAGCAGTTCTGATGGCGGTGTTTTGGCAGACTTGCAATTTCCTCCAATTGGTGTCAGAAAGGTTGGGCGACCATATAGGCGCAGCATAGTCAATAACCGGCCGGCCAATAGCCTTATATGTAGCAAGCAATGTTTCTTTGTCTTTTCCCCAAGTACTGCCGGCCAGTGACTTGAGGGTCTTATTGCGGCTCTGTACCTTTGAGGCTATTGCGGTGGCATGACCAGCGAAGGTGAGGCCGTTGTCAAATGTCACGCCCAAGATTTTTGGGTGGTTGACAGTAGGTAGAGGTACTCCATCTACGTGGACATTTAACTCTTGCCCCATCTGCGCATTCCATGTGGTAAACAGGGTCGCCGTAGATTTAGTCGGAGACAGGGTCAGATTACGCTCGGTGAAGAAGCTGGAAAGGTCATGGAGGTAACTGTTGATTCTTATACAGAGTTCATCAATGGAGGGACCCTTGCCCGAGGCCATTATCGTGCAGTCGTCAGCGTAGGAAACAATGGAGACTCCCTCTGGTGGGGGGGAAGTCTCGAAATATAGAAATTAAACAAGAGGGGAGAGAGAACACCACCTTGCGGCACCCCTTGTTTTATTCTTCGTGGTCTAGATTTCTTGTTCCTAAATTTGACTGTTGCCTGTCGACCATCGAGGTAATTAGCGGTCCACCTCTTAAGGCCGGCAGGGAGCGGTGTCTCATCCAGGTCTCGGAGGAGAGTGGCGTGATTGACCGTGTCGAATGCATTTGACAGATCAAGTGCCACGAGAACCGTCCTCTGGTTTGGTGGATTTTGATTCAAACCTTTGTTAATCTGCGTTGTAATGGCGTTCAAAGCGGATGTCGTGCTGTGATTTTTGCGAAAACCATGTTGATGATCGGCCAATTTTAGATTTGTAACGAAGTAAGGAAGCAGAATGGACTCTAGCAATTTCGCTACCGGCGAAAGGAGGGATATCGGACGATAGGACTCTCCTAGGTTCGCCGGCTTCCCTGGTTTTAATAGGGGAACTACAATCGCTTGTTTCCATATCTCAGGTATAACGAAGGTAGTTAGAGAGAGATTGAAGAGAGCCGCTAAATAATTCTGTCCTTCATGGCCAAGGTGTTTGATCATCTTCATGGCAATTCCGTCGGGTCCGATGGATTTTGAGGGTTTGGCCTTCATTATGGCTTCCTTAACCTCTGCGGCTGAGACGGCAATGGGCGCAGTAGAGTGTTTGTGTTTGCGCGCACGTCGGAAGGCTCTTCTCTTAGTCCTATCCGCAGGTGGATGCATTATAAACAGCCGGCAAAAGGAGCTCGCGCATTTCCTGGCGTCCGATTTGACACTGTCGCCGAAAGCAATGGCGACCTTGTCTTTGTGTTTGGTCGGATTGGATAGGGCCTTGACAGTCGACCATAGTTTGCCGACTCCGCCGGAGAGGTTGCATGTCTCAAGGTGTTGTTTCCACTTGGTCAGCTTGTGTTCGTTGACAATCCTACGGATTTCAGCATTGAGATCTTTTATTCTGGGATCTGCGGGATTGATAAGTCTCACTTGGTCACGTTCTCTTGCCATCGCCGCAGCTTCTGCCGGGAAATTCGGACGAATTTCTGGTATTCTGCCAGCAGGAATAAATCGGCATGAGGCTGAATCGATGATCTTGCGAAACTCTCGTTTGCCTTTGCGTACGTCCGTTGGAGTGGGTAAGGCAGCGAAGGAGCGCTCTGTATATTCAGTAAAGCGGTCCCAGTCCGCTTTGGTGAAGTTGATGTATGTTATTTTATCAGTCGTTATGAAGTCGGTCGGTCGTTCAACAGAGAGTAAGATGGGTAGGTGGTCTGAAGCTAATGTAAGCCCTAAGGCTACATCGCCAACGCCAATTGAAATTGTAACATATGTGCTGAAGTGTTGCCAATGTTTTTCAATTTAATTTCTTTGTTCAATTTGTATTTAAATGTATTCTTACTTTCATTAATTTTTGTCAAATGTTTACATGTTTAATTTTTAATTCCATGTGCTTTCATAAATGTTCCGCCATTTTGGTTTTAGTTCCGTTATTAAAGTTTTTCACTTTGTGTATTCCACTTTTTAAAGTTCCGTTATTGTTACTTTTTCGGTTGGGATTGCAAATACCATCCTTAAGTCAAGCTTAAGGAGGCTTTTCAACTCCCAACTCCTCCAATTTTTGAAAAGGAGTGCAGGAGCGATCCTTGGAGTCCGCTTCATATCAGTCCAGCCAAACACAAGTACCTCTATAAATTGGCTGAGCTGCCAGGTGAACCACTTACTTTAATAGTTTGTGATTGGAACCCGCTACATAAAAAACATTTCCTTTAAAGTCCAAAAAAGGAAAAACACTTTCCTTACTCGCTGTCGATAACAATCTGCTGGTATACTGGGGGTTCAAATGGCTATTGTATGTAATATTCTGTGAATGAGTGGCGGCTCCGCTTCTTGTTACCAAATCCCTTTTGGCGTATTCCTGACGGTGGCAGTACACTAGAAACGGTTAGCTAAGCATATTCTTGTGCTCTTTAACTCCGATCAGTTCCGCTGTTTGGAAGGTAGGTCGCACGCTCCGTTAACTTTTTAATGTATTTTATGAGGCATAGGCTGTGATTGTACGTCAGATATACAATTATTGTGGATATAATAATGGGCTACCTTCAATTTATTTGTACTCTCAATTCAATTTAAGGCACTTACCTGCAAAAAACTAAAAAAGTCTATAATCGATCCGAAATGCCTTGCAAAGGAGCATGCGACCAATACCAGGTCTGATCTCTTTATATAGGTTGCACTGTTCCCATTTGTTGGAGCATGTCCTATGGAGAGACCAACTGTACCTATGTATACTCGAACGGGTACGATAGGGATAATCTCCATTTTACCCAAACGGGTACAATCCGACATGTCTGTTAACTCCAGTAAGAATGCTACAAAAATTAAATTTGTATTTGTACGCCTAGGAGTAGGCTACGCAACTGAAAATTTACCTACATGGAATTATAGCCCACTGATGACTAAAGTGAATAATCGCCGATCACTCTCCTTAGAGATTAGTCACAAGATTTTGTGCAGGGTGAGTACTAACCTTTCACAAATACATATGTACACATCATGGCTACTACGTAGTCCAAGTCCAATGCTTAATTTTGAGTTGATGTGTCAAATACCTTGAGGCCAAACAACTACGGCCAGAGCACTGCCTAAAGTTTCGTATTTGGTACATATATAAATACATACACTCACACTAAACACAAAAGACATTTATGTGTGTATGTATGTTTGTATATGAGTTTCACTTATTCGCTTTTGTACATTAGTATGCGCAAATCATAAGAGCAGGAAAACTAAACTCAAATTGCATTACGAGTGTGTCCTCTGGTAGCATTTTAATCACTATGCTTTCCTTGACATTGCTCCATCAAACAATGAATTTCAATGAAAATTAAAAGCTACCAAAGCTAGCGAAGAAAGTTGAGTTTTAACAAAAGATACCTAAATACTGGTACTTGGTATGCACGTACTTCCATACATATATGGGACATTTCAAGAGTTTAAAAATTGAAATCGTTTTTTTCTCAGAGTTTGATATGAGTTAAGTGTGTTGAGGTTATGCCCTAGTATGTATCTGTGGCAAACAAATAACAGCCAAACTCGAGGTAGGACAAAATAAGGCAGATGTTTTAATTATAACACGAGCTTATTATTTTTGGGTGCGGAGTTTGAAAAGCTCTGTGGGTAGTTCATAATTTCCAGTCACCTTATAACTTTGTGTGGGGCTATTGTTGTTATCACATCATCGTAATCGGGTTGTGTGACGTATCTTTCATCGTAAGAGATTGGGTTAAGGGGGTTCGTTGTCTCACCCGAAATGAGTAGAAGTATTCCCTCTATTACTTAAGTATGATGTGTACGTCGGTTACCAGGTTGCTATTATTGTCCCAACGGGAATTTGTCACGGTCTTCAAACCTTCCGTCATTCCGGGATCTTCGGGTAGAACTTTCGGACATTGTTCCTGTCAGGCAGCATGTCAAGCTCCTAGCGCTCACGCCTCTCGGCTTCACGTTTCTATTTTTAATAAACTACGTCTCTCCTCCTTCTTCTGCTCACGATAGTGCTCCCTCACACAGTTGGATGCTTCTATCTCCTCAAATATCCTTTAAAATAAACTGAAGAATTGAAGTGTATATTCCTGAGTGCTGATTTGTTAAATGTTTCTGTTTCCTTAAAGCTTGTTCCTCCATTGTTAACCAATTTCCTTTTGTTCCTATTATATCCTCAGTTTATATGGACTCCCTGTTCTCTTTGTCTGTTCTGTTCTGGGATTTAGTTTACTCCGTACTTACCAGATGATTTTCCAGATAGTTTTCAGTTAAACAGCATTGGCCTCGGGATAGAATTACCCTATATACTTCATGTACAAGTGAATTAATCAAGTACAATATCAAATAACAAAACTGGAGTATAGAAGAAATTTCTTTGATATTTTCCAGGTAAATTAAAAGCTAAATTTTCGGTAATTTCCATGAAAATAGTTGATAGTTACTTATAATATACGTCGAAATTTAGTTACAAATACTTTTATTTCATAAATAACTATTGGTAACTTAAGTGAATAAATACTGGTATGTTATTTAGCAGCTTACGTGTAAACTGGTCTTTAACACGTTTACTGCCAGTGTATCACCGGTGGTTATGGTTAGACCCTTAAAAATAGCATAACTCTTTCAAAATAACAGTTAATGCTCACCAGTGATCACAGCATAAAAATATACCCATACGTGTACCGATCACTATAAGTAAGAGCACAAGATGTACTTTTGTACTTGGCACCTGGGGGAATTTTTTTGTTGCGATCACCGATGATACACTGGCAATCAACGTGTTAAATACTTGTAGCTTTCTCGTATTCTCCTCAATAGTTACTTTATAGTTTGATGGTAAATACTCAGTATAGCACAGCGAAAGGCGCCAATATTTTTCATGACAATTACTTATTTTTTGAGAGCTCCATATTCCAAATTAGTAAGAATGTATTTTAGTTTTTAACAAACATTTATTGGTAGTCATTACTTATTTTATTAAAGGAAGAAAATTTAAACATACAGTAAAATTCCGAAACTTAAAGTCTAATATAAATGAAATCGTGCTGCTCTTGAGTTTTTCAAATGTTTCGAACTCTTAAATCAATAATTGATCTATAGAAAAAAATTAGTATTATTTAGTTTGTGATTCTCCCAAAATTAATTTTCGAGCTAAAATCAAATTTTTTCGATACTTTTTTAAATGGATTTCGGCAAATCATATTTTATACTTTCATTTGTTAATTATTTAAAAAAAATAGAGAAGTTATTTATTATTTAATCTTCTTTTCTGATAACTTAATACAAAAAAGTCACTTTAAAAATATAACAAATAAATTGGTTTCGTACACGGAAATTGGACTTAAATATAATTAAATAAAAAATGATAGGCTACATACGTCTATATATTTTCCGCACTGGTTTTAGTTTTTTGTCCCTCTCGGCACTAGCTTTTTACCTATACCGTCTTTTGCACTCAAAAATTATATGTGAAAAAATATTATTTTAACCCAGCAATTTTAATTTATCTAACTGGACCAACATACCTCTTTACCTCGAGTAACAGTTTATCAATAGCGTATCAAGGTACACAGTGATCGCATCTTTATTTTACGAACAAACTTAAGAAAATTTGTGAAAGATTAATTGATTATTTTGTATAAAGCTTCCTTGTACGTGGTCAGTATTTTCAAATATTGTGGTAATTTGTTATATACTTGGACAATATCGGAAGTATGATATAGGTTTGAATTGTGGAAATATACGGAGACTCTATTGACAGTTTCCTACACCTAATATATAATAATTAAAAGCTATGTTGGACGGTCCAAATCGATCAGGCGGTTAGATGACCATTTAAAGAAGAAGATTAAAGTAAAAATAATGTAAAATACGTGGAAGATACCTATATTTTCGTGACCGGTAGTGCATTTGTAGTCATGAAAATTACATTGATCTTCAAGCGAGTGCAAATGATATTCAGGTGTATTCTTCATATACGAAATATCGAAATCCTAACCCATCGGCTTAACAGCGACTTGTTGCCCATAGGTGGAAGATAGAGACCACCACTACGATGAAATGACCCATTGGAGCCCAATTTGCGATCCCGTGGTGTTTCCAATTGGGGCCAGTTGGCAGGGAAGAAAGGAGTAGCGAGCTTTGTTGGATGGCTAAAATCGTTTAGACGGTTTCTTTTCTAAACCCCCATATTAATAAAAAATAAAATTGGTTTACAGAACTTTTTTAAATTACAGTTCCATACAAATTTCGAATTATAAGAGCTTTATAAACCTTTTTATTGCTTGGAAAGATTCGAAACCTCTTTTAATATCAATAGTCATTATTACTTTATGCAGGCCCGTGCGCAGGGGAGGGTTCGGGGGTTCAGCATACATTTTTATTACAAATGGTCAAATTCCATTCCAACTGATACTCCTTACAGCTTTAGATAAGGTTAAACTTTTTTGGTGGGCATATGTATTCAAATTGTCGTTGGCGAATGTAGTCGTACTGAGCTTCAAACTCAGACAAATATTGCTGAAAATGACGCATGTAAGCCACAAACGGGATTAGCACTGACTACTACAGAAGTGGAATTTAATTTGGAGGTACCGAAAAACTCGTCTTTGCCAGTTCCTATGATATTCGATTGTTTGTTCAAAAATCAGCAGCTAATGGAATAAACTCAATTCCTGGATTGCAAAAGAAATTTGGAGTACTTTTGACGGCTACAGTTTTCCTGCATCGTGCCCTAGAAGTTTGAAGTTTCAACGCTCTTGGCTCCAAAAACATCAATGGCTAGCGTATTCGGCAATAGAAGACGGTGCATATTGCAAATACTGTGTCTAATTTTGTGCTACATTGAGAGGAGTCGGTAATAAACTCTGGTCCAGTTAGTTACCACCCCATTAAAAAACTGGAAAAAAGCACTGCAAACTTTCGAAAAGCACAGTTCATTAGAATACCACAAAAAGTTTCTGTTACAATGGTCTTTGAGAATGGGAATCGAAGAAGAAAATGCTTTACCCATTGATTTGCAACTGTCGAAACAAAAATTTGACTTTCTGAATGAAAGCAAACTACGCATGATTTCAAATATTGAAAGATTTATCCTGTGAGGCCGACAAGGACTTGCTCTCAGAGGTTGCAAAGAATTTCTGAAGACGAACCGTTAGTGAATGATGGAAGCTTTAGAGCTCTCTTAAGATATCGAGCCAAAACTGATGAGCAGTTGAAAAAACACTTGAGTGATTCACCAAAGAATTCTATGTACATAAGCAACCGTGTCCAGAATGAAATAATCAACATTTGTCACCACCTCATCATGAGTTACAACATCGATCGAGTAAACAAATCGAAGGGCTTTTTTTTTCTCGGGGATGACACGCCAGATATCGCAGGAGTAGAAAAAAGTTCAATTTGCATTCGCTACTTGGATAAATGCGGCGAAAAGTTCATCATTCAGGAAGATCTTTTGTGTTTTATTCCTATCACCGATTTCACTGGAAAGGAATAGGAACTGATTACCTTGATTTCCTTAAATCTTCCGGACTGGATTGCACGTATTTCTTCGGGCAAGGATATAACGGTGCGAGAGCGTATAGCGGAGAGTTACAAGGGGCTCAAGCTGTTGTCAGAAAAACGTATCCACTCGCGCTCTACTCCCATTGTGCTGCTCATAGCTTCAATTTGGCGGTAAGCTCTGCGTGCAATATAACGGAAATCAGAAATGGTCTGGGAGTTCTAGAGAATATCTATTCCTTCTTCATTAATCCGAAACGCAAAAATGCCCTTCAGGATGCGATAAATGAAAATGACCTTCTATCGGAAACTCGAGTGAAGAAATTGAACAAATTTTGTGAAACCAGATGGGTAGAACAGCATGAGTGCGTCGCAACATATCTCCATTTGCAACCAACAGTAATTCGCGCTCTTCAAGTGGTTTCCATAAACTGGAAAGACCTAACGACTTCGTCTGGAGCTTTCCAACTGCGTTCAGCTATAAAAACCAAAAATTTCCAGATATCCACGCATATTTTGAGTTCGGTGCACTCCCTCACATTGTCTCAGAGTCGAGTACTTCGAAGAGAAAATCAAAATCTGGGCGAGGATATCAAACTGGCTGATGCTGCGAAACAAATTTCAATGGAAAGAAGAGAAATTTTCAAAATCGTGAGCGAAATTAGCGAGAAATACGAAATTGAATTGCAAAAGCCAAGGGTAACAAGGAAACAGACCCAACGTTCCCACGTACAAACTGATTCAGTTGAAGATTATTTCCGTATAACAATCTACATACCGTACATTGATTCGTTTCTGACACAATTTCAAGATCGATTCTTAAATCACGGCAATATTTTATCAAATTTCGCTTGCCTTTTCCCCAACTAAATTAAAACTTTCGAAGAAGAGTCCTGCGCTCAACTTTTCCAATCATACTGCTCATTTTTGCACGACGATTCCCGTGACATCTGGGTGAACGAAGTACAACTTTGGCGGAAGCTCATTGTCGGAAAGGAAAGAAAAAACTCACTTGAAGCACCAAAGTCTTCGGAAGCCTCTTGTAACACAGCCTCCGTGCCCGGGGACCTTCTCAAATTTATTACTTCAAGGGCATGGGGATAGTGATATGAGTGTCCCACATTTGAAATGGTTCATTTACGAGCTGTGGTAAGCCAAGCAAACAATATTCATATAACTATACGAGTATAATATACATAATTCAAATAACTACAATTAAAAAAATTTTTTTTCTTAGAAGCTTTTTACCTCTTATACAGGGTGGCTAATGAAAGCCGCTACCAAAAAAAAATTAAATAACTTTTTTCTATTTAATGAATCTGGTAAATTTTTTTTTTATTTTGCAGATTGACTTTTACATTTAACAAAAATGGATAACTGGGACACTGAAACAAGAATTTGGATTGTCCGCCGCTATCACGCACTGGAGTCCGTAGTTTCGGTTCAAAGAGAGTATAGGCGCACGTTCGGCGGCAATCCTCCGAGCAGATGGACCATAATAAGACTTGTAAACAATTTTGCCGAGCATGGGACAGTCAACAGAAGACCTTACCATCGAACCCCTTCAGTTCGAACGGAGGAAACAATCGCTGCTGTAGCTGCTGTCATACAAAACAATCCACGTGTTTCGACAAGAAGCTTATCTGCTCAAATGGGTGTAAGCAGACAGTCATTACAGTCAATTATGCACAAAGATTTGGACTTATTCCCATATAAAATTCAAATGGCCAACAAACTGAACGCTGCAGACTTGCCGATTCGCTTGGAATTTTGCCAGAAGATGCTTCAAATGGTGGAAGAGGATGGAAACATGTTGAACTGTCTTTTCATGTCTGACGAGGCCCATTTCGATTTAAACGGCAACATAAACAAACAAAATTGTCGAATATGGAGTGCTTCCAACCCACAGATACTCCATGAGACGGAATTGCATCCACTTCGTGTCACAGTGTGGTGTGCAGTTTCATCACGCTGCATTGTCGGGCCCTACTTCTTTGAAGAAAACGGTCACACCGTTACGGTTACTGGAGACCGTTACTTGAGCATGTTGAGAGAGTTTTTCTATCCAGAATTACGCCGAATGAGAATTTCTTTCAACTCTGTGTGGTTTCAGCAAGATGGTGCAGCTCCTCATATAGCCCAACCTGTTATGACAGAATTGCGACGAAAATTTCCCAATAAGCTGATATCCAGAAACTCCACATTCCGTTGGCCACCCAGGTCGCCTGACCTTACTGCACCTGACTTTTTCTTGTGGGGTTATTGCAAACAGGAAGTCTTCAAAGCAAAACCAACAAATTTGAATGAACTAAGGCAATCCATTCGAGAAACAATTGCGGCTATTCCTGTCTCAACTCTCCAAGCAGTAATAAACAACTTTTTGGTAAGATGTAGCACATGCATCGACGAGCAGGGGGGGCATTTAAATTCCATTATTTTTAAAACTAATTAAGCTATATTTAATAAAATTTAATGAGCTTTAACATGAATAAAAGAAAAATGAATTCCATACACTGAAAAAAAATTATTTGAGTTTCTTAATGTAGCAAAATTCATCAGCCACCCTGTATGAAAAACCCAGAAAAGCTTTCATATGCATAACCATTTCTAGTCACAGAATTGCGTTTTCTGAAGTATTAAAGTTGGTCGTATTATTATTGTATACTTTATACAGCTTATTACAATTTCACCTTCTCTGTTTTAAAATAAATTCAAGAAATCAACTATCTTGTAATGCTACCAATTTTACTCTGAAACTTAAACAATGAATTAATTTCACTTCTTTTTTTACATTGAGTATGAACATTTCAGTTACGAGATTTTGAACTTTAAAAATTCTCTATCCTTATCTACCAAATACATTTTTTGCAGACATTTCCGGTCCTACCCGGAAACATTTACAAAAATCAAACAAATAAAATATTTGGCCCACTTAAATAATGAGGGAGGTCTTTTGCACAAACTTTCTATTGTATTTAAAGTAGGGGGCGCCATAATTTTGCACATTGCTGAAACTTAACTTAACGAGCAAAACAAAATTACAAGTTGGTAAGCAAAATTTAAGATTTTCATAATAATATTATGCAGATCTGCAAAGAATATTTCAGAAAAACTATTGTATGTTTGTCATTTTAGTTGTTCGATTTGCATTTCTACTACCTTAAAATTATTGTTGGTTAATATTTGTAGGATTTTAGTTATTTACGTTCCATGTCAGTTTTTTGAAAAGTATTAAAAATTGTTTGTGAAGCTTAAGTATCCAATAAAAAATATAATATAAATCATACAAAAGTGTGAAAAAACTCACAGTGAAAATTTATTTAGAATTGGGCTGATAGTGCTAATATATTTTCTAAGCAGATTTCGTTAAAATAGTTTTGCCAAAAAGGTAAACAAATGGAATTAACGTAAACCTCTAGATTACCCTTTTCTTTACATTCTTAGAAAAATTATGATTGAACCCTTACAACTTTTAAGGATGAATGGATATTTCGATTTTGATCAACTAGAATGCTGCACTCATCGGCAAACTTGGGAGGTGAAATTGATACGATATTGAATCCACCCGAAAAAGCTTTCGTCTTCTGAATTGTTCAAAGAAGTTATAATAATTGTTTTGTTGCCTCAAATTCTTATGCTGTGGTCCATAAGAAACTTAAAAGTCTGGGCTTTTCGGAAAGCAAACAATACATTGATGCTAGTTTTTAGATATGTAAAGAAATTGGCGGACGACGTGTTGTGGCGGTAGTGTGGCCGGCCAACCACACCGAAGGTCCAAGGTTCGAGCACCAGGAAAGGAAACGTCAAAAGTGGTTTGAAAAGTTTTTTCCCCCCTCGACAGTAGTTTGGCAAACTCTCCGAGTGTATTTCTGCCATGGAAGGCTCCTCAGCAAAAAATTGACTTTGCAGATGCCGTCCGCAAGAAGCTGTAGGTCCCACCAATTTGTAGGAAAAATTAGAAGTAGCAAAACCACAAGTTGGTAGAGAAGCTCAGCCTTAATCTCCGCGGAGGTTTATCGCGCCAAATATTTATTTATTTTTTTGTTAAAAAAAAAATGTGAAACAAGCATACCAAATCAGATCTCCACAGAAATAAATATATAATATGGCGATTTTAAAGAATTTTTCACCTTAAGACTTTGAAAAAAATTTGCTTTATCTGGCAATGTTGGAGATATCACTGTTGAAAAACAGATAGTTGTTGAGAGTCCTACAAAATTTAAAATTAAAATCTTGGCTATAACCTCTCGAAATAACATCCTTTAATTTTGAGAAAACCTAAAGACCACTTATTTTGAACTATAAATTCAAAAATAACTCTAAGTCCAGAGTTGGAGAGTGTTTTTTCAGGCCACCTCTTTATGGCCCTTACTTTGGCTCACGAAAAATTTACTTTCATACATATAAGGTACACCCTAATACATATTTGTATACACACTTACTAATTTTCGTTGGTAATAAATTTTGGTGACGTGTCATAATGTCAATGGAATTAATGTCAGTGACATTAATTTGGCTTTCAAAAGCAGTTTTATATTCCAAATTTTCATTTATACCTTATATATATATGTATGTTTATGAAATAAAAAAAGTTTTATTAAATGAATTTTGCTCATTTTCAGAAAAGCGACATTTTTATTCCAAATTTTTGCCTGCAGCGCTTTTCTGAAAATTATCAAAATTCATTTAATAAAATTTTTTTATTTCAAATGCATAGTACATATATAAGGTTCAAACTGAAAATTTGGAGTAAAACCTGCTTAGTCCATAATCTATAAAACTGCACCTGAATTAGCAGTTGCGTTGTTATTATAGAAATTAGTGAAGCATTTAAGATATTTAGCGTTTCTCACATTAATTCTTTTTGTGGAAGGGAATTAATGTCAAATTCTTACGAGAATTAACGTCATTGACATTAATTCCATTGACATTATGACACGTTACCAACAATTTTAAGGTACTGTTTTTCAATTCCAAGTAAAAACTTCTAATCAGAAAGCATTTATTTGAATTACATAAAGTGTTAAACTTCAATCAATCAATGAATAAAAACACTTTTGTAAAAATACCTTACTTTTTCTTTCATTTTATTTTATTTTATTTTATTTTATTTTAACGATCCTTATTTGAAGTTACCATTGTAATATACTCATGTATCTTGAAAGAAAAATGAAAAAGTCTAAAAAAAAAAGCATTTTGTTGGTACTAGGCCGGGATGTAAGTACGAGTATTTGTGCTTACAAATAGCTAGGAAAATATTGAATTGGCATCCCAAGTGCCGAAGAAGCGTTAAAAAATCGAATGCCAATGCAAATTACAGCAACAATTCTAATTCATCCATTAGCTTTTATCATCACATTTTAGTAGTTGCCTATCAAAGCACGTCACTCATCCAGGTTTAGCTATGACTGGCGCCCATTGAAAACACCAAGGAGGTCAAGTCATTCTTCACCGTTTTTTCCCCCCTCTCAGTCAAGTCCGCCTGGATTTCGGTTACGCTGAACTCACTTCACTAAATATATTGCGACCCCCTTTTTTCCAGCGAATCGAAGAAGACTCGTAAGCAAAATATTTTCAAAAATAATCATCCACTTCTTTTCATAACCCATTTATCTATCCCTGAGATGGACCTCGTAACTTGAAGCCACACACCTTGGTAGGCTTTACAATTTACATGCACACATACATATATACATAGATGCTGTATTTCCATTTCACTGTTGGCTTTGTTTGTCCATTTAAATATAAGTCAATAGACATTTATTATGTATCAAAACAGTTTCTCCTACTTTGTTTCAACAGCTCAAGACCCTTGACATGCTATGTATAAAAAGAATATGTAAATATTTAATCTGCATTTAGATAAGTGAAAATTGAGCAATAAGAACTTTTAATACAAAGCTGAAATAAAATATTTGGTTTCTAAACAATGCTAAGGAAGAGTTTGCAATGACGATATACAAAGCAAATAAATACATACATACATCAATTTGAATACATAACAAGATTTAATACCATCTTCGTAGATATTTTTAAAATCCTGTGTTATTTCCCAGAAAGCTACATCATTTAAAAAGCTTACCCTAAGAGGAAAGCAATAATATTTAATTATTACATCAATTTATATTGACATATTGTCAAAGTCCAGCACTAGGATATCTTTACATATCATCTAGCTTGCCCTTTTGCTTGCATTCAATCAAGAGTTTCAAACGTTTTCTTAACTATTAAATAATACACTTTTATTTTTTCTAAGCTAAAATTTTTTCTCAAACAGTGTTAGTACGCAGTTGAGGTAATTAGCTAAGTCGCTTAACTGTCACACCCGAGTCGAATATGAATGTATTTGTAAAATGAAATAGGCACATAAATGGATAATATTGACAATTTTTCCTATCTATGTAAGCAAAGTCCGAAACAGAAGTAGACTATTACTCCTCTCCCTCTTCTTAAATTTCTAACTCTCCCACCTTATCCCGCTCTCACTCTTTCATATATCGGTTCTGTATACCCTATATAACTATACACACTGAGAAAAATTTCTTTAATTTTTACTACGCCAGCACTTTAAAGTTGGTACAACTCCAAAGTTTAATAATTTTTGTTATTCCATTTTATATTTTTTCAAGTACGACATAGTAAAAGTGAAAAATTATTATTATTGGCCTTGAGCTCGTTTCATGAATACTTGAAAATGTACAGGCCGTAAATCAACAAAAATTGTTAGTATAAAAAAGCAATAATTTTATTTTATTTTACTTACATTTTTTTTTATTTTTTTGTTCTATTTTATTTTAATTTTTATTTTATTTTTATACTTTTTTTGTTCCCCTTTTTTTATTACAATATATTTTATTTTATATTATTTGGATTATTTTGTTACATGTTATTTTATTTTATTTTCATTTCATTTGATTTTATTTTATTTTACTACATTTTATTTTATTTTATTTTGTTATTTTATTTTATTTTATATTATGTTATTTTTATTTTATATATTTTTACTCAATTTAATTTTACTTTATTTTACATTTATTTTATTTTTTTTATTATTTTTTTTTAGCAAGCTCACCTCTAATAAAGGCAACATGAGTTATGTTTGTTATTGGTGATTTATTATTTCAAATAAAGCAACAAGTCATACCCTTATACATCAGTGAATAGCACAATGTGTGTGCTGGCTGAACTTCAAAATACTTTGGAAAGAAATGTTTCTGGGTCGCCGTCAATCCTGTCCGTGTACTGGAAGCGTGAGTTCAACATCCTAGGAGGTATATGGTGTCAAATTATTATTACTAGAGATTGCCCGGTGGTTGAAATTTAACCACAAACTTTATTCTATTTTAATTATTTTCTATTCCTTTAATTTGCTTTTTTACCTTCCTTTCTCTGCTGTTGCTTTCCTATAACATATTTTCGCTTGATTTCTTCTTCTCTCTACAGTCTCTATTTTTAATTTATTTGATTGTTTTTTTTATACCTTTCATGAACATGAAATGGTATATATTTTCTTATGGATAGCAAAAGATTTTGTAAACAAATCACCAAGATCGGAGCTATATATAGTATAGATCCCATACAACCGATCGTTCAGATAAGAGGATTATGGCCATTTCTCCCTCATTTTGAAATATTGAAACTTGAAACTTGAAACTTGGTGAGATATTTTCTTATGGATAGCAAAAGGTTTCGTAAAAAAATCACCAAGATCGGAGCTATATATAGTATAGATCCCATACAACCGATCGTTCATATAACAGGGTTATGGCCATTTATCCCTCATTTCGAAATATTAAAACTTGAAACTTGGTGAGATATTTTCTTATGGATAGCAAAAGATTTCGAAAAAAATCACCAAGATCGGAGCTATATATAGTATATATCCCATACAACCCATCGTTCAGATAAGAGGATTAAGGCCATTTATCCCTCATTTTTAAGGATTAAAACTTCAAACTTGGTGAGATATTTTCTTATGGATAGCAAAAGATTTCGAAAAACATCACCAAGATCGGAGCTATATATAGTATAGATCCCATACAACCGATCGTTCATATAACAGGGTTATGGCCATTTATCCCTCATTTCGAAATATTAAAACTTGAAACTTGGTGAGATATTTTCTTATGGATAGCACAAGGTTTCGTAAAAAAATCACCAAGATCGGAGCTATATATAGTATAGATCCCATACAACCGATCGTTCATATAACAGGGTTATGGCCATTTATCCCTCATTTCGAAATATTAAAACTTGAAACTTGGTGAGATATTTTCTTATGGATAGCAAAAGATTTCGAAAAACATCACCAAGATCGGAGCTATATATAGTATATATCCCATACAACCCATCGTTCAGATAAGAGGATTAAGGCCATTTATCCCTCATTTTTAAGGATTAAAACTTCAAACTTGGTGAGATATTTTCTTATGGATAGCAAAAGGTTTCGTAAAAAAATCAGCAAGATCGGAGCTATATATAGTATATATCCCATACAACCGATCATATAGATAAGAGGACTATGGCCATTTATCCCTCATTTTGGAAGATTAAAACTTGAAACTTGGTGAGATATTTTCTTATGGATAGCAAAAGATTTCGAAAAACATCACCAAGATCGGAGCTATATATAGTATAGATCCCATACAACCGATCGTTCATATAACAGGGTTATGGCCATTTATCCCTCATTTCGAAATATTAAAACTTGAAACTTGGTGAGATATTTTCTTATGGATAGCACAAGGTTTCGTAAAAAAATCACCAAGATCGGAGCTATATATAGTATAGATCCCATACAACCGATCGTTCATATAACAGGTTTATGGCCATTTATCCCTCATTTCGAAATATTAAAACTTGAAACTTGGTGAGATATTTTCTTATGGATAGCAAAAGATTTCGAAAAACATCACCAAGATCGGAGCTATATATAGTATATATCCCATACAACCCATCGTTCAGATAAGAGGATTAAGGCCATTTATCCCTCATTTTTAAGGATTAAAACTTCAAACTTGGTGAGATATTTTCTTATGGATAGCAAAAGGTTTCGTAAAAAAATCAGCAAGATCGGAGCTATATATAGTATATATCCCATACAACCGATCATATAGATAAGAGGACTATGGCCATTTATCCCTCATTTTGGAAGATTAAAACTTGAAACTTGGTGAGATATTTTCTTATGGATAGCAAAAGATTTCGAAAAACATCACCAAGATCGGAGCTATATATAGTATAGATCCCATACAACCGATCGTTCATATAACAGGGTTATGGCCATTTATCCCTCATTTCGAAATATTAAAACTTGAAACTTGGTGAGATATTTTCTTATGGATAGCAAAAGATTTCGAAAAAAATCACCAAGATCGGAGCTATATATAGTATATATCCCATACAACCCATCGTTCAGATAAGAGGATTAAGGCCATTTATCCCTCATTTTTAAGGATTAAAACTTCAAACTTGGTGAGATATTTTCTTATGAATAGCAAAAGGTTTCGTAAAAAAATCAGCAAGATCGGAGCTATATATAGTATATATCCCATACAACCGATCATATAGATAAGAGGACTATGGCCATTTATCCCTCATTTTGGAAGATTAAAACTTGAAACTTGGTGAGATATTTTCTTATGGATAGCAAAAGATTTCGAAAAACATCACCAAGATCGGAGCTATATATAGTATAGATCCCATACAACCGATCGTTCATATAACAGGGTTATGGCCATTTATCCCTCATTTCGAAATATTAAAACTTGAAACTTGGTGAGATATTTTCTTATGGATAGCACAAGGTTTCGTAAAAAAATCACCAAGATCGGAGCTATATATAGTATAGATCCCATACAACCGATCGTTCATATAACAGGGTTATGGCCATTTATCCCTCATTTCGAAATATTAAAACTTGAAAAAGATTTCGAAAAAAATCACCAAGATCGGAGCTATATATAGTATATATCCCATACAACCCATCGTTCAGATAAGAGGATTAAGGCCATTTATCCCTCATTTTTAAGGATTAAAACTTCAAACTTGGTGAGATATTTTCTTATGGATAGCAAAAGGTTTCGTAAAAAAATCAGCAAGATCGGAGCTATATATAGTATATATCCCATACAACCGATCATATAGATAAGAGGACTATGGCCATTTATCCCTCATTTTGGAAGATTAAAACTTGAAACTTGGTGAGATATTTTCTTATGGATAGCAAAAGATTTCGAAAAAAATCACCAAGATCGGAGCTATATATAGTATATATCCCATACAACCCATCGTTCAGATAAGAGGATTAAGGCCATTTATCCCTCATTTTTAAGGATTAAAACTTCAAACTTGGTGAGATATTTTCTTATGGATAGCAAAAGGTTTCGTAAAAAAATCAGCAAGATCGGAGCTATATATAGTATATATCCCATACAACCGATCATATAGATAAGAGGACTATGGCCATTTATCCCTCATTTTGGAAGATTAAAACTTGAAACTTGGTGAGATATTTTCTTATGGATAGCAAAAGATTTCGAAAAACATCACCAAGATCGGAGCTATATATAGTATAGATCCCATACAACCGATCGTTCATATAACAGGGTTATGGCCATTTATCCCTCATTTCGAAATATTAAAACTTGAAACTTGGTGAGATATTTTCTTATGGATAGCACAAGGTTTCGTAAAAAAATCACCAAGATCGGAGCTATATATAGTATAGATCCCATACAACCGATCGTTCATATAACAGGGTTATGGCCATTTATCCCTCATTTCGAAATATTAAAACTTGAAACTTGGTGAGATATTTTCTTATGGATAGCAAAAGATTTCGAAAAACATCACCAAGATCGGAGCTATATATAGTATATATCCCATACAACCGATCATATAGATAAGAGGACTATGGCCATTTATCCCTCATTTTGGAAGATTAAAACTTGAAACTTGGTGAGATATTTTCTTATGGATAGCAAAAGATTTCGAAAAACATCACCAAGATCGGAGCTATATATAGTATAGATCCCATACAACCGATCGTTCATATAACAGGGTTATGGCCATTTATCCCTCATTTCGAAATATTAAAACTTGAAACTTGGTGAGATATTTTCTTATGGATAGCAAAAGATTTCGAAAAAAATCACCAAGATCGGAGCTATATATAGTATATATCCCATACAACCCATCGTTCAGATAAGAGGATTAAGGCCATTTATCCCTCATTTTTAAGGATTAAAACTTCAAACTTGGTGAGATATTTTCTTATGGATAGCAAAAGGTTTCGTAAAAAAATCAGCAAGATCGGAGCTATATATAGTATATATCCCATACAACCGATCATATAGATAAGAGGACTATGGCCATTTATCCCTCATTTTGGAAGATTAAAACTTGAAACTTGGTGAGATATTTTCTTATGGATAGCAAAAGATTTCGAAAAACATCACCAAGATCGGAGCTATATATAGTATATATCCCATACAACCGATCGTTCAGATAAGAGGATTATGGCCATTTCTCCCTCATTTTGAAATATTGAAACTTGAAACTTGGTGAAATATTTTCTTATGGATAGCACAAGGTTTCGTAAAAAAATCACCAAGATCGGAGCTATATATAGTATATATCCCATACAGCCGATCGTATAGATAAGAGGACTATGGCCATTTATCCCTCATTTTGGAAGATAAAAACTTGAAACTTGGTGAGATATTTGCTTACAGATAATAAAAAATTTGGTAAGAAAATCGCTAAGATCGGAGCTATATATAGTATAGATCCCATACAACCGATCGTTCAGATAAGAGGATTATGGCCATTTCTCCCTCATTTTGAAATATTGAAACTTGAAAATTGGTGAGATATTTTCTTATGGATAGCAAAAGATTTCGAAAAAAATCACCAAGATCGGAGCTATATATAGTATATATCCCATACAACCCATCGTTCAGATAAGAGGATTAAGGCCATTTATCCCTCATTTTTAAGGATTAAAACTTCAAACTTGGTGAGATATTTTCTTATGGATAGCAAAAGGTTTCGTAAAAAAATCACCAAGATCGGAGCTATATATAGTATAGATCCCATACAACCGATCGTTCATATAACAGGGTTATGGCCATTTATCCCTCATTTCGAAATATTAAAACTTGAAACTTGGTGAGATATTTTCTTATGGATAGCAAAAGATTTCGAAAAACATCACCAAGATCGGAGCTATATATAGTATATATCCCATACAACCGATCGTATAGATAAGAGGACTATGGCCATTTATCCCTCATTTTGGAAGATTAAAACTTGAAACTTGGTGAGATATTTGCTTACAGATAATAAAAAATTTGGTAAGAAAATCGCTAAGATCGGAGCTATATATAGTATATATCCCATACAACCGATCGTTCAGATAAGAGGATTATGGTCATTTCTCCCTCAACAACAATGCGTATTTAAGTTTGCACGTATTCGTGAAAGGTATAAAGCCTTCGGCACAGCCGAAGACAGCGCCGTCCTTACTTGTTTATATTTTTTTCCTTTCCTTATCTTTCATTTCTTTTCCTGTCCTTCCCTTTCCTTTGCTTTCCTTTACTTTCCATTGCTTCACTTTCCATTCCTTTACTTGTCTTTCCTTTGGCTTCCTGTTTGTTTGTTTGAGTAGCGACAAAAGTACTCCCCGAAGGTTTTAGGATGTCGAGAACCCGGTACGCTCCGACTGTCGCTGGAGTGATTTGGTAAGACCGGTGCAACCTTCTAGGTCATGTCATCCATCTCTCCGTAAGGCAGGAGAAAATGGGTAATGACAGGTGAGAGGCATCATATCCGTAGATCAAAAATCGAGTTGCACGTCATTACCTCTGTGTATGTTGGTTGCCTCTTACGACCTTGGGCATGTTCTAAACCCCTAAACGGCAGGGATTTCCTTACCTTTCCTTTCTTTGAATACATTTTGTTTTATTAATTTTAATAATTTAATTTGTTTTATTAAATTTGATTTCAATACACACAAACCCAACCACAAATATAAGAACAAAACTATACCTATGTATAATCAAATATTTTGTTTTTGTAAACACTGTCTGATCAATGAAGTTTACATGTTTGCTCATATTACACATTGCTTGTTTAATATATCCAACAAAAACAACTCTTCGTGCTCTCAGGGGGCCGCTGTCACTGGGCATCGTAGCTACCCAGCTTACCAAAAGTGCGAAAAAAGACTCCCTTCGGAGCCATAAAACGCACATTTCTCGGAGATTTACCCTCCGAAATGAGCTCCTTTCGGAGCCCAAATGGAGCGAAAAATCGTTCTACCTGGGCACCCCAAAAGGAGTCATAAAAATGAGTCCGAAATGAGTCCGAATCCGATGAATTTGGAGCGTTTTCTGGCTCTTTTTTTAGGCACCTTTTTTCCTTCATTCTGATGGGTTTTGAAGCCTTTTTGGACTCTTTTTGGAGCCTTTCACTGACGCTTTTTTGAAGCTTTTTCGGAGCCTTTTTCTACTCTTTTTAGGCAAATTTTTTTCGTTTTTTTACTCTTTTGTTAAGATTTTTATAGGGTTTAAGACACATATCTTTATTTAAGTAATCAGAAGAAAATTGTCTTTTTATTGTTTTATACAGTATTATTTTTTTAATATTACAAATTTATGAAATTCAATTAGTTCTTTATTGAAAAGAAATTTTATATAAAAATATTTGTATAACTAATATACATAATTACATATTTGTATAACTAATAACTATAGGTACAACTAAGCGTATACATTTTTCATTAGGACTTATTACTTCATAAAAACAAAAATTATATTATTTTCATTAAAATGTTATATAGAATAAACATACAATAGTGGCGGGAATAATAGAACTAAATTAGAGCCTGTTTTACTGGTAAAATATATTTTTTTATGTGTTTTTAATAAATTTCTTTTAAAGTAAAGCAAAATCTTTTACAGAAACCACATAAATCAAATTTTCAAAATTAACACAGATCAGGAATATTTATCAAATTTTGATGGCAATTTTTAAAACGTTGATAAACTTTCCTGAACTTTGTGTTAACTTTGAAAATTTGATTTATGTGGTTTCTGTAAAAGATTTTGCTTTATTTTAAAAGAAATTTATTAAAAATACATAAATAAATATATTTTACGAGTAAAACTGCTCCCAATTTTGTTTCTATGTATTATTCCTGCCACCACTTTATGTACATACATATCTACGCATAAAGGTATTATAAAAGTACATATATAAATTGGTTTATACTAAATAATTTTAATGTGTTTTATTTTAAATGCACTTCAGTTGGCTTCCAACTTTCGACTATTGATAAACATTCAGAAAAAAAATACTCTTTACGTTCAGTTAGGTAAAATAAAAAAACTTCAGAAAATGCTCTAAAACATTCACTTAATTGAACGTCGCCGTTCATCCGCTCTCCAACGTTTATTTTCTCACAATTCTCTTTACGCCTACAACAAAAAGGATCAGAAAACGCTCCAAATCGCTCATGTAAGTGAGCCTTGTCATTTATCCGCTCTAAAATATTCATTTCTTCTCCCAAGGCTCCGTGAATCTTCATAAAAAAAGTGGCATTTTTGATGTTTACTAAATAACACTCCAAAAAAGCTCAAATTACGGACTCTTTTTGGATCATTATTTCGAAGCGCTCCGACTTTGGTAAGCTGGGTATTGATCCATGCAATAACAACGACTAAAGCAAAAATGCATGACACGTTTACTCACACAACAACGGCTTTATAGTGTGAATACATGTTTTTCATTTGTCCCTTACCAACTCTTCACACTCACAGTGAGAGCCGATCACACGAGTAATACAATACATGCATGGCATGTCTACTCACACAACTACGGCTCTATAGTGTGAATGCATGTTTGGCATTTGTGTTGGTGTCATTTTTAACCCTAGAAACGTAACCTTCGTCGATTCGACGAGTACGCTATTGAAAATTTTCGGTTTCTTTTTAAGACTTGCTTTCTAAAAGACTTAAAAAAATATATCTGAATTGTTCTAAATTATTAAAAAAAGGTTTTATTTCGAGGACTAAAAACTGGTACACATATGAGTACAAAAAATGCAACCAAAAATTAAATAACTATATTAGAAATAAGTATTTTAAAGAATGGTCGTCGAATCGACGAATGGTTAGGTTTTATAGGGAGTGAGCGAAGGTTAGCTTTCTAGGGTTAAACTCATTTTTATATATTTATTTATTTATTTGTTTATTTGTATGCTTATAATTCAGTACAAAGATTTCATCTTACATAACGGCACTGAATAGTATTATAGTCATATTAAAAATAAAAAAAATATTATGCAAAAAAAAAAATAAAACTAAGACAACAACTTAGATTTAATTTACAATATAAAATATTAAAAAACAAATAATAAAAAGTCAAGAGTTTAAGTTTTAAAGTTAAAAATATAACAGTGATATTTAACAGTGTTATTTAAAATGTTCATATATTAACTTTTTAAATTGCGTTGCGTTGCTGACTACTTGCAAATAAGGGGGTAGTCGATTCCAAATTCGTATAGCGTTTATATAGAAATGTTGATCTGAAAAAGCAGTGTTATGTTCTATTTGAATAATACGGTTTCCTCTTTCTGACCTGAAGAAGTTTAATTTTTGGTAAAGATAACGCGGCTGTTGTGTGTATATTATTCTATGAAGGTAAATTACAGTTTTACAATTTAAAAGATTCTCGAAGGTAACACCAAAAATAAGTTTGGAATAATGAGATATTCTGCCAAATCGACGTATGCCAAATATATATCTTGCAATACCATTAAAAGCCACGTTTAATTTGCGCCTACTGGTTACGTCACAGCTAGAAAACAATTCACAACCATATAGTAACGTCGGTATTAGGTATGATTTAGCCAGAAGCATTCTGACTTCAAGTGGTATGAACCATTGGCTACACCATAAACTTCTTAACATCCCGTATATTTTGCCGGTTGTGATGATAACGTGATCATTCCAGTGAAGGTGTTTATTATATGTGATACCAAGATTTTTTACTTTATCCACGTATTCAATTTTAGACTCACCCAGAACTAAATCGGGAAAAGATATTACAATTTGTGTTTTTTTGGTTACCAACATATATTTGGATTTGCTTGGATTGTGACATAAGCCGTTAGTTGCAGCCCAAGTTCTTACATTATCCAAGTCAACATTAATTTTACGTACGCAGTCATCGAACTCTGATGCTTTGCAGCTTATATAGAGTTGTAAAGGGTGTTTTTTTTAGGGGTATAGAACTTTGAATTTAAATAAAACACAAGAAAATCGTCTTAAGGTCCATTAATTTGGCTTTATTGGAAGGATAATTTTATGCCATTAATGTTTAAATATGATTTCGGGCATGTGGCCGCCGCGGCTGGCTCGAATAAAGCCAATTCTACAGGTCCAATTTTCAACCACTTTTTCGAGCATATGGGGCCGTATGTCGGCAATAACGCCACGAATGTTGGCTTCCAATTCCCCTAACGTTTCTGGTTTGTTGGTGTAGACGAGCGACTTCACATGTCCCCAAAGAAAATAATCCAATGGTGTCAAATCACACGACCTTGGTGGCCAATTGACAGGTCCATTCCGCGAAATTATGCGCTCATCGAATGTTTCCTTCAATAAATCGATTGTGACGTGCGCTGTGTGGCATGTAGCGCCGTCTTGTTGGAACCACAACTCATCCACATTCATGCCATCCAATTCGGGAACAAAATAGTCGGTTATCATGGCTCTATACCGGTCTCCATTAACGGTAGCTGCCTCTCCAGCATTATTGCGGAAGAAGTATGGCCCAATGACTCCACCAGCCCATAGAGCACACCAAACAGTCAGTTTTTGTGGATGTAATGGCGTTTCAAGGGTCTCATGTGGATTCTCTTCACTCCAAATGCGGCAATTTTGCTTGTTGACGTAGCCATTCAACCAAAAATGAGCCTCATCACTGAACAAAATTTTGCGATGAAAATCAGCATCGAAATCAATCTCATTTTCGGCCCATACACCAAAATCACGACGCATTGCATGGTCTCGCGGCTTTAATTCTTGCACAAGCTGGATCTTGTAAGGTCGCAAGCCAAGATCTTTGCGCAAAATCTTCCATAAAGTTGATGGACAAAGCTCCAATTGCTGTGCACGGTGGCGAATCGATTCATTCGGGTCCTCTTCAACACTTTGCTCTACAGCGGCAATTGTTTCTTCGGTGCGCACTGTTCGACGTCTCTGCGGATGCGTATTATCACATAGAGTAAACGTAGTGCGAAAACGATCCATGGTTAACCGAATTAATTGCTCTGATGGACGATTATGTCGACCATAAAATGGACGGAGCTCACGGTAAACTTCGCGAACTGAACCATTATTTTCGAAATAAATTTGCACGATTTGCAAGCGTTGTTCTTTTGTCAACCTGTTCATGATGAAATGGCAAACCAAGCTGAACATAAATGACATTAGAGTTGCCAGATTTGACCACAAAATGCCAGTTTTATCTCTATTCGAAAAACAAACCTGTAAAAAAAACACCCTGTACATCATCAGCATACATTTGAACATTACAGTATTGTAACTGACCCGGAAGATCATTACATAAGCCGAATAGAGTAATGGGCCTAAAATAGATCCTTGGGGGACACCTCTTATAAGGTCGACACTACTGGACTTTTTACTCCCATGAAAAACTGATTGTGATCTGCCTGTTAAATAAGAAGTCATCAGTTTCGCCGCTGTAGACGAAAAATTAAGTAACCTGATCAGTTTTAATACTAGAATTTCGCTATTAACGGTATCAAAAGCCTTTGAGTGGTCCAAAAGAATAAGAAAATATATTTTATCATTATCAATTTGTGATCTTAAATATTCCGTAACATCAATCAGAGCGGTTACACAACTATGTTGTGGTCGAAAGCCAGATTGTCTGGGAGTAAGCAAATTGTTGTCCTGAAAATATTTGCTGATTTGCTTATGCATTAAGCGTTCAAATATCTTAGACAGAAAGGGAAGTATAGCAATTGGCCGAAACTCAGTGTCTGTTTTGGGTATAGGTATGATTTTGGCATGCTTCCATAGAGTAGGATAATCTGATTTGGTTATTATAGAATTAAACAGGTGAGTGATATATGGTAAAATTGCAGGAAATAAAATTTTTATAAATTTTGGATGGACTCCATCAGAGCCAATAGCATTGGACTTAATGCTTAAAAAACTTTGAAATATTTCAACTTCAGTAAAACATCTAAAATAAAATGAATTTTGGTCATTTATAATGGCATGGTTCTTGTAATAAGTAACATCAGCCGTAGACGTAGGTAGGTTCGTAAATTTGTTGTTTAAATCATTAACATCTAAATCCTCTGAACTGTCTACTGCTTTTCCAATGATTCCAACCTTACGTATTTCATTCCATCTTGCCTTACTATCCAGGCAGTTTTCAAATTGTGTTTTATAGTATAATCTTTTGGCAGTTTTAATACTTGTGTTAACTTTATTTCTCATAGTGCGAAAAGCAGAAAGTAGTTCAGAGGTTTTAAACCTCTTCCATCTTGCGTAAGCTATATTACGTTGTTCAAGTAAACATTTAATTTCAGATGTAAACCAAGGATTGTAATTTGTTGTTTTCCTTTTTGTTTTCATTGGAACAAATTCTTCGAAAAGTTGTTCAATATTTCCTTGGATAAACTGAAGTTGATCATCTACAGACGGCATATAGTAGGTGCAACCCCAATCAACATTTGAAATTTTATCGTATAAAGCCGAAAGATCTATATTCTTAAAATCCCGATATCTATGGTTTTCATTAACCTTTTTTAATTTAAAATCGTAGGTTAGAAATAGGAGATCATGTTTGGAAAACACGGGGGCAGATATTTGTTCAAACAATAGAATTTTTGACAATGTATTGGTAAAAAATATATCGAGAAGCGAATTTGAGTTAGAGGTGTAGTGTGTAGGTAAGATTTTATTAACAACATCTAGGCCAATATATTTCATTTCATCTGAGAATGAAGAATCTACGAGAATGTTGCTATTAAAATCACCTGATATTATAATATTATTATATCCAACTGTGATGTTGGACAGCTCCGAGAAAAATACTTCTGAATTGATATTTTTGTTTGGCCTATATAGTACATTGCCAAGCAGTACTTTTTCGTTTCCATTATATAATTCCAAGAAAATGAATTCAATTTGGTCACCATCTTTTGATTTAGCTTTGAGTTTGCATTTAATATTATTTTTAACATAGATGGCAATACATTTTTTTTTAAGTTTTTTTTGATTGACGGTACTTCAGTTTGGCCATACCTATCCATACATATGTAATTGTTAATACCTTAGATGTATAGTTTGGCCATAAAGTGGAACAACTTCCCTTAACTTGCGCATTTATATTATAGTTTACGTTTCCCAGTGTGCATATATACTCAAACGGCTAGAGAAAAGCCACGTGCCAAGCATAATAAGTAAATACCCTGAGTATCATGTTAAAACACCGTGAAAAATTAACTTAGATTTGTGGCTTTGAAATGTTCTCCCACATGTAGAAAATAATCGTTTGTAGGTATATACAAGGTGGCGCAAAAGTAATCCTCCTATCAGAAAATGCTATAAATTTTGCGATTGGCCCCTAAAGTCAGTTCTGTTTTGACATTTGTGTAGTAAACACATGCGAAATACACGTTAATAAACAATGTTACGCTACACTGCTCCAGAACGCGGAATATTGCTGACTATTTATTTGACCAATAATCGGTCGGGGCCAAACGGTTACTGTGAATGGTGAGCGCTACAGAGCAATGATCAACGAGTTCTTTTTGCCGCAACTTGATGAATTGGGATTGGAAAACATGTGGTTCCAACAAGACGGTGCAACAGCACACACTGCACGTGCCACAACCGATATGCTGAACATCGGAAGCTTACTTTTGCGCCACCTTGTATAAGCACCTTGCAGGGAACTTAGTAACTTGTCAGGCACATATCTGGTTCATAAGTTGATCTAAATTGGATTTGAACAAAATTATTCGCCTTAAAATATTCTTTTACCAATTAAAAGTTCTTCGAGCTTGAATAAAATATATGAAAATGTTATTTTCATTATTACATTCCAGAAAATAGAAATATTTTGCTCATGAAATAAATCAATAAATGCGGTTATGGCATTGGGCTTTGAATTCTCAAAAAATACTTGAATTTTGAACTCTTTGGGAACTAAGAAAAATTGTGTCTAAAAGCATTAGGTGCAATGTGTATTTTTTGGAGTGATTGAGAACTATAGCACTACTGGGTGAATCACTGTGAAGAAAACTGATTCGAAGCCAAATAGTAACAATAACAGAACTACATCTAAACTGTAGAATATTTAACCTATTTGAGACTATAGAAAACGTATAGCAGATGGGACAACTTCAATCGCCAATTGAATAAATGGAATAGAGATTAAGGACGAACTAGCATTGGTTCCGAATTCACTGGAAGTACACCTCTTCAGAATTAGAAGTTTTCCCTTCAGGGCATGTGCAAGTTATGCAGATTTTTCATTGGGGTGTTCTTTATTTTACATGTCGATTTTATTTCCTTCTCCACAGGTACTGCCCTGAACTATGGTGGTACTTGGAACTTCAAGCCCGGAGATGGCAAAAATATTAGCTAACAAAGCTAACGCCAAAGCTTTCGCCATTTTACGTCATTTATGCAATAATGTCATTGCCAGGCTTAGGTTAGTTGGAGAACTTTTATGGATATATTTTCTAGGACTAATACCTGGAATCCTTGAATTTTATTGAGCGAAAAGAAAGCCCTCATGGAAAACTTCAGACATACTAATGTGCTTATATGTACATCCTACCATGCTCATCTGCATTGATTCTTATTAAATACGCATTGAAAATGCAAATGAATATTCAATAAAGTATTTATGCAAGGATATGCCTTGTATGGGAGTATCTATAATTGCATACCAGACACAAATGCATACACATACGAGGTGTGTTCAAAAAGTATCGCGAATTTTGTGTTTTTTCAACAATTATTTAGTTATTCATGAATATCTATTTTGTCCCCTTCAAAGTAATCCCCATGAGATATTATACACTTGTGCCAACGGTTTTTCCAATCTTCGAAGCACTTCAAAAAATCATTTTTTTGTATCTTGTTCAGCTCCTCCTTCGATGCCGTCTTTATCTCGTCAAGAGAAGCGTAACGTCGTCCTTTCATGGGCCTCTTCAGTTTAGGGAACAAGAAAAAGTCACAGGGGGCCAGATCTGGGGAATACGGTGGCTGCGGCATCATTAGTGTGTTGTTTTTGGCCAAAAAGTCGCGCACAAGCAACGCTGCGTGAGCAGGGGCGTTATCGTGGTGCAAAAGCCAATTTTTGTTCTTCTTTGCACATCTTCTCGGCCTTCTGAGAACATTTTGTACCACCGATAAACGTTGCTTCGGTCCAAGGTAGCTTCTCCGTATGCCACAGTCAACATTCGGAATGCATCCGCGCACTTAATTTCGTTTTTCACACAAAATTTGATACAGGTTCTTTGATCCATTTTTTTGAATAGGTAAAAATCGAAGACGATCCAAAACACGTGCAAGCAAAGCAGCTGTCAACAATTAACTGAACATTCAAAATGGCCGAGCTTGTCGGCAAAAGTGAGAGACATGAGTACCAATATAACGCCACAAAAAATTCGAAATTCGAATATACAGGGTGGCTAATGAAAGCCGCTACCAAAAAAAAATTAAATAACTTTTTTTCTATTTAATGAATCTGGTTAATTTTTTTTTTTATTTTGCAGATTGACTTTTACATTTAACAAAAATGGATAACTGGGACACTGAAACAAGAATTTGGATTGTCCGCCGCTATCACGCACTGGAGTCCGTAGTTTCGGTTCAAAGAGAGTATAGGCGCACGTTCGGCGGCAATCCTCCGAGCAGATGGACCATAATAAGACTTGTAAACAATTTTGCCGAGCATGGGACAGTCAACAGAAGACCTTACCATCGAAACCCTTCAGTTCGAACGGAGGAAACAATCGCTGCTGTAGCTGCTGCCATACAAAACAATCCACGTGTTTCGACAAGAAGCTTATCTGCTCAAATGGGTGTAAGCAGACAGTCATTACAGTCAATTATGCACAAAGATTTGGACTTATTCCCATATAAAATTCAAATGGCCAACAAACTGAACGCTGCAGACTTGCCGATTCACTTGGAATTTTGCCAGAAGATGCTTCAAATGGTGGAAGAGGATGGAAACATGTTGAACTATCTTTTCATGTCTGACGAGGCCCATTTCGATTTAAACGGCAACATAAACAAACAAAATTGTCGAATATGGAGTGCTTCCAACCCACAGATACTCCATGAGACGGAATTGCATCCACTTCGTGTCACAGTGTGGTGTGCAGTTTCATCACGCTGCATTGTCGGGCCCTACTTTTTCGAAGAAAACGGTCACACCGTTACGGTTACTGGAGACCGTTACTTGAGCATGTTGAGAGAGTTTTTCTATCCAGAATTACGCCGAATGAGAATTTCTTTCAACTCTGTGTGGTTTCAGCAAGATGGTGCAGCTCCTCATATAGCCCAACCTGTTATGACAGAATTGCGACGAAAATTTCCCAATAAGCTGATATCCAGAAACTCCACATTCCGTTGGCCACCCAGGTCGCCTGACCTTACTGCACCTGACTTTTTCTTGTGGGGTTATTGCAAACAGGAAGTCTTCAAAGCAAAACCAACAAATTTGAATGAACTAAGGCAATCCATTCGAGAAACAATTGCGGATATTCCTGTCTCAACTCTCCAAGCAGTAATGAACAACTTTTTGGTAAGATGCCGCACATGCATCGACGAGCACTGTACGTAACCAGCGAAAATTCAAAATTCGCGATACCTCGTAAACCTGTAGATCTGTAGATTAGGGATAGTTTACATATTTTAGGGCTAATCTAATTTTCTGTTAACAATTTCCTAAAAGGAAAATTTTCTATAAATCGCTGCCTACTTTCTTCGCATCAGTTACTTACATCCTAAATAATCCATTATGCTCGTAATGATCTCGTTATGTTTCTTTCACCCGTGCTTCTGCAGTTGTAGGTTGATTGTGTAACGGTCTCGGTCAATATCGACAATGTGATTCATTTAGACATTGGTGAAAAAGTTTGAGACTTTGATAGCGTTAAAATTGTATATGATATAGAACAAGCCTACCTACCAAAGGTCCCAGGTTCTAGCGACAGGACAAGTAGCAAATATTTTGGGAAGTTTATCCACGAAATCGTCTGTCGGTAGTGATCGAAAACTTTTCGAGTAAATTCCGCATTAAAAGCTTCTCCTCCACAGTATATCGCGCCAAATTAGTATTAAGTTTTAACTTTCAAAAAACTGTTAAATTTTAACTATTTTTTTTTGACCGTCGTTATAATTTTTCGTATTTTTTGGTTGTTGTTGGGTGCCCAAAAGTGTGAAGTGATGTTGTTATAGACCATAATGAGCCAAAACAACCATTAGGTGGCGCCCATTATTAAAAAAATATATATATATTTATATTTTAGAATCACCCTAATGAGCATTGTGGCTATAATTGAATATAGAGCTTTTTGACTCGGTGAAGTCGGCATTTATAATTAGCACATATGGATTAATATCTGATTGTGTATATTTAAATAATATTTATCAAATAAATAATTGACGAGATTTAATGAAGTGGTTAGTTGGAAAAAATCTCAGCACATAGCTTTTTTTGATAGTTTATAGCCGATTTGCATTTGGGCATGTGAAAACGATAAATTAATCCAACTGTTTGCTATTTTGTATTTTTGTATACTTAACATGAAAAACGGGTGTCAGTCAACTACTTATTTCTTTTTGCTTTTCCTTACTTGACGCTTCAAAGCCACTCCTGGTCGATTTCAATGAAGCACGCCTCCTTTCGAGAAGAAGTACTTCAGCACAACGAAGATATAAGTACAAGTGCAATTACTGAAATACTTTTACTTGAATTGATGAATACCATTCTTGTTAGTAGTTTTCAAATACTTTGATATGTATCGTGTTCCTCAAAAAATTTCATATATTTATTTTCTTAAATGGAACTGAATTTCCAAAAAATTATTCCATCACAAAAGTTATCGTTTTTTGTCAAACAAGTACTTTCAAATACTTAATAAGTACGTGTACTTGTACTTTCGAGTTCGAGGTGCAAATATTGCTTTACTTATAGTTTGTCCTTTATTTTTAAAGTACTTGTACTTACTTGGGACTAATATAAAAATATACTCAGTACTTTTTATGAAGACACCTTAATTATATTTTTAACTAGTACAATGAAGACATAACCTCAAAATGTGACTTGTTTTCTTAATTTTAACGCAAGTAATCAGAGGTAATGGCACTTCAATAAAATTTTGCATGTTAAATAATTGTTCGCCAAAACGAGAGCCCAATATAAAATACCAGCCGAATACCCAAGCTAGGTCGAACCTTGGGTCGAACACTAATATTTAAATTATATTTTTAGGGTTTTAGTTTCTAAAAATGTTCAGAAAGTTACTATTCTCCTCACAGATAAAATAAATTCATTTCATGAATACTTTTAAATTAGTGATATAGCTTTCCAGATAAGGCAAGCAATTAAGTTCCCTACATTCGCCATAAGAAAATAAGTGTATGAATAATCAGTTTTAGGCCAATCCGTAAAACTCCTACGTGCAAGCACACACTAACACACAAATCTATGTCTTCAATAGAGCAAAACATACTTTTTGGCGCCAAACCTACTTTCTTTGTTTACATATGCTTTTCGCATATTCTCCCCTTTCATCTTAACCCATTTCTAAGGTCACCTGTTGTAATTTGTTTTGATTCATGTTGCAAGCATGCGCAGTAAAGTGTGTTGCAGCAACAAAGGAAAATGGGGAGAGATCGAAAGCAGGATGAAGTTAATATTGGTAAAAACCTAATCGAAACTCTTACTGCAAACAGTTGAAACTCAGTCAAGGACAAAAACACATCGAACCTATAGTAAAAGTATGCTTTGGTTTAGGCACGAAATTCGGGAAACTCAAAAGAATCATTTTAGTAAATTAAGCTTAACTTAAAAAGCCTCGTACGATGTATCACATATTATGAAGTTTTAATCTGGTTTCCCTGCAAAACTTATACGACTATGTCAAATGAAGTTGATTTAAACGAGCAGGTCCGCTAGGATTCGCATGGATCTCTTCGAGACGTTCTAGACTAGACATAAGTTCACCGCCCTGATGTTAGAGAAAATATCTGGGGTTTTAGTAAAGAGACGAAGCATTGGAGCTTTTAGTGAACGATTGTAAAACGCTCATTGACAAAATACAATACAGGCCGTTGGAATTATTTTCTTTTGGAAGGAAAAACCAACCTTTTTTAGGCCTTCATAGTTTGGAGTTTGAAGATCTTTAACAATTTATTTTGAATAAAAATTCAAAAATTTATTTGAAATGGGCCGCAGACGAAAATTTGGAGTTAGAAATCGCTTGCTTCCTTATTATAAATTTTCGCCTGCGGCGGTTTTTAAAATAAATTTTTAATTTTTACACTAGTAAACCCATCTCGCTTCACTGCGTCTCAGAACTAAAAATAGCATGAGTTCGATTTTTATCATTATATCCCATACCAGATAAGATATGGAACTTATTTACATTGCTTATTGCAGCACTCATTGTCACCTTTCGTTTGGTACCCATATTGTACTAACACATCTTGGGTCACCTTGGTCTACATATCGGTCGATATCTCCAAAACTGGTTGAGCTATCGATACAAATTACATCTTAAATTTAAAGTTCAACGTCTGGTAATCAATTCCCTTAATCAGTTTTTGAGTGATACGCGACTAAACATACAGGCGAAAATTCTAAAAACTGCTGATTTGGCTTCTATTGGCTGAATAATAGTCGATTTTTCTTAAATATCTGCAATGCACAGACATCGACCTTTTACAATTTTATTATATGTAGAGATATGTTATGATGAGAATTAGAAATGGGAGATTAGGAGCAGAAGAGATCAAGGCCGAGTGTTGACTCAGAATCGTGCTGATTCCTTGCAAGACCCTCTAAGCATTGTAATAGGCTGTACCAGTTCGGTTAAACTCTGCCTTACGAATTTTCTTTTGTTTATCCATAGCTTCGTTGGGCTGACAAAGTTTCAGACAGGTGCTTCTCAATTCTGACGATGCTGTTGGTTTTGCTCTTGCTATGGGTATTATCAAGGATTTGGTGCATTTTGAAGATCTGGTCGATGGTGGGCTTATCAGGTATGAACCCACACCGATAAGGTGCAATCAGCTTGTCTACGAAGACATTAATCCTTCTATTCAAGATAATAGTAAGAGTGCTGTATGCGATATTAAGAAGACCAATTCTGGCTGCGGGATCGTTTTTCGTGCTGATCGGGCAGATCACACTTCAGTACCAATCTGGAGGCATGTGCTCCTCCGACCATATTCTGAATTGATGTATGTCTTTCAACAACTCTTCTATATATCCAGCTCCTTTTTTATTTCTGAGAAGGGATATTGGGTGGTATGTTTTTGGCATTATGAAGGATTGAGGTTCATGTTCACTGTGTTTGCCGCAATTTAGCAAGTTGTGGGAGGTGTTTCCTCAATAATTTATGCATGCTGTGCACGATTACCAGCTCGACATTATTTTCCAAGTTCCTTACTATTGTTTTCCCCATCAGCCATATCATTTGCTTTTCCACCTCACGACGATGCTCACTTATACAAGGTGTCCTTTATTTCCGAGGCGGAGATACATTCCGTATAGCAATTGTTCCTCCAGGCTAGTCGGAACCACGCCCTTTGAAATTTCGAGTCGTGCATTCATTCACACGGGCATATTTTACTGCAGTTTTATATAGTCTAAGAGCCTAAACCGATGGCACTGCTCGCTTACGTTGGAAGGTCGATCTAGCCTAGCGATCATTTGTCTGCTATAGTTTATTATACATATAAGGAGTTTTTATGCTCATCAGCCGTCTCTTTGAGAGAGAGCTATTTGCTACCCGTCCCCTCTCCTAGTCGCTTTCTCGTTCATCATCCTGAGAAAGTGCTGTTGGATCTGATCGTAGTGAAGCAGGCAGCTAAACGCACCTTGCTAAGCTATAGGGTTTTAGCAAAGGAAAAGTGATCTAGTCCGCGGAAGCGGAGAAAATAAGTGATCACCTCCTGAACTGTCAACTTCCAAGGGACGATATTGCTAAGTCTTCATTTTTAAGAGCAGGTTCAAATCTGAACTAGGGAACAAGATGTCATGGGAATCTACAAAAATCGATCAATTCCACCAAGACCGAGCCATAGTGTGGTATATAGACTGCTCGAAACCCCTTGAGAGGATTGGTGCGGACATCTTTGGCCCACGCACCAGGCTGTCAATACCACTGGAAGAATATCCAGGCATCTTCCAGTCGGAAGTAGTAGCTATAAGTATACGTGGGGAGATAAAATTGCAAGCTGGCTACAAGAACGAAAATATCACCATATGAACTGACAGTCAAGCCGCTTTAAAGGCTATATCCTCCTATAAGATAAAGTCCTCGCTGATACTGGAGTGAGTGGAAAGCATAAGCTGCCGGGCGTCGTGCAATAATGTCCGACTGGCCTGGGTTCCAGTCCACTCAGGGGAGGATGGCAACAAACGGGCGGACAAATTAGCCAGAGAAGCGGCAGCAGCCAGGCCCACAGGTCCAGAACTATTTCTGGCGATAGGCTCTCACACTGTAAGAGAGGGGCTGAGGAAATAAGAGATCAACATGAGGAATATGTACTGGCGACAGACTGCCGGACTGCCTAAGGCGAAAGCTTTGATAGGGGAATACAATAGCAAGAGCTACAAATAATAATCCTATCTAATAATAATCTCAGAATCGTAACGGGTTTTCTCACAGGCCACTTCAGGCTAAAGTCCCACTTGCATAAATTGAGCATCTCGTCCAGCAGCCTATGTCGCTTCTGTGACAGCGAGAAAGAGACAGCGGAGCACATACTGTGCAGATGCGACGCCATCTCAAAGATATGGCTTTCCGAAACTAGAGTGCAAGCACATACATTTTCTAAGGTTGATCGGCTTAGATGGTGTGCTATGAGAACTATGAGGGCACAGTAGATCTTAAGGTATCAGTGCACTATTTCACTAACATTTATTATCTGAACCGTGACAACAAAGCGAAACATCGAATTTGCTAATGTTTATCCCATGATCTGAAACATTTATATTTATTTATTTATTTATATTTACTTATTTATTTTAGAGAAACAGGCATTGCACATCTAAGACAGTGTCTTTTTAAAGTGCATCAGACGCATAATATAAAAAGTATACATTTACATAAATTCTTATATAACTAGTGAGTAATTACTTAATAAAATAGTAGCAGAAAAGTAGTAGAAAATATTGAAGTTAAGGGGCAATAAAAAGAAAAGAAAATGAGAATATTGCAACGTCACTTGTATTTTATATGCTTTTAAATGCTTTTAAAGTAATAATGTATTACTACCTTGTAGTTTCCTCTATTCAGCACTGCCTAAATAGGCTGCGGTATGGAATTTCAACTTGATAATCGTTAAAAAAAATCTTAAAAGCTACCTGGACGACTACGACTATGTTACCAAACAAATTGTTACTTAATTCGCTTTATTGCATAAAAAGCTTTTCTGCTAAATTGTTATTGACTATATGTAACATTAAATGAGTAGACTTAATCAGTGCATATACACGGTGCAATACACCCATACACAGACATACATACTTAAGTAGCTATAAACTACCGACCAATGAATCGAATCGCCAATAACTAAGTAAATTAAATATCCAACACGGCACCAATGGCTTTATAAAAACGTAAATGCGCTGCGACTGAGTTTGTTAACATTGACAATAACCATGGATTCTCTTTCATTGAAGCGCAGGGCCTCAAAATTTATTCAGTGATTAATTATTGTTTCTTTTTTTGTTGCAATTCCAGCCACCGCACCGTGCACTCACGTTTCAAGTTCTGGTCAAAAAGTTGTGAAATGCCACTGTATTAAAATATGTTACACATGTATACATTTCTCTTGGTTTTGTATCGGTACCCACAAAAAAAACGATTTCCTTATATAAAGAGCGTATATATGTAGAGCATTTTCCAAAGAAAAGTACCGACCTCCGTGCTAAAATGGCTCCTGATCAAACAGCTTCTGGAAATCAGCCTGAAGCTCCACGGGAGGTCTTGCCGTTCGAATATTTCCTCCTATTACTAATCAAATAGAAACTTAGGCTATAGGAAAAGGTTTAAGACCAAAATATTTAAAAAACGGTTTTGGAAAATATTCAAAACGGATATCAATCTTTTTCTTAAACATCAAACGCCTTATAGATTTTGAGATGCTGAGCTCGAATGGTCAAAGAAAGACTTTGAAATTTTGGACAAAAGTTGCAGAAGCCAGAGTTGCTTCAAAGGTCCCAAGCAACTATTTTAAAACGTTTTTCTAACGTTCCCAACAATGTCCAGCTATTTTACAAAATTCCCTATATCTCAGTCTATGTAGCCCATGAGCAAAATATAATTTTTTTTAAGCCAAACAGATTCAGAGCTATTAGTATTTAAGAGAACAGTTTAAAAAGGGTACGTGGTACTGCTAATTTTTTCATTTGCGGGTATGAACCCGGCACGCTCCAGTACTCCCTTGTGGTACATGCCCCACTGTTGCGGAAGCGATTTGGTATGGCCAGTGGAACCGTTGAGTTCATCTCACTCCCTCCTTCTGTAGGGAAGAAGCTGCTTGGTAATAAGAGGTGAGAGGCGTCATATTCCTAGATCAACTATCAAGTTGCACTTTATTATCTTTTTGCATTTGAAATGATCCTTAAAAATGATCCTTGAAATGATCATGAAATGTCAAAAAAACAGATCGCGAAAGGATCCACAGAAAAAAGTAGGGAGGTATTATGTAAAACTAAGAAAACATTAATGTCCAATAAATTGACTTTTTATAAATTTATTATGCAAAGAAATGTAAATGTACTGTGCATAAAGTTTATTAATTTAGAACAGTAAAAATATTAATTGTTATTAGATGCTATTGCAGTATTCAAATCGAAGGTAAGCCAGAGTGACTTAAGTTTCCTTAACACGGCCGCTTTTCTTTCATCTAAAGGTAATGATTAAGTACTGAAACGGTTCAAGTAGGGTTAAACTTATGTTTTCAAGCCCATGCCGTTTGTCTTGCTTGGCCGCCCAGTTACTTTGAATAAAAAATAAATAATAATAATTGGGGGAAATATACCTCCGAGAAGATTAAGGCCGATCTTCTCTACCAATTTGTGGTGCGCTGCTTCTAATTTTTTCTCCAAATTTTCGGGACCTAAATGATGAATTTTTGCGAGAAGCCTTACATGGCAGAAATATACTCGGAGAGTTTGCCAAACCACTTTTGATGTTACCTGTCCCATAGCGCTGTTAGCGTATTCTTTATTACTCATAACATTTGCCGTTGGGTAGCATGTGGATGTGTGAAAATGTATACGCGGTTTACCTGGATGCACACATACATACATACATACATACATTAAACTGGCAGCTATTGACATTATTTCACATGCATTGCGGCTGATCGTATGGCTTTTATTGGCTTTGTTGTTGTAGTTATCTTTTGTAGTTAACATTGTAATGTCGACCATAGCAAGAAGTTAATATAATTAGCTTTCAATTTCAACACGATTTCTGAATAACTGTAACACGATGAATCGATTCACATATAAATTGCTTTTAAAAGAATACAACATCTCATGAGGTGAAAGTGGGTTTTTCCACGTCTGATATCCATGAGAGCGAAAAAGAACCATGATGTTTTGTTTTAAGTTGATAATAGCGCTACTTGAATACCATGATCGACAAAAAAGGAGTCTTTGATTCTACAGCCGGAAAATTCAGTCTCTCATACGCAATTCTCCAAGCAGGGGGTCCGCTACGGTGCGAAATAAGGTCACCAAAGCATCAGTTTTCAGCACAAAAAGTACATCAAACTTTCTAGGTTAGGTTAAAGTGGTTGGCCTCTGCGTAGCCGAGAGGCATACATAGGCAGAATGGCCCATTGCGATACCACAGTATAGCCCTGCCTGATTGAGATTTTTAGAAAGTTGAACCAATTTGACCGTTTAAAATTGGCTGCATATTGCGTTATGTCGGGTTAGAGCGAGCCTAGAAGAACAACAATAACTGAGTGCTATAATGAGGCCAAGAATGACGAGAGAGGCCTAGTTAGAAAGAAGAAGAGATAGAAACCCTTTACTTATTGATAAATATATAGAAAACCGACTATGAGGATGCCAATATGTACACATGCCTCCAGATTGGGATTTGGGGTTGCTTTGCACAATCCCGAAGAAATACGAAATGTTAACAGCTTTTTCAGGAATGAAAAGTATCTCCCCCAACCATTCAAAGCAAAACAAGGCTTAGTGCGACTTTTTTAATCTGACTCTGGAGAAGATAATTCAAGCTGAAGAACTAAACCTCGTACTACTCGTACAAGGGCTTGAAATTGTTGGGGTATGTGGATGATATTGATATCACTGAGCTGAACAAAAACGTACTTTAAATTTGACATACTCTGGCCTGGATAAAGCGGCGAAAAAGGGTTTTCGCTGGCCTAAAGTAAAGAATCCTCCCAATGGAGTCTTGACTGCCACTCCACTTTTAACAGATCCTTCGAATGAGTTCGTCGGTTTGGTAACCACAGTGTACAACGAAAATAATGTCTGCTTATACAATTGAGAATTAAAGTATTCCCACGAGGAACAGAGATCAGCTGCCCTGACGCATGGTATCAAAATAATAAGGAAAGGTCTTGGAGAGAATAGTTCTCTCGACCGATATTCAACTTAATTTAATGTTGTAGACCTGCGAGGTCTCAAAACACGATAATAAGGTCTCATCAACAGCTTGCTTGTATTAAATATGCTGACCTTGCATTCAAAGATGCGGTTTGGATTGGCTATTTGTCACCATGCCCTCATTTCAGATTTCGTTTCTTTCCAACGTATTAGCAACCTCCTAAATAATGGTTACAATCGTAATGATTACCGGCTTGATTAATTTTTTTCTTGAGAATCCATTTAATATTTGTTAACCATGACTTTACATTTTAAAGATTATTTTTTAATTAACTAAAGAAATAATAAAAAAATTATGATATTTTACGATTACAAAACAAACAAAAATAGTCAAAAAGAGTTGTTTTGATCACTTTTGATTATTTTTGATTATTGTTGATTATTTTTGATTTTGTTCTAGAAGTTCATAAATATACGCATTAAAAATACTGAAAAAAATTAAAAATAGTCAAAAAAAAAATCAAAAAAATTTGAAATAGTCAAAAGTAGTCAAAACCACTTCTTTTATTATTTTTGAATATTTTAGACTTTTTTTATTTCCTTAGACTTTTTTTTATTTTTTTTAATCGTAATCAATTAATAATTGGCTTTTCATGAAAAACAATTAAAATAATCATTACCAATTAAAAATCCCGTCAAAATAATTTATTACTAATTACTACTCAAATTTAACAGGTCTGGTTTGGCAAAGGAGATGAAAGGGAAAATGCAGTTACCCATAGTTTCTCAAAAACCGTATAATGCACTGGGCAAGGCTCCCTTCCTGTAAATTTTACTGCGAATGTACGGCGGCCGCCGTGGTGTGAAGGTAGTGTTGCCGGCCTACCACACCGAAGGTCCATGGTTCGAGCCCTGGTAGAGGTAACATCAAAAGTGATTTGAAAAAAGTTTTTCAAAACGGGGTCGCCCCTCGGCAGTGGTTTGGCAAACTCTCCGAGTGTATTTCTGCCATGACAGGCTTCTCAGCAAAAATTCGTCTCCTTTGTAGATGCCGTTCCGAATCGGCAAAAAACTGTAGGTCCCACCAATTTGTAGGGAAAATTCAAATCGGCACACCACAAATTGGAAGAGAAGCTTGGCGCAAAAATCTCTTAGGAGGTTTATGATGATATACCTGTTGTATATCGCGTCATAGAGAGAGAGCACGGCGAATTACGGTGGAATCTCCCGAATACAAACAATTATATAATAGAATTTCAGTTGCTAAAGTATTGCATATTAATTTGAATATTTATTAAATTATTTAAAACAGCAATAAAAGTAAAGTGCATCATCATTATTCGATACAAAAATAATATTAAACAAGTAAGGATGGCGCTGTCTTCGGCTGTGCCGAAGGCTTTATACCTTTCATGAATACGTGCAAACTTAAATACGCATTGTTTAAAGTTCTCTAAAACTTTGTCAGCAATACATTAACTTTTTTTTTTTTAGTTTTAATCTTCCAAAATGAGGGATAAATGGCCATAATCCTTTTATCTGAACGATCGGTTGTATGGGATATATACTATATAGAGCTCCGATCTTGGTGATTTTTTACGAAATCTTTTAATATCCATAAGAAAATATCTTACCAAGTTTCAAGTTTTAATCTTTTCAAATGAGGGAGAAATGGCCATAATCCTCTTATCTGAACAATCGGTTGTATGGGATATATACTATATATGTATAGCTCCGATCTTGGTTTTTTTTTACCAAATCTTTTACCATCTAAAAGGAAATATCTCACCAAGTTTCAAGTTTTAAAATTTCAAAATGATCGGTTGTATGGGATATATACTATATATAGCTCCAATCTTCCTGACGATTTTACGAAATCTTTTACTATCCATAAGAAAATATCTCACCAAGTTTTAATCTGTTAAAATGAGGGAGAAATGGCCATAATCCTCTTATCTGAACGATCGGTTGTATGGGATATATACTATATATAGCTCCGATCTTGGTGATTTTTTTACGAAATCTTTTAATATCCATAAGAAAATATCTCACCAAGTTTCAAGTTTTAATCTTTAAAAATGAGGGAGAAATGGTCATAATCCCCTTATTTGAACGATCGGTTGTATGGGAGATATATGCTATAGTGACCCGATTATACCGGATCCGACAAATGTCTAATATAATACAAAAATACATCCGTGTATCAAATTTCATCGAGATATCTCAAAAATTGAGGGACTAGTTTGCGTTCAAACAGAAGGACGGACGGACAGACGGACGGACAGACGGACATGGCTGTATCAACTCAGCTCATCGTCCTGATCAATTTGGTATCCTTAATGGTGGGTCTATCTCTTATATTTTTAAACGTTACAAACATCGGACCAAAGTTCATATACCATTTCATGTTCATGAAAGGTATAATGAATCTATTTATATATCTACAGTAACTGCTAGAGACAAGATATATATGCACGGCCGTTCAATACACAAGTTTATTCACACTTAAGTAACAAGTGTCATTTAATATGGTCCGCATGGTTGCAAGTTTATTGCCTTCCTCAGTAAACAATATGAATTTAATATACATATGAATACGATTCGTTATTATCGCTTTTCGAACGCCGTAATGGTAATTTAACTTTGGTCCGATGTTTGTAAGTATGAGAAGAAGAAAAGATAGAACCACCAATAAGTGTACCGAAATGCTCAGGGCGATGAGCTGAGTCAATATAGCCATTTCCGTCTGTCCGTCGGTCTATCTGTTTGAACGCAAACTAGTCCCACAGTTTTTGAGATATCTCGATGAAATTTGGTACTAAGCCGCCATTTTGTAATATATTAATCATTTGTCAGAACTAACAAGATCGGACCAATACAACGCATAGCATAGAAAATTTTAAATTTGTGCTTTATTATAATAGAATTCGATAGTCTAGAAAACTATATTTAACTGGTTTAAAATGTGTATGTCGTTTCATAACTAAAGCACTGTCAGAGTTATCACGTTTTAACCTTGTATATAATATCATTTTAATTCAGATTTATTTAAGGCATGGCCCAGCTGACGAAAACATTGGTTGAAAACCTTTTGTGCGAAATTTAATTTCCTACAAATAAATTTGTATAGTTTAGCACTAAAGCAAGAGTGAGATTAATCCTAACATATCTGAGGGACGCTAAGAAATTATTCAATATTTTTTCGAAAGTCTGAAAAATATCAATTTTATTTTCAAAAAGAAACCCGCCTTTTTATTTGAACAAGTCTAGTGTTCAGAACGTGCGATCTATGACTGAGCATCTCGTGAGATGTTTTTTATATACTGAACATCGCTAGGCTGATACGATGAGCCATTGTTAACCTTTTTCGTTATGAATAAATGTCACATTACGATAAAACGATTTACATTCACAGAATAGTTTTTTTGAAAAAGTCAAAAGTTCGCATCATTACAACATATTTGCACATACATTTATATGCAAAATCCTTCTTTGTTATTCGATTGTCGCTGGAAACTGTGTATACATATATATTTGATGTAAATGGAACAATATTTCGGCACTGATTTGCCATATATGAATAAATATAAATAACCATTTACAATACAAATTTGGAAATAAAATATTTGTAGTATGAACGTATTTGCATGGTAAATATGAATGTATGAATGTATGTTAGAGTGGTGTTCTTTAGTATGGAGCAGACCTTCAGTAATGATTACTAATCGTAATGGCTACCGGTTCCATTAATTATTTTCTTGAGAATCCATTTAATGATTGATTACCATTAGTTTTAATTTTCAATGATTTTTTTTAAATTAACAAAAAAAAAAATAATCAAACAAATTTTTTACGATTATTAAAAAAAAAATTAAAATAATCAAAAATAATTAAAACAAGTTAGGGATCATTGCAGTATACTTTTTGATGGGGCCATCTCTCCTTCTTCTCATACTTACAAACATTTAATGTTCATGAAAGGTATAAAAATCAAAAAAGATATATAACTTCCCTTCTGCAGAGTTGGTATTAACTACTTGCCCGGATATTTTGCTTATGTGTTATCTGATGTGTCCAATTTTTGGCAGGAGTATACCACATACTATTGAGACGTAGCTGATCAATTTTCATTAAAATATCTAGCTGAAACTACAAGCAATCGCCTTTGAAAATAGCAGAATTTTTATGCTGAAAAGTGGCCTGCGCCAAGCCTACTTCCCCAACATCCACAAAATATTTCTGGGGTCGAGTTCTACTAATAAACTTGTTATGTGGACAATATCTTATTGACATAGCTTGCATGGTTATAAAAATATCGCGTTTTACATTTTACAAGCAAATTTTTCAAAACTGTGTTAAAAAAACTGGGCGTGGCCGTTCACCGATTTGGCCCATTTTTGCAACAAACATTTCCCTTTTTGTTTCGATAAATCAATTTTTGCAGGAGTTACGGCATAAGAAGTTTTATGGAATAATCCACAACAAAAAGGGAGGGAAAACGCACATTTTCAAAAATTGATATTTTTCGACTTTCTTCGTTTACGAACAATTTGAAAAGGATATAGAAGTGATATAAAGCTATTGTACGCAAAGTTATTGCCTATTACATATATTTATGATCCTTTTCAAAATCTTTCGTATAAAAGTGGGCGTAATCCTCCCCAGTTTCGCCCATTTTTTCCTGGAACATTCCTTGTATTAGTATAAATACGAGGTGTGTTCAAAAAGTATCGCGAATTTTGTGTTTTTTCAAAAATTATTTATTTATTCATGAATATCTATTTTGTCCCCTTCAAAGTAATCCCCATGAGATATTATACACTTGTGCCAACGGTTTTTCCAATCTTCGAAGCACTTCAAAAAATCATTTTTTTGTATCTTGTTCAGCTCCTCCTTCGATGCCGTCTTTCTCTCGTCAAGAGAAGCGTAACGTCGTCCTTTCATGGGCCCCTTCAGTTTAGGGAACAAGAAAAAGTCACAGGGGGCCAGATCTGGGGAATACGGTGGCTGCGGCATCATTAGTGTGTTGTTTTTGGCCAAAAAGTCGCGCACAAGCAACGATGCGTGAGCAGGGGCGTTATCGTGGTGCAAAAGCCAATTTTTGTTCTTCCACAAATCCGGGCGTTTCTGGCGGATTGCTTCGCGCAAATTGCGCATAACTTGCAGGTAATATTCCTTATTGACCGTTCTTCCGTGTGGCAAGAACTCATGATGCACCACGCCCCTGCAATCGAAGAAAACTGTCAGCAAAACTTTCACATTCGACCGAACTTGGCGCGCTTGGTTCGTGCGGCAGCTTCCATTGAGATGATTGAGCTTTGGTTTCCACGTCATAACCATAAACCCACGATTCGTCACCAGTTATGACCCTCTGGAGCAAATTTGGGTCGTCGCGGACAGAGCTTAACATCTCATTAGCAATGTTCATGCGATGCTGTTTTTGGTCACAATTGAGCAATTTTGGTAAAAAAATAGGTAAAAATCGAAGACGATCCAAAACACGTGCAAGCAAAGCAGCTGTCAACAATTAACTGAACATTCAAAATGGCCGAGCTTGTCGGCATAAGTGAGAGACATGAGTACCAACATAACGCCACCAAAAATTCGCAATTCGAATATACGTAACCAGCGAAAATTGAAAATTCGCGATACTTTTTGAACACACCTCGTATGTGTGCTTTCGATATCTTAAACGGTTTTTGATTTATTTTATTTCTAAATTTGACTTAATCAAAAGTGTGCAGTACCACTCCCATTTTCAAAAATTCTTGAAAAATGAATTTTCTGCCTTAAGCTTAATGTATACACGAAATTTTATCCTTTTAAGTGTATTTTGTACTGAATAATCACTTTTTCGTATTTTCGAAAATATTCTATATATAAAAAGTCTGTGTGTCTATTATCCGATTTCGCCCATTTTGAATAGCGCTCGGAGATGAGTACCAAGGAGCCTACCAAATTTCATTAAGAGATCTCAAAATTTACTCAAGTTATCTTGTTAACAGACGGATGGACATACCAACGGACGGACATGGCTTAGTGAATTTCTCTTTTTCTCCTGAACATTTTTATATATATATAAGTCAATATCTATCTCGATCCATTTATTCCGTTACTTACTACCGTTAGGCGACTGAAGTTAATAAACCTTGTGTGCGTAGCACTACTAGGTATAAAAAGATGTGTTGATTACTTTTCATTATTTTTGATAATGTTTGAAGAAATCAAAAGTATTCAAAGCTTTTGTTTTGGATTATTTTTTATAATTTTATTTAATAATCGTAAAAAATTTTGGTAATTTTTTATTTTTTCTAATCGTAATCAATTAATAAAAGCCTTTTCTTGAAAAACAATTAAAAGAATAATTACCAATTATAAAAGCCGTCTAACTACTAATTAAATTTAACAGGTCTGGTATGGAGGCAAACTTTTGTTTAGGTTTGCAGCTATTAGTACAATCTATATAGACAAAACATCACCGGACTGAAGAAGTTTTTCGACCATAAGTTTTTTGTTTATCAAACTATTTTAGAAATTATGAAAAATTAAAAATTATGAAAAATATGGAGAATATAACTTTCTCTACCCATTTAACATTCTACCGATATCAGGAAAAAGCGGTTCTAACTTGAGAAATATCGCCTCCACAAAAAAAATCAAGACGTTTTCGAATAGGGATTAAGTGTCAAACAAACGATAGAAGAACATTTTTTCATAGATTTCAGGAAAAAAATTCAATTTTAAAGGATGCAGAAGGTTAATATTTTCTTATTTTTCGAATATATTTACAACATTTTATCCTTACTTCTTCTACTAGGAGTTTGATAAACACAACAGGGCATGGTCCGAAAAAGCTCCACAAAAACCCTTACATCTGGACTACACATTTTCAAAAAATTCCATGTTTATATTTTTACGGTTCCGCATTACTCACCTCTCTTGAGTTTAGTATTCAGGTCACTGACTCTTTGGTTGTACTGAATCGAAAAGATTTTGGTTTGCTTTCCGTAGGTTTAGCTTAGGTAAACTTAGCTAAAATCAATTTTTTTCTCATATATTAGGAGGTCTTCAAGTCAAAGTTTAGGAACTGGGTTATCAGATTTAAAAAGGAATTCGCAGCTTACATTTTATGACCTAATGACTATTTATAGAGGGAGGACTGATTTGTAGGACAAACTTGTAAAATAAGTGGCACCCTAATGTAGACACATATTATGTGGGTATATAACGATGTGCTTACCTCCCTATACACTTGAAAATATGAAAAGCACAAAATCAACCAAAAAAGTTGAGTGGGTGTAAGGGGGTTAGTTTAATTTTGCGGAAACTACAAATATTTTGATATAAAAGTAATCAAATAATACAAACAACAAATGCATGAATGTGGACTCTGACCAAATAACCGTCAATCTCAATTTGTTTAACAAACAAACTTTACACATTTTAGTACACATCTAAGTATGTACTCGTATTTGTGAATTTTGTTTCAAACATATGTAGCAGCCTTAAATATTTACTTATTATGTGCGAATAAATAAATAAAAGGCTCAATCAATTAACAAAATATAAAGAAATACAATGGTAATCGAAAAGCACAACATAAAGCTATTCTTCTTAGCGACAACTGGTGCAGAGGTTAGTGATATGAAACCCAATGGCTGATCTTCTGATAACACTACACGCTTGTCCACCTGATTGTTCTCAATTAGCGCGACTGTTGCATCCAGGGACTAGTGCGTATGCCTATATAACGGCTGGATGGAAAATCACCTATTTAAAAATATTTGTGAAGAACACCCTAATTCAAAATTTAGTACAAGAATACCCTCCCTCACTTTAACCAAATTTATAATTAGGGCGTTTTTGAAAAAAAACTGATATATTTGCAACTTTGCGATCAGAATTTATTTGGCCATGGGATACATGAGATTCATGAAAAACATCGCCCTTTAAATATTTTAGATCATACGGCGTGATCTGAGCAAAAACGAACTAAATTATTAGTCGTATCTTTGAATTTATTTTCCAAACAGCCTACCTCACAAAAACTTTTTTTTCTACATAGCTACACCAATGTTCATAATTAGAGTTTTCCTGGCCTTTACCACATAAAGAACCACGAAGGAAACGATTGACGTTGGCTGCATATTTGAACTTCTGTTCATTTGTAGTACTAATTAAGACAGTATAACCCTATTGACAACTTTTTGACGCATTCTTCACACGATTTTACATCAGCGGATGGCTCTCAACATATCGTCGGCACCGCGGTAAAAGCTGCTAGGTCCACTTTTCACTCAAACCGACTATTTCGTCCTGCTGCACTTGGTGGAGAATGAAAAGTAGGTTTCCTATGTTCAGAATAGGTAAAGCTTAAACATTTTATGTAAAGTCCAAAAAAGTTATAAAAAGCTGTTAACTCCATAAATTTTGTATGCATTTTTGAAATTTTTAAGCATGAATTTACTTTTCATTCAATCGGATTTTTTCGATCTACTGAAAAAAATTTCTTTTCCCGCCGTGATGAAGTTTTGTGGCTTTTTTCCTTTGAGCTCGTCAGATGTAACTTTGACATATATGTTCGGTTTTATTTTTGCTTTTGTAATGAACTTGTTTTATTTGTTTGGTAATTCACTTATGATATTAGTTTCCACACAACCGGAACCGGGTTAAGAATGGCACATATTCAAGTTTTTTCTGACCTTTTCGAACTGTTTATACCTATTAGTACTCCGCACACAAGGTATAATAACTTTAGTCGCGTAACGGTGGTATGTAACGGCATAAACGGATCGAGATAGATATTGACTTATAAAGAGTGTTTTTTTAGGGGTATAGAACTTCGAATTAAAATAAAACACAAGAAAATCGTTTTAAGGTCCATCAATTTGGCTTTATTGGAAGGATAATTTTATGCCATTAACGTTTAAATATGATTTCGGGCATGTGGCCGCCGCGGCTGGCTCGAATAAAGCCAATTCTACAGGTCCAATTTTCAACCACTTTTTCGAGCATATGGGGCCGTATGTCGGCAATAACGCCACGAATGTTGGCTTCCAATTCCCCTAACGTTTCTGGTTTGTTGGTGTAGACGAGCGACTTCACATATCCCCAAAGAAAATAATCCAATGGTGTCAAATCACACGACCTTGGTGGCCAATTGACAGGTCCATTCCGCGAAATTATGCGCTCATCGAATGTTTCCTTCAATAAATCGATTGTGACGTGCGCTGTGTGGCATGTAGCGCCGTCTTGTTGGAACCACAACTCATCCACATTCATGCCATCCAATTCGGGAACAAAATAGTCGGTTATCATGGCTCTATACCGGTCTCCATTAACGGTAGCTGCCTCTCCAGCATTATTGCGGAAGAAGTATGGCCCAATGACTCCACCAGCCCATAGAGCACACCAAACAGTCAGTTTTTGTGGATGTAATGGCGTTTCAAGGGTCTCATGTGGATTCTCTTCACTCCAAATGCGGCAATTTTGCTTGTTGACGTAGCCATTCAACCAAAAATGAGCCTCATCACTGAACAAAATTTTGCGATGAAAATCAGCATTGAAATCAATCTCATTTTCGGCCCATACACCAAAATCACGACGCATTGCATGGTCTCGCGGCTTTAATTCTTGCACAAGCTGGATCTTGTAAGGTCGCAAGCCAAGATCTTTGCGCAAAATCTTCCATAAAGTTGATGGACAAAGCTCCAATTGCTGTGCACGGTGGCGAATCGATTCATTCGGGTCCTCTTCAACACTTTGCTCTACAGCGGCAATTGTTTCTTCGGTGCGCACTGTTCGACGTCTCTGCGGATGCGTATTATCACATAGAGTAAACGTAGTGCGAAAACGATCCATGGTTAACCGAATTAATTGCTCTGATGGACGATTATGTCGACCATAAAATGGACGGAGCTCACGGTAAACTTCGCGAACTGAACCATTATTTTCGAAATAAATTTGCACAATTTGCAAGCGTTGTTCTTTTGTCAACCTGTTCATGCTGAAATGGCAAACCAAACTGAACATAAATGACATTAGAGTTGCCAGATTTGACCACAAAATGCCAGTTTTATCTCTATTCGAAAAACAAACCTGTAAAAAAAACACCCTGTATATATCAAAATATTCAGGAGGAAAAACGAAAATGATTAAGTCATGTCCATCCGTCCGTCCATCTGTTACTGTTAACACGATAACTTGAGTAAATTTTGAGATATCTTAATGAAATTTGGTATGCAGGTTCCTTGGTACTTTTCTCCGAGCCGTATTTAAAATGGGCGAAATCGCATGATAGACACGCTCACTTTTTATATATAGAATATTTTCGAAAATACAAAAAAAGTGATTACTCAGTACATAATATACTTATAAGGATAAAATTTGGTGTGTACATTAATGTTAAGGCAGAAAATAAATTTTTCAAGAAATTTTTGAGAATGAGAGTGGCACCGCCCACTTTTGATTAGGCCAAATTTAGAAATAATATTAATCATAAATCAAAAACCGTTCAAGATATCGAAACGATATTTAGCACACATATTTATGTTAATACAAGGTATGTTCCGGAAAAAAATGGGCGAAATCGGTTAAGGTTCACGCCTACTTTTATACGAAAGATTTTGAAAAGGATCATAGAAATATTTAATAGGCAATAACTTTGCGTACAAAGGCTTTATATCATTTATATTTCACTTTCAAAGTGTTCGTGAACGAAAAAAACAGAAAAATAAACATTTTTGAAAATGGGCGTGTCCCCGCCCCTTTTATAGTAGATTATTCCACAAAACTTTTTATGCCATAACTCCGGCAAAAATTTATTTATCGAAACGATATTTGGCTTAAATGTTGTACATATAAAGGAAAATGTTTGTTGTAAGAATGGGCCAAATCGGTAAACGGCCACGCCCTGTTTTTAACACAGTTTTGAAAAATGTGCTTGTAAAATGTAAAACGCGATATTTTTATAACCATGCAAGCTATGGCAATAAGATATTGCACACATAACAAGTTTTTAAGTAGAACTCGGCCCCAAAAAAATTTTATAGATTTTGGGGAAATAGACGTTGCGCCGCCCAATTTTCGGCATACAAATTTTGCTATTTTCAAAGGCGATTGCTTGTAGTTTGAACTAGATATTTCAATCAAAATTAGTCAGTTGCTTCTCAATAGTATAAAGTATGCCCCTTCCAAAAATTAAGCAAATCGGATAACAAACAAGCAAAATATTCGGGCAAGTTTTTAATACCCCACTTCAAAAGGGAAGTTATATACCTTTTTTGAATTTCATACCATTAATGAACATGAAAGATTTGTAAGTATGAGATAAAGAAGAGATGGGCCCATCAATAAGTAAACTGAAAGGACGATGAGCTGAGTCGATTTAGCAATGTCCGTCTCTCCGTCCGTCTGTCTATTTGAACGCAAATTTTTCAAACATAAAATGCGCATGTATTGGTATTTTGAAAAAATGTGGTTAGCAGAATTTGTGGAAAAAAATTAAAAACGGCACACCACAAATTGCTTCCCTTCCGCAAAAATCTCTTAGGAGGTTTATGATGATATACCTGTTTTATAACGCGCCATATGTTTATATTTTTCCTTACTTGTTTAAAATTAAAATTGTTTAGGATCTTAACCTCAGCTGACAAAAAATATGTATAGAAGGTTCGCACGAGATTTCAAAGAAGTTGGTCAGGTAGGTCTTACGATATGAGCCAACCCTTTTAAAACTGGGCGTTTCCTTGGACCTCCGTTAGAAGAGCTAAATGACAATCCACTGTTGATAACAAAATGCTTGAGGCAACAACTTTTAAGATAAACGCGATTAAAGTTTTGGCGGCTCGAATCCCACGTTATTCAATCCACTGTATTTCCGAAAATAATTAAAGTTTATAAAAACCAGTTTGAAGACATATTCTTAAGGGTCTACCAAAAATATGAGTGCATAATTTTTTTCCAAGAAGCTTTCTATGACCCAAATACACTCCGAGATGGCCATACCACTGCTTTCGCAAGTTTCACAAAACTTTTTTGTTATTTGAAAATGGGCGGCAGCTTTTAAGAAGTTAGTAAGGTTTTTTTGGCTTGACCAGGTGCTATCAGGGAGACTCATGCGAAGTTTGATGACTCCATGCGGGTTAGGGGTTTAAAATATGCAATAGGTAGGCATACCGGTCGTAAGAGGCGACAGTACGGCAGTACGGCAAGGGAGTACCGGATTCATATCCGGCCAAGCACTGTCAGTTCGACAGCACTCCCCAAAACCTTCGGGGAGTGTTTTTGTCGTTACAACAACAACAACAGAAGTTTGATGCTCGTAATAGGGGCGTATGTGTTAAAAAGAAAGTATCTGTGGTTGTAGTTTAACTTCTTTTGGCCTGGTGATTAAGAGTGTGAAAAAGACAGTGAAAGCTTGCTAAAAATCTAAATATGAATGCTTGTCCGAAGACATACAAAATTGGAATTTTAGGGGCGTAGAAAACATTGCATCCTTCAAGTAATACTTTTTTTTTTAAAGGCAGTTCGCAGTTTTCTTCCTGATGCCCTATAAGTCCGTAGTATTTGCGATGACAACATCGTGTGAGATGACCCTTATGATCTAATCTGGAGTCATGCGCCATGCTTGCCTATAGTATTCGGAAGAAAGGTTAGGTGAAAAGAGAATTTGAAGATGAGCTGGTGGAATTATAGGAAGAGAGAGTACATTGCTGACTAGATATAGTGATGTGGCGAAGGACCTGAACTCTCGTGGTGTTACTTACTGGTGTCAGTTTATGCAAAACAAGGATGATTAAGAGAAAGGATCAACCACACTGTACGTAACGCTTCGGGAACGTAACGTACTCCACTGGTGCACAGATACTTCATGTACGACTTTTTCTAAAGGGTTAATAGTAGAAGGAAAAGAGACTAGGATTTAGCTAATTATTACTTTTGATGAACCGCACTAACATATGTCTGACAAAGAAAAGAATATCGATCCATCTATAAAAAAAAAGGTTTAGGTTACTTGAAGACTTCAATCATTTTTAATATAAAGAGCGTCCTATTGGCAAAAGAAATTAATAAGAATATTGTAGGAATACAATAACTAACATTGTAGTATTACAACGCCGAATATTAAGTTACGTTAGAGTAGACTAAGTTGCGGCTGATCACTCTTAAGTGTATAATTAAGTACAAAAGATTACTAACTGCACCTTAAATTATACCTATTTATAAAGTAGCAAGTAAGAAACAGAATGCACACGCCATTTTGAGAATAAAAGAGAATTCAATCGATTTTGGACACCGAATTGTGAACAAGTGTTCTTTATGTTTACCGGTACTCTATATATTCTTTTAAATGCAAGTTACAGCTATAGAAAACCTTTGCAGGTAAACCGTAGCCGTAATTCGGCCTATGTTTCAAGTTCTTCTAGCGTCTTAATAAAGTTTATACCAGTTCTTAAGTTCCTTTAGACTTCAATTTCTTTATAAAACTTTTTCAGTTCATGCAAAAACCGAATTGTGTCTGGATCCGCCGGCCCACGCATCACTAATATCCACATGCAGATGTAAATGGTCATTCATACGAGCTTGCGCTTGAAAATCATTTTTCTTAGAGATTTGACTAAATGCACGCAATCAGCGTTTATGTCACTCAATCACTTTTAATGATTGCCAAGCCAATGTTTTTTGTCCTTTCCCTCTTCTCTTTTTATGAAGCATAGTAAACCGCTGTATGACCATAGTGCCTAGTTGTTGATGACTTTCCAGTGGCTTGGAACAACTTTTGCATATTTTTTTATGGCCTTTAATACCAAGTAGTTCACCTTGAAAACTTTTGGTTTGCTAAAAATCATTATACAGAGAGCTTTCACCACTTCTAGCAGAAAACAACTTGTGGCAGGATGTGAAATAAGAAGAGATTGCTGCTCTTTTAACAACACATCACAGAATCTAAATGCGGCAGCCGCAAACAAGAAGGTTAAGGCCGTATTTACATTTTAAAAAAATTCATAATTTATTACCGCAGTCTCAAGTTGATTGCAAATCACACTTCTATACTTTTAGTTTTCAAAAGTATAATGCCTATAAATGAACTCAAAGCCAAGAATAATAATTTTTATACAACTTATTATTGTTTTTTATTTTTTAATAATTATTTTTTCAATTAATTATAGAAGTTTTTAATAGAATATAATAGGAAAATTAGATGAACACTGGAAAATCAAATAGGGTTGCTCATTTAATATTGATTGAGTCTCGCAATGTATATTCTAGCATTCAATAAAGGTTTCTGTCAAAATTGTTTACACTGTCAAACAAGTTCGCAGTTTTATTGTGTGAGCTTTGGCATAGCGAGTTTCACAAAAATTGTGTTGAGGTGGTGAATTTCTATTTCAGAATTAATATGAAGCTTAGATTTTATTAAATAGATACGTTCGTGTAGCAAAATTATTTGTAATTTTCTTTTGGTTAGAAGCTTTTCATGACGGAAGTACGCTCAGAGAGTTGTCAACGAAACTTCTACAGATTTTACAAATTTAATGTTACAGGCCTTTGTAATAAAATCCACTACCCCCTGAACTAAATAAAGGGATCTAACCACTCTACTACGGCTATCAACATACTAATTAATTATGTATGAAAAATAATTGTTAAGTGTCCACAGCACCGGCTGCCAACACTTAATCAGTCCAAAATGCCTAATGCACCGTAGCTCAAACCGTCTCTCCATCCGTGTGCCTGTGGACTAAAAAGCTTCCCCAAAATTTTGTAACCATCGCTCACCCGGGACCACTTTCGTAATGCTCCATGGTGGCATTCCATATTTCTCATTCCTTAAGAGCCTTCTATTGTACCTGTGCCCAGGTCTCGTTTTTTTTGCTCTGAGTGTAGTTTCTACAAAGTTGGTGATTTGTTTCCACACTTTGGCGCCGCCCAGAAATCTATGACGTTATCGGCAGTAATTTGGTCCACACTTCGTTCGAGCACTTGTCGCTCCGCGATCAATCTTGAGCATTGGAAGAATGTGTGTTCACCATCGTCTTCGTCTGCATCTCCAAACGCGCACTTCGGACCTTCGACTTTTCCCATTCTATATAAGTACTTTTTGAAATATCCATGCTCAGAGAGCATTTGGGTAACGTAGTAGTTAGCCTTGCCAAAGTTTTTAGTGATCCATACCTTAACATCAGTGATCAGCCTTGCTGTTCATCTGCCTCGGTGTTCACTTTCTCAGCGCTCTTGCTAAAGTCTTAACATTTCCTCGCTGAGTTATTGGTGAGAAACTCTTATGTACTCCTAATCCTTGTGCTTTTTAGCTTCCCATAGTCTTTTTCTTTGCAGTGCCAATAGGCCGGTTATCACCTGAACGGCTGGCCTTGATACGTTTCGATAAGCGGAGGCTACTCTCAAAGCTGCTGTTCGCTGTACAGATGTTAGAAGTTTACAGCGGTTCCTTATCTCAATTTTGTCTGCCCATAGTTTAGAGCCACAAAGTAGAGTGGACAGGGTAGTGTCCATAAGAAGCTTCCGTTTGCTTTCTAGAGGTCCTCCGATATTTGCCATCAGCCTACTTAGTAACGATACCTGCTAACATGAATTCTCTGTCGCATGCTGAATTTGTGCCCAGTTTGTTAGTCGGGAATCTAATCTTCCGCCTGAATAGTTAATTACTTTCTTTGATGTTACAGTTCCGGTGAGAGTTTCGAAACCAACCTCGAACGGTATATATTTTTTTGTTAAGAGTATCAGGTCATTTTTTTCTGCCGCCAGTTGGAGGGCACGCAGGTAAAGCCACTTCTTTATGCGTATCATAACCTGATTGAGCTTCTGATTGCTTCTTATGTATTCCGGGCGGTAATGACTGGCGCAATGTCGTCTGCGTATCCGACTAAGAAGGTATCATCGGGCATTTATAGGTTAAAGATTTCATCGTAGCCGACGTTCCATAGGTCAGGACCAAGAATTGAACATTGTGCCTCTCCGCATGTGACGTTGATGCACCGTGGGCCCTTAGAAGTTGTGTACATAAGGCTAGGGTCCTTTAAATAGCTTCTGATTACTTACTGTAGGTAACATGAAAAACCCGTTGCTCTAAAGCAGTTAGCATGTCTGTTTTGCGTCTAATAAAACACCCTTAGCCAACAAAAATGGTCGATTTTATTGACTTCACTCCGACTCGATTCCAAATAGAAATTTTTTTGTTATTACCACCTTAAAATCAAGTGAGAAAAGGTCGGCAAAATTTAATTTCTTAACGAAACAGAAAAACAGAATTTTGTGAAAATTTTAAAAGTGGCTTTCCTCTTTTTATTTATTCACAGTTGAATAATTAGCCCTTATCCACGATGTGCCTCCGGTTGGACTTTAATAAATGATATACTACTGTCAGGCCCGTGCGCAGAAAATGTCCGAGGGGGAGGGCTTAAACTCAAGTTACGTAATCAATGAAAAAAGATAAGAAATCTATTTTCGGAGTACGGAAATTTTATTGTCAAAAGTCATATTTAGTTACAATTATTTAATAAATCAACTCTTCGAGGTACTAAAAAAAACTCTTTCCAAATTATTTGCGGATCGATTTTGACATCGCGATGTACATTGAGTGAGGCTAAGCCGTTCAGACGATCTTCAGACATTGTTGATCTCAAATACGTTTTTAGTCGTTGCAAAGTTGAAAAGGATCGTTCATTCGCCGCAGTTGTCACAGGCAAAACTGCCATAACGCATTTTAAAGCATTTGGTTAACATTTGGAAACGCATCTTCATTACAAATATCGAGTGCTTCAAGTGAGTTTTTTATTTCCCTTCCGGCAATGAGCTTCCGCCAAAGTTGTGCTTCGTTCACCCAGATGTCACGGGAATCGTCGTGCAAAATTGAACAGTATGATTGGAATAGTTGAGTGCAGGACTCTTCTTAGAAAATTTTCATTTTGTTGGGAAAAAGGCAAGCGAAATTTGATAAAATATTGCCGTGATTTAAGAATCGATCTTGAAATTTGTCAGAAACGAATCAATGTACGGTATGTAGATTGTTATACGGAAAAAATCTTCAACTGAATCAGTTTGTACGTTGGAACGTTGGGTCTGGTTCGACGCAATCCTTGGCTCTCGCAATTCAGTTTCGTATTGCTCGCTAATTTCGCTCACGATTTTGAAAATTTGTCTGAACTCCGCCTTAGCGTTTTCTCTTCTTTCCATCAAAATTTGTTTCGCAGCATCAGCCAATTTGATAGCCTCTCCCAGATCTTGATTTTCTCCTTGAAGTACTCGACTCAGAGACAATGTAAGAGAATGCACCGAGCTCAAAATATGCATGGATATCTGGAAATTTGTGGTTTTTATAGCTGAAGGCAGTTGGAAAGCTCCAGACGAAGTCGTTGAGTCTTTCCAGTTGGGGGTAATCACTTCAAGAGGGCGAATTACTGCTGGTTGCAAATGGAGATATGTTGCGACGAACTCATGCTGTTCTACCGATCTGGTTTCACAAAATTTTTTCAATTTCTTCACTCGAGTTTCCGATAGATGTTCATTTTCATTTATCGCATCCTAAAGGGCATTTTTGCGTTTCGGATTAATGAAGAAGGAATAGATATTCTCTAGAACTCCCAGACAATTTCTGATTCCCGTTATATGGCACGCAGAGCTTACCGCCAAATTGAAGCTATGAGCAGCACAATGGGAGTAGAGCGCGAGTGGATACGTTTTTCTGACAACAGCTTGAGCCCCTTGGAACTCTCCCCTAACCGCTCTCGCACCGCCATATCCTTGCCCGAAGAAATAAGTGCAATCGAGTCCGGAAGATTTTAGGAAATCAAGGTAAGCAATTCCTATTCCTTTCCAGTGAAATCGGTGATAGGAATAAAACACAAAAGATCTTCCTGAATGATGAACTTTTCGCCGCATTTATCCAAGTAGCGAATGCAAATTGAACTTTTTTCTACTCCTGCAATATCTGGCGTGTCATCTCCGAGAAAAGAAAAGCCCTTCGATTTGTTTACTCCATCGATGTTGTAACTCGTGATGAGGTGGTGACAAATGTTGATTATTTCATTCTGGACACGGTTGCTTATGTACATAGAATTCTTTGGTGAATCACTCAAGTGTTTTTTCAACTGCTCATCAGTTTTGGCTCGATATCTTAAGAGAGCTCTAAAGTTTCCATCATTCACTAACGGTTCGTCTTCAGAAATTCTTCCCGTATCATTGGAACATCTGAGAGCAAGTCCTTGTCGGCCTCACAGGATAAATATTTCAATAATTGGAATCATGCGTAGTTTGCTTTCATTCAGAAAGTCAAATTTTGTTTCGGTAGTTGCAAATCAATGGGTGACGCATTTTCTTCTTCGATTCCCATTCTCAAAGACCACTGTAACAGAAATTTTTTGTGGTATTCTAATGAACTGTGCTTTTCGAAAGTTTGCAGTGCTTTTTTCCAGTTTTTTAATGGGGTGGTAACTAACTGGACCAGAGTTTAATTACCGACTCCTCTCAATGTAGCACACAATAAGACACAGTATTTGCAATATGCACCGTCTTCTATTGCCGAATACGCTAGCCATTGATGTTTTTGAATATATACATATGCCCACCAGAAAATTGTAACCCTATCTAAGGCTGTAAGGAGTATCATTTGGAATGGAATTTGGCCATTTTGAATATAAATGTATGCTGAAATATCCCCAACAGGGGGGGGGGGGTTAAACCCCCGAGACCTCCCTCCCCCTGCACGCGGGCCGGACTACTGTAATTGAATAGCTTGGTTAGAACTTGGGCACTATATCGGGATTTTTGTTCCTGCACACATTTGACCGGCTCTTAAAATGTGGCTCTGTGGTCAACACCGTTTTTTTACCAGGAAAATTTTTTTCATGATAGTGGTAAGTGATTGGGAAATATGATCTTAGAGAACATGTGTGAGTCCAAGTTACAATCCATTACGAACTTCTCAATATCAAACATTACTTTCGATACTGCGCTGCATATTGGCGGCCGCAACGTAGTGGCATTTTTGTGAACTCGGATAGTTCGCATATTCAGGACGCTATAGCTATTTCGATCTAATAATACCCTTGGGAGGATAGCGTTATACTTTTTTCTATGTTAGGCACACGTACTAAGGTTTGAAAATCCAAAACGATTACTTTTTCATTCAACAAGCCTGATGTGAAAATATTAAATGGTAATAAAAATTTAAAATTCCTGTAAACTCTTCTATTCCAAGGTTTACGAGAACATAGTATGCTTGTTTAGCTAGTTTGTATTTTAGCAGGGACCGTCACGAGTATGACTTTTATTGAAAAATATGAAAAACGAACGATAAAATTTTTTTTGTTTTCAAGTATTCACGACTATTATAGAGCTCAAGGCCAATTATAATAATGTTTTGATATACATTTTTTAATATTTTGCTTTTACTATTGTTATAATTAAAAAAAAAAATTGTTATCAAAAAAAAAACAACGCCTATTAATTCTTAAAATTGTAATAGAAAGAAAAAATTAAAACACAATTCTCTTTTAGTCAATAAAGACCTCTTTAAAACTTGGAACTGGCTAAACCTTTGGATGAGTCTACCGTGTTAAAGCGGCTTTACCTGAACTAATCACTGGCATATGTTCAGCTTCACATTCATGACAGTTCATTAACGTTTTGACCACACTTTCCTGTGCCCAGTTACTATAGTTTTTCAAAGCCTTTACTACCATGGCAGTGGAGCAAGGCCACCGAAACATTCTTAATTCTAGCCTCTAAATGGGCCTGCCGGTCAACTAATTTCTAACCATACATTTTTTTAATGTATATGGTACTATCCATAACAATTACCTTGAAAAGGGTGCAACGATTAACGGCGAATATAATTTAGAGCTTTTGGAGAGATGCGTGTCTGTCTCTCTCTCTCTATGGCGCGATATACAATAGGTATATCATCATAAACCTCCTAAGAGATTTTTGCGCCAAGCTTCTCTTCCAATTTGTGGTGTGCCGATTTGAATTTTCCCTACAAATTGGTGGGACCTACAGTTTTTTTCCGACTCCGAACGGCATCTACAAAGGAGACGAATTTTTGCTGAGAAGCCTGTCATGGCAGAAATACACTCGGAGAGTTTGCCAAACCACTGCCGAGGGGCGACCCCGTTTTGAAAAACTATTTTCAAATCACTTTTGATGTTACCTGTACCAGGGCTCGAACCATGGACCTTCGGTGTGGTAGGCCGGCAACACTACCTTCACACCACGGCGGTCCGTCACCATGCCAAAAATTTATAAATTTTGTTACACACAGCTACCTCACACAGCATACTCTCTGGATTTAGATACCTCCGATTGATTATTTCCTTTAACTTTTTCGAGAGCCTTAAAAAATGCTATTAATTGGAATACGAAAATTTTTAAAACGTTAGACTAAACGTATTATTTATTGGGTTGACAGTTAATCAAGTCATTTAGTAAGTAATTCGTTTTGGGGAACCCGAAAATGATTTTGGAGGACAAAACAAAAATCTTTCTATGTGAGCGTTTGATTTAAAATTTCGACAACTACAGCAGTCGGTCCCTGATTTCTAGGCGTTAACAGTTGGGCGCTTCCGTCCGCCTTGGTTTGAGTAATTATAAAAATACTTGACATTTTACTGATGTCATTTTGAAATAAAAACTGCCCGTCACGTCAACACCTACATATGATTACAGTCCCTTAAGAACAAGGTACAACCTTTCGCCTGTTCACACACACACACGCACGTACAGTCGTGCTTACTTATACATACAAGGTGGCGCAAAAGTAAGCTTCCGATGTTTAGCATATCGGTTGTGGCACGTGCAGTGTGTGCTGTTGCACCGTCTTGTTGGAACCACATGTTTTCCAATCCCAATTCATCAAGTTGCGGCAAAAAGAACTCGTTGATCATTGCTCACCATTCACAGTAACCGTTTTTCACCGACCGATTATTGGTCAAATAAATAGTCAGCAATATTCCGCGTTCTGGAGCAGTGTAGCGTAACATTGTTTATTAACGTGTATTTCGCATGTGTTTACTACACAAGTGTCAAAACAGAACTGACTTTAGGGGCCAATCGCAAAATTTATAGCATTTTCTGATAGGAGGATTACTTTTGCGCCACCTTGTATAAGTTGCACGTAAACACTTTTTAGTGTCCCCGAAACAGCTGCGTCAAGGCAAGGTAAGATTGTTTATTCGTACGAGGAGGAATATGAGAGGAACAACTTGGCACCACTTTGATATTGTACCTTTTGAGTGCAAAGAAAACGCCTTCATCGGAATCACCAACAACACAATAACAGTCAAAAAATAAATATCCAATTACCGTTACACATGCTGAACTGGATAGGAATAGCTACAATGTGCTTGTAACTAAACGAAGACGGAAGTAACTCATTTGCCGGCAACCCTGACTCAGCAGCGAACTGGTGGCTACAATTCGGTGACTTTTGTTCTTTTCGGCTAGACGGATTGTGGAATGGACGGACAGCAGGAATGACGGCGAAGTGAAAGGAAAACATCTTTGTTGTAGCCTGTCGTTAAATTCTTTGACCAATTCTTTTGTTTACTTGTGCTTACTGTACGTAACTTGGTAATCCTTTCGTCTCATTATGAATGTATGTCACGTGCCGGGTAGCACAGTTCGCCGAAAAGGCAGTGTGAAATTTCAGTTGGAAGCGAGTTGGGCTGGATATCCAGCTATTCATATCATATTCGTACCTTAACCGAGTCGGTACTTAAGCGATAAGTATGTCTTTGTGTTTTGTATGTGATGCCTTGTTGGGCGTTGCTTTTGTTTGTTTCAACAGTTTGTGGAGTTGCGCTACTTTTTCGGGATTTTTCGTCCATATGCCAGTGTAGATATAAAAATGTTAGTAATTAAATTTAAAAGTTAATTTTTATACCTTTCATGAACTTGAAATGGTATTATAACTTTGGTCCGATGTTTGCAAGTATAAGAAGAAGAAGAGATAGACCCACCAATAAGTATACCGAAATGATCAGGGCGATGAGCTCAGTTGATTTAGACATGTCCGTCTGTCCGTCCGTCCGTCCGTCTGTCTGTTTGAACACAAACTAGTCCCTCAGTTTTAGAGATATCTCGATGAAACTTAGTAAAATGCCGCCATTTTGTAAAGCATTAATCATTTGTCGGAACCAGCATGGTCGTACCAATACAACGCATGGCTCCCATACAATCGATAGCTCCGATAAACGGGGTTTGACCTATAACTGTTGCAATTAAAAAGCTAGGAACGTGAAATTTTACAGGTTTAGTACATATTATATGTGTAATTTGTGTAGTGAAAATCACCCATATCGGACCAACATAACATAAAGCTCCCATATAATCGATTTTCCCGATAAATGGGGTTTGGGCTATGTATCTTTAAATTAACAGTTTTGCAGAGTTTGTACTAAGGTTCGGACACTTAAAACCGTGATGCGTATTCATGAAAGGTTTAAAATCTTCCGCCCAGTCGAAGGCAGCCCTTTCCTTACTTGTTTGCAGTGGCCTATAATCATAGTCGTTGCTTAACACGCGTTTTAATTAAAACCTTTCTCTCTTTATGGCGCGATATACAACAGGTATATCATTATAAACCTCCTAAGAGATTTTTGCGCCAAGCTTCTCTTCCAATTTGTGGTGTGCCGATTTGAATTTTCCCTACAAATTGGTGGGACCTACAGTTTTTTGCCGACTCCGAACGGCATCTACAAAGGAGACGAATTTTTGCTGAGAAGCCTGTCATGGCAGAAATACACTCGGAGAGTTTGCCAAACCACTGCCGAGGGGCGACCCCGTTTTTGAAAAACTTTTTTCAAATCACTTTTTGATGTTACCTGTACCAGGGCTCGAACCATGGACCTTCGGTGTGGTAGGCCGGCAACACTACCTCCACACCACGGCGGCCGCCTTAAAACCTTTACTTAACTTAAAAAAAAATTTAAAATGTTAGTCAATCATAGTCATATTAAACAAATATTTTAACTAAAATGAAAGGTAACAGGGTCCCCTTATGTAAAAAATTAAGTTGCTTTGTAGTATGAAGACATTTTTTATGTTTTGCAAGGTTACCCTGTGTCAGCTATTTGATTTACAAACCCTAGCATATTTGTAGCAACGATCGAAAAAAGCCAAACTCAAGTTTGGAGTAAGCGATGTCACAAGCACAACCGTAGACACAACCCGTGATTTTAAAATGTTAAAATGACATTTTCGTCATTTTAAAATTAAAACTCCGTCTTAGATATAAAATGTATTTTAAGTTGACTATGACAGACGTGAAATGATGTTTAGTTTAGAATAAAGTTTAAGTAGATAAAACTCTATTTTAATTTGACTATGATTATGAGTCAGTATGTTTAGATTGGCCTACGTTCACTCCTTATTATATTTTTTGGGAAACGTATGACGCAGTTATTTTTTTCGAGCAAGCCTGTGTTTAATCTAAAGAATTTTGCACCGCTCGGAAAGGTTTCAAAGTATCTACAAAAATGTGAACCACTTGGACTTGGGTAAACGACAAATATGTTTGTTAACGAGGTCTTAAATAATAAATAAGTCATCTATCTATAAATCTCAACTAGTAGCTGAGATATTTCATATTTCATTTATTTGCAGTCAATGGAATAAATCCTTACAGACTAAAATATATTAGATAGTACTTAAATTAAGTGTAGAACTTAAAGCATAAAACTCGTAGTATAAAACTCATATACATATATGGACCGGAGAACTTAAAATGCAGAGTTTAAAATAATTAAAAATGTAAACCTTGGTAGTGAAAAATCCAAGGAAACCGTAATGCTCAGTGAGTTAAACTCACGTATAGCACGGGCAATAGGAGCATTACAGGCATAATTAGTTCTAGGATTATCTCCATAAAAGGGATAGAAATTTCGGAGAGAACGTTGAGGAACATTAAATCGAAACCGCTTCAGCAAGTATGGGCAGTCAATAAAGCCATTAATAATGTTATAAGCGAAACTTAAGCAGATAATAGATCTACGATCCAACAAGGACTTAAGGTTAAGTAGCAAGAGACGAGAAGAATAGGGAGGCATAGGTTCAGACCCAATATTGGACAAATTTACCCATATAATGGGGTTGTGCAATGTATTAATCAAACGGTATCGAAGTCCTACCATATTAGATTTGGTTTCTTTATCTCAACCGGTTTCAGATCTAGAAGAAAAAAATGAGCCAGGGAAGTTCCACACCTTTCTCAAAGAAGGTTGTTAATAATAATTTAAATTTTCCTGCAGTTGGTAAGGAAAGGGCAATAGAGAGTGAGATAGAGGAATTGGAAGAAATGGAGAGTGAGTCGCAAATGGAAAGCATTAGATGAACGAATAGTGAAGCAAATTGGAGCAATTAATAATTAATTCAACTACTGAACTAATCACTCCGAATTTTTGTACACTTATTCTGAGGAGCATAGAATAGGTAACAAGATTAATGCGATACCAATACCTTAGATAGTTATAGAGATATGGGTACTTATAGTATAAGGCTGAATGTTTGGATGTACAATATGGGAGTCAAACGAAAGGGGGAAATCCCCAGGTTTCAGGTTGTGGGTTCCTTAAAACCTTGATATTTGCACCATCATATTTGCCGTGTTAACTTAGTACACAATAAAATTGTTTTCTTCTAAAATTTAATTTTGATAGTTTTAAACTATTTTGATTCGTAATCTAGATTCTAGATAAGTTTTTTCTCCTCGGCTTAAATCAAAACCAACAAAAAAGAAGTAAGGAAAGCGCTGTCTTCGGCTGTGCCAAGGCTTTATACCTTTCATTAATACGCATCACGATGTTAAGTGTCTTATCCTTACTTACAATAAGTACAAACTCTGCAAAATTTGAGGGTCTTATCCAGTTAATTAAAAAATACATGGCCCTAACCCCGTTTATCGGATAAATGTATTGTATGGCAGCTATACGATATATTGGTGCAATTTTGATGATTTTCACTAAACGCATTATATATGTAATAAGTACTGTAGCTGCCAAATTTTGAGTTCCTCGCTATTAAATTTCAATAATTATAGCCCAAACCCCATTTATCGGAACTGTCGATTGTATGGGAGATATCCATTGTATTGGCCCGATCTCGTTGGTTCCGACTAATGATAGATATATTACAAAATGGCGGCCCCATACCAAATACTGAGGGACTAGTTTGTGTTCAAACAGACAGACAGACATGGCTAAATCGACTCAGCTCGTCGCCTTGATCATTTCGGTATACTTATTGGTGGGTCTCTCTCTCTCTATGGCGCGATATACAATAGGTATATCATCATAAACCTCCTAAGAGATTTTTGCGCCAAGCTTCTCTTCCAATTTGTGGTGTGCCGATTTGAATTTTCCCTACAAATTGGTGGGACCTACAGTTTTTTGCCGACTCCGAACGGCATCTACAAAGGAGACGAATTTTTGCTGAGAAGCCTGTCATGGCAGAAATACACTCGGAGAGTTTGCCAAACCACTGCCGAGGGGCGACCCCGTTTTGAAAAACTTTTTTCAAATCACTTTTGATGTTACCTGTACCAGGGCTCGAACCATGGACCTTCGGTGTGGTAGGCCGGCAACACTACCTTCACACCACGGCGGCGGTGGGTCTATCTCTTCTTATTCTCATACTTACAAACATCGGACCAAAGTTATAAAACATATAAATATCCCTGCAGAAAATATTATAAGTGCTCACAACTTTTGTTGCTATCTCGCAAGCGACAAGTTTGCATTTGATTTTCAAAGTAAATTTAAAATTTTTGAAAAAAATATAAAAAATGTTTGATTCATAAGGTTCTAAGTAGTTACAAAAAAAGTCGGCTACTGTTCAAATAAATCCATACATTATTTTTTTGCATTTAAATGGGATTTTACATATTGTGTAAAACGGGATTTTAGTTGCTTTGGACGGGATTTTCTTTTCTCTAATATTGGCAACACTCTTCGCTACCGACTGCATCGTCACTTGACTTTCGTCACCTTTTGTTGCCTTCTTGATGCCACCCCTCCTTATTCTTTACGAACGTGTAACGTCAATTCCTGTTGACATTTAAACTGTGATTTACTTTTTATATCAAAGTTTCCTTTTGTTGTTTGTCATTTTATGCGCTTCCCTAATTGCTGTTAAGTGCAATGAAATTATTTATTACCAAGATCCTTGCAACGTTGATGGAGGTAAACAGAATGGATTTCAACTGAAATGTATTGAACTATTTTATTCATTTTTGTTTGCTCAAAACAAATAAACTTATGCACTCAAATACATCAATACACATATTCATACATATAAAAGAGGATAATGCTGATTCAATAAATTTAATTGAGTGAATAAAGGTTCATTGTCAATTGAGCAGGACCTTTGCATGCTTTCAGCATATGCTATAAAATTCAAAGCACTTAGTAGTTTACAGTATTCAAAGGCCAATGCTATAAGTGCAATACTTATTGTCAATATTTTTGGATCACGATATTTATTGAACGTGTAGCGTCAAATATTGATGGATCGCGAAAAATATCGCAAGATGTTTAGAAATCCAAAAATCCGCGATCCAGATAAAAATATTGTCAATAAATATTGACGGTGTAGCGTAATTTTTTGCGATCCGTCAATACTGCCTGTATTTTGGTAGAACGGACACAGAAATCCGCGATCCAGATGAAAATACTGTCAACAAATATTTAATAAACTTTCTACTATACGTCAATGCGGCTTGGTTTTGTGGTAGAACGCTTTTTTTTAATAGAAAAAGCTATTAATATAGCTAAACACGCCCGTTTTGTATTTTCTTGCTCCATTCTTTACGAACCGCTTAGCATGGAAATTACGAAAGTACTGACGATAAGTATTGAACGTGTAGCGTCAGTTTGCGATCCATCAATCCATCAGTATTTATCGTGATCCAAATATCGTGATATTTACTGACTGTGTAGCGGGCGCCATACTGTGACGAATTCGATGATTCCTTGATTATCAATCCTGGGTTCGATCACTATAAAGTCAAATAAACACACGCATAGATATTGTAACTAATAGCTAGTTTTATTTACTAGTAATAAACGCAATACAAATTTAAGAGTTCGGTAACTTCGCAGTAGTTCAGTGAACAACACTTGAAAATAAACTGATCAACCTGCCTTGGTTGGTCACTGCCTTATATATTCCGACAGGGTGCTTGCCCACGCACCGAGAACTTTCTTGGTAGTTCGTTCTTCGAGTTCTCGAAGGGTCGGTGTTATTTATTGGCATCTCCTCTTTTCCTTGTAATCGTGAACACTCGCGACATCTCTCTTCCTCTTCCTTGGTACACGCTTGCATACATAAGCGTAGCCATTGTTATTTCTGTTGTGTTTAACTAGTGGTGGGAGTGTTGTTGAGTTACGGAGGGTACACGTTTGAGAATATTCTCCACAATACATAAGTGTGAGTTTTGTTTTGTTTTTCACAGATAACGCTAGCAGCAAAATTAACCGTAAACAAACAGCATGTATCTCAGACAGGTGGCTGTTGGTCGCCCGTTTCTACGCACTCTATCTCTCTTTCCCTAACCAGCACCATCTTCCTGATCACTTTTTTATTCATTCCTTCTAAAGCGAAAGGTAGAAAGAGGAGCAGGATGAGAGCAAGGTGGTATCCTTAAAACAACACCTCACTGAGGCTGATACTCCTTTTGACGTTCTTAGCCTAGATATCACACTTGACTTTACGGATTTAGGGATATTCGCAAACAAACATAACTTATTGACTGAAAATTGGTGAGGAGTAGCTTAGAACCAGAAACGGGCACAAAATACTTTTTATTCGAGAAGTGGACTAGGGAATGAGTTATTCAAACATTTATTTAGGGTGTGATTTGCTTGAAATTCGGCACATTGGAAGCCCTTTACTTTTAATAACATTTACGAATCGTTTTTTTCCGGGAAGTGGACCAGGGGCATTAATGATGAGCTGTATGAACTTTACGCAGACGCCGACATAGTTCAGTGAATTAAAACACAGCGGCTTCGCTGGCTAGGCCACGTAGTGCGAATGAGCGAAGATGCTCCAGCCCAGAAGGTAGACCACCACTCCCATGGAAGGACCAAGTGGATACCGATTTTGCGATCCCGCGGTGTTTCCAATTGGCGCCATTTGGCTGGCGAGCTATGTTGGACGGTCAATGACCATTGGCGGTTAGATGACCTCAGGCGGTTAGATGACCATTTAAAGAAGGACCATACCTATTCCAAACATTTTTTTTAATGCTGATTTTCTGGCAATTCGGTACATTTGTAGCCCTGCTTTTTTTAATGTCTATGTATGGTTGAAAATTTAACAATTTGAATTTTTGAAGTTGTCCGGTATATGTATTTGTTTCGAGTTTCTATTAACTTATTGTGCCGATAATATGACAATATAGCGATCAAGACGATAAAATCTTTCACAACAAAATTGTAATACCTACATACATATATATATGGGTCAACAATCCTTAAAAGCTGTTTGTTTAACCGTCTAAACGATTTAGACCTTCCAACAAGACGCGTGACTCTATTCTTTGCAAGTTGTCGCCAATTAGAAGCGCCAAGGGGTCGCAGATCGTTCTCCACTTGGTCCTTCCAAAGGAGTGGAGGCCTCCCTCTTCCTCTGCTTCCATAGGTGGGTTCCGACGAGAATACCTTCCGGGCCGGAGCATTTTCGTCCATTCGCATTACACGGCCAAGCCAACGTAGCCGCTGAGTTTTAATTAGTTCGACAATGTCGATGTGTGCGTAGAGCTCATACAACTCGTCATTAAATCTTCTTCGGTAAACACTGTCGGCATCGCGTAGGGGCCCATAAATCTTTCGAAGGACCTTTCTGTCGCATACTCCAATGGCCGACTAATCTGCGGCTGTCATCATCCATGGTTCTGCTCCATATTGCAGGACGGTTATTATGAGCGACTTGTACAGGGTATTTTTTGTTCGTCGAGAGAGGACTTTGCTTCTCAATTGCCTTCTAACGGCTCGTTTGGCAATGCCAAATCGTCGAGCAAACCTCAAAGAACAACAATTTTTGATTTGAATCAGGCATGGTCGAATTAAAAACTAAACTTAACTAAATTAGACCACCTAATTTCTATTTTTTCTCGAAAGCGATTTTGACATTAAACCTATGAATCCCAGAAAAAAAATACACGGTAGATGTATGTGTGTCTGTCCACTTTTCTATTCCTATCCACTCCTTCTTAAAACCCACATTAACACCTTTCATTTGACACCCGTATCGTGTAAACACCATCTGAAGTCACCCCTGGTCCATATTTTGACCGACGAAAACTCAGAAAATACTTGAATTTTTTTTAGCCATAACCATGTCGTAAGCCTAGAGAGTTTATATTTTAAATTTCATAAAAAGCGTTATAAAATCCCAAACCTGCTTTTCTAATTTTCAATAAGCAGCATCAGCAATCGACCTTTTGCTTATCAGCATTTTTCATGTTGCTGCTGTTGCTGCTCGTTGTTTTCAAGCAAAACCAAAAGCTTCTGCTTGCGCTGCTCAGTTTTTTCAAGCAAAAGCAAACATGCTGCTTTTCAAGCAAGAAAAAATCAAAAGCATAGGCATCATCACATTTTCGCTGCTTTTGCTATTATTTCTTAAGCATTTTCCACCCTGGTCTAAACGATATCAGTGTCGGCTTACAGCTCGTCATTAAATCTTTTTTGGTACTCGGCCTCGCCAACACGTAGGCGTCCTTAAATCTATCTTTCTCTCGAAAAGTTCTCATCAGATGTTGTCAGTGTCCAAGCTTCTGCACCACAAAGCAAGAGGGGTACGATAAGTTACTTATACACTGAAAGTAAAACCTGCGTGAATATAATGTCCGTGTTCAAACAGAGAAACTCGGAGTTGCTTTTATCGGCAATTCTCTTTTGGTGTTGCTCAAGTGTTTCCTATGTTGTTCAAACACGGAAAGGAATTGCTTTGGTTGATTATGTTTTGTACTGACATTCTCGCAATACATACATAACGGGTGTTTTTTTTACGGGTTTGTTTTTCGAATAGAGATAAAACTGGCATTTTGTGGTCAAATCTGGCAACTCTAATGTCATTTATGTTCAGTTTGGTTTGCCATTTCATCATGAACAGGTTGACAAAAGAACAACGCTTGCAAATCGTGCAAATTTATTTCGAAAATAATGGTTCAGTTCGCGAAGTTTACCGTGAGCTCCGTCCATTTTATGGTCGACATAATCGTCCATCAGAGCAATTAATTCGGTTAACCATGGATCGTTTTCACACTACGTTTACTCTATGTGATAATACGCATCCGCAGAGACGTCGAACAGTGCGCACCGAAGAAACAATTGCCGCTGTAGAGCAAAGTGTTGAAGAGGACCCGAATGAATCGATTCGCCACCGTGCACAGCAATTGGAGCTTTGTCCATCAACTTTATGGAAGATTCTGCGCAAAGATCTTGGCTTGCGACCTTACAAGATCCAGCTTGTGCAAGAATTAAAGCCGCGAGACCATGCAATGCGTCGTGATTTTGGTGTATGGGCCGAAAATGAGATTGCTTTCGATGCTGATTTTCATCGCAAAATTTTGTTCAGTGATGAGGCTAATTTGTGGTTGAATGGCTACGTCAACAAGCAAAATTGCCGCATTTGGAGTGAAGAGAATCCACATGAGACCCTTGAATCGCCATTACATCCACAAAAACTGACTGTTTGGTGTGCTCTATGGGCTGGTGGAGTCATTGGGCCATACTTCTTCCGCAATAATGCTGGAGAGGCAGCTACCGTTAATGGAGACCGGTATAGAGCCATGATAACCGACTATTTTGTTCCCGAATTGGATGGCATGAATGTGGATGAGTTGTGGTTCCAACAAGACGGCGCTACATGCCACACAGCGCACGTCACAATCGATTTATTGAAGGAAACATTCGATGAGCGCATAATTTCGCGGAATGGACCTGTCAATTGGCCACCAAGGTCGTGTGATTTGACACCATTGGATTATTTTCTTTGGGGATATATGAAGTCGCTCGTCTACACCAACAAACCAGAAACGTTAGGGGAATTGGAAGCCAACATTCGTGGCGTTATTGCCGACATACGGCCCCATATGCTCGAAAAAGTGGTTGAAAATTGGACCTGTAGAATTGGCTTTATTCGAGCCAGCCGCGGCGGCCACATGCCCGAAACCATATTTAAACATTAATGGCATAAAATTATCCTTCCAATAAAGCCAAATTGATGGACCTTAAAACGATTTTCTTGTGTTTTATTTCAATTCAAAGTTCTATACCCCTAAAAAAAACACCCTATATGTACTAAGAATTTCTTTACTGCGTTGAATGAATATTTTGAATGACAAAATGTGTTTTCGCTCAAATTAATATAATTGTATTATTTTCTTGGAAATAAACTTTGAAAATCTGTTGATACAATTACTTTTATGTCGTTTATTAATATGTGTGCATGCGAACGTAAAAAGAGGTATGAAGGAAAATGTCAAAATTAATCTGCGGCCAACATAACATAATTGAGACGAACGGCAACACAGCGTGTTTCGCGAGCACAAGCAACTCGGTACCCGTCCCCTTCCATCGTCGCCCTCTCTCCCACAAAAAGCAAAAACGCAACTAATTGACGTCAATTTGTATCTGGGTTTGAACACGGACAATGAAAACTTCGTACGAATATTTCATTTTACAAAAACGTTTTCGTATATACATATGCATGATCCAAATAACAAGATTTCGCATTAAAAATGTAAATATCTGGCTGTTACGTCACGCTTTTGAAAACATGTCTACTTGGTTTTAAATGTCCGAAATGTAATAAGTAAGAGAATAAAAAGAAAACCCAAAAAAACAAATTTTGGAATTTTGGTAAACGTTCTGGCTACAAAACAGAACCCACTTTTCCCGTATGTTAGCATCTCTTGGGAGACCAAACAAATCGACGAATTTGTCCTTTTCGTAACTATTTTTACAGTCACTCAGAAAACACTTAACTTTTTTTTAAATTTGTTCAAATAAAACTAGAAAATCGCGACGAAACGAATTAATGTTTACGAAATTTAAATTAAAATCTCGGAAAAACGTCAATGAAAGTGTGAAGAGAAAAGTCAGTTAAACCAACTGAAAATTTCAAAATCGTGACGTCATATCTTAAACACTTTTTTTTCAAAAAAAATTACAAATACACGGTTGCCGGAATGCGTGATCTTTAGTAATTGGATCAAGATACATATGTATACTTTTTTTAAACCACAAAAATTGTATTCAGGAAACTGTCAGTATTCCAATAATGACAGCTAGTAGATTACATGGTATCATGCTATTCGATTTTGAAGCAATGCTAAAGTTGTTATTTCACTATTCGATAAGAAACCAGAGCCCTAGTAGATCCCCAGAAAGCGAAAAATTAAGACGCCTAAAAAGGAAGATATAATTTCGTTAAGTATGTTGTATATTCCTCTAGATTCGTTTTCGGTAAAAATTAGTTATCCAGCTCCTGGATTTGTTGTAGAATTTTCTGTTTTTTTTTCGTTCAAGGTAGTAGCATGACTAAAAGTGGGAACAAAATAATTATTATGTCACAATTATAGTAAGTATTAGCAAAGAACATATAACTTTAAGAAGATCTGTCGAATGCAAGTGGACGCTGTCAAGTCGATGGTACGTAATTCACCACTGTAGCTGCGTTTAAAATGCTTGAATTTAATGTTTCCCACTATCTGTCGCGTTGAACCTTCTTATAGTTATATGTTCTTTGGTATTAGATAATTTTTAACATAAAGTACAATATATTCAAACATATCAGAAGTTTTAAAAATTTAATTTAATTAAAAAAAAAAAACAAAAAAAAAAAACAAACAAAGAAATCGAAAAGAAAACAATCTTACAAAAAGAAGAAATTTTGTTCAAATTTCAAGAAAAGTAAAGCCAATGTAGCAATTGAATTTACAGTGATGTGCTTTGAAATAAAGCCAGCACTACAAAACCATAAACAATAAAAAAAATTTTGCATTTTTGATTTCTCATTTAATAGTACAAAAGAACAACCTAGTGTTTATATTAATATTTAAATTAAGTAATTTGAGTCTAAAACATAAACAAAGAATTTCAAAATTCATTGATATGACCGCTTGCGTCTGTGAATTGAAATAGATTTTGATTTAAAATTTCATGAAGAAATCGTTACAAATAATTGGTATATAATAATTTTACGTCAATGTTGAGTATCCATTCTTTTTGGTAGCTGCTGATGCCCGTATGACACTACGTTTTTTTCTTGTATTTTATGCTGTTCTTTACGCAAAAGAGATAGTCACAAACAGTTTTCGATGTGAAATGAGAGGTGAGAGGCAACATTTAAGTAGATCAACCATCGAGTTGCACGTCATTGCTTTTGGTTGCCTCTTGCGGCAGGTATGTCTACCTAGGACATATTCTAAACTTCTACCTCGTAGAGGATTATTAAACTCTTTTGAATTTAACAGCTCCGTTCGGCACATAACTTGATACAAGTTGCTTGCTGATATCATCAGCTAAACATTATTTGGTACATATTTATGTTCTCAATAAGCAAAAGAAAATATTTTCCCCAAGTTTTGAGAAATCCTTAATTTGGCCTTTATCATTGCTTGCCACTTAAGTTTAGGGATTTCAAACAATTAATTTGAAGTGCTCAATATTCTTCCTGGGTTCATATATTTATTAGTTCCTGTGTTATATTATAACTATGTATTTAACCCAGATAGTCCCAAGACAAAACCGGGAAGATAACCAAAATAATTTTTCTGTTTTTGGACTTCAATTGTGATTAAAAAGACATGTAAGACATCCTTCCAAGCTTCCTCTGGGTCCTTTTTGGTAAGTTTGCTCTTTACGATTTTGCTGCAGTAATGTCGTTGCAATGACTCTCCTAAATTTCAGGTGGTCCATGTCTCCATTTTGTTTTCTATGCAATTGCCATGCATTTTGCGCAGCCATGTCAATACAGTGGGTCAATAAACAATGATACCACTTTTTTCCTCTGATTGAAACTCTATATAGGCTGATATTTTAATCGGAACGATCTACTCCACCCATATTGGCATTGTACATATTTATGAGATGTGGTTGCTCCACCCCGTGGCAGCCGTGGTGTGAAGGTAGTGTTGCCGGCGTACCACATCGAAGGTCCATGGTTCGAGCCCTGGTACAGGTAACATCAAAAGTGATTTGAAAAAAGTTTTTCAAAACGGGGTCGCCCCTCGGCAGTGGTTTGGCAAACTCTCCGAGTGTATTTCTGCCATGACAGGCTTCTCAGCAAAAATTCGTCTCCTTTGTAGATGCCGTTCGGAGTCGGCAAAAAACTGTAGGTCCCACCAATTTGTAGGGAAAATTCAAATCGGCACACCACAAATTGGAAGAGAAGCTTGGCGCAAAAATCTCTTAGGAGGTTTATGATGATATACCTGTTGTATATCGCGCCATAGAGAGAGAGGTTGCTCCACCCTAATCATTTTTTTTTGCCGTCGTGAGTAACGGTTTACTTTATGAACCGGTTGTACTCCAGCAAAGTTTGATATAAGGCAAACTACATTGTTATCATGCCACTTCACTGCTATTATATTTTTGTGAGAGATTTTTGCGTAGTCGTAGGATCCTCGATCATCCTTTTTCATGATTTTTCAGTTCAACAGAGATACATCTTTTAGTCTGTTTTCCCTTATTGTTCCGGTTGAGTATAAGTTCCACTCAGTGAGTTTTTCGATCAAAGGAACTGGACTAAAAAAGTTATCGAAAAAAAAATGGAACTTCCGATCTGGCCAGTTGTCACGTAAGGCTTGTGCGTACTCCAGCACAACTCCACCTCCGACACCAAAATCCTCATTCCTTTTGCTTATGTTTGTTGATGCCCCCTGATATGGTTCAAACCAATTCAAGTAAGCTAACCGGGTATCACCTACCCACAACCTATAGCCGTATCGAATCGGTTTTCCATGGATGTACTGTTTACAACCATGCCGGCCATAATATGGTACCATGGCGTCATAAATTGAATGCATTTCCTCTAATGGTGCATGGTCCATGAATTTTTTATTTCTTAGATCGAGGCCTTACCTTTGCAAACTTGTCATCAGTATCCAAATGTTGATTGTTGCACACATGAAAATTGGAAAAAATCATATAAAATCGGTTTTTGGTTATTGCATCTGAGATCAGGTTGTTGTGACAATCTTTTTCGCGTTCCCAGTACATTTTTTTCTTGAAACCTGTACGTATCCGCTCAATATCAAAACTTCTATGAATGCTAAAATTTCGCTCTTTTCAAAGTTTGCATTGATTGTTTTTTGTTGGGCATAGTTGTTAGTTTCAGTCATATTTAGCTCTATTACTTCATCATCAAAAAATTTAAAAAAGAGCTCTAGAGGATTTTCCGATTCCATTGAGAATGGAGGTCCCTCGAAATCCGTAACAGAAAATTTTAAGTCCTACTTTACCCAGTTATATCTCTTTTGTTTTTTTTGCCTTACGGTTTCGAAGATTCTGCTTTTTTGCTAGCTCTCTCTTGACGTTTCTTCCTTCAAATACTACTGCTGGAGCCCGCAGTTGAGAAGCTGGAAGGTTATCTATCTGCAGATAGTCCTCGTCCCCGGAGTCTTCATTTGTCAATTCATCCGCTGCATTAATTGGTGGAAAAATACAAATTTCTTCAACTCTATTCCCATTATCATCGTCATCCTCCAAAATAGCAAGTACTTCGTTAAGTGAAACACCCCTATGAAATAATGACAAACACAACGCATATAGTCCCAATGTACTAAATATAGTACACCCTAGTTTGTTTAGCCGAAATAGATAACATTTTTTAAAAAAACCTAAGTTTTTCATATTATACTGAAATATTGGATATATTTCTTCAGTCTACCTATAAAATTTTTCATTTTTATCTTATATAATATTTTATATTGCCTTACCTTTCGAACCGTATATGGAAATTTTGCATTTTGCAATTTTATCAAACTTCGCCAAGAAAAAACACGAAATCTTAACTCTGCCACCAACGTGCGATGTATGTCTAACGACTGCTGCAAGCATAATGAACATTTTGTTGCATTGCGCGCTAACGAGAAACTTCAAATGCGAGCATGACGCGACATGATCTAGGTGTGCTATATTTAGTACATTGGTACGATCTGGGTTAATTAAACTTTTTGATTTAGAGTGCAAAGGAAAGATATCGTGTTCTAGTCCAACTAGAGAAATCCCTTTGACAATCTTAACTTGATAACTAAGAAAATACCTTTATTACGTGTCTTTTTTGCTGATTCGCTTGAAGACTAGATTTGTAGATTTGGAAATAGTGTTTGATACAAATGCGTCTCAAGCTTGTACCAAACAAAATTGTTTGCTGGGTTCATGGAATATCCGATCCTGTGCGGTGTCTACAAAAGTGATGTTACTGGTGTACGTACATGGTAGCATTATCACTAATATGTTACCTATTTAGCGTTAATTTAACGATCCGGTACGGTGCTTATAAAAGTAATGATAATATCGCGTGTATGAGGGAGTATCACTACTTTAAAATTATTTTGTCATCAGTTCCTTGATGCTATTACTTGGTTATTGCGTTGATTTGATGGTTTTAACATTGATGTCTGTATAATACTGAACTTTAGGTTAAAAACGTAAGACAACTAACTAATTACTGAATAATTAATCAACAAACACTGACTTCAACGTTAAAAAAGACTTCATTTTCCTATTAGGTAGCTACAGTAATTAGAACTCGACTCAAGAATCATTATAAAACTAATGCCAGATACTATCGACATCTAACTTCAGTGTTTGTTGGGTAATCGCTAATGTTCTTCTAAGCCGAGTAACTTGCCACTCAGGTTTGAAAGATATGCTAGCAAAAAGGATAACACCACATTGCTTACCATATTCACACATTGATTTTCAGAAGATTTCTAAGCCCATTAAACGTTACTTAGCTTTCTTCACCTTAAGTCGTTTATTCAAACTTCTGATGCGGAAAAAAATTCTACTCTTGAAAACAATATCGACAACAACAGAAATATCCACTCCTGTATCCCGATTCTCTAACTTTTAACCACTCGCCGAGCGTAAAGCTTATAGCCCAATGTCGGCGTTTGTTCTTAATGAAAGTGCGATTGTGTAACTCTCCTTTAGCGCCGCTAAACAGCTGACTCTTGATGGTGATAAAATATGGCAATACTTCTCGTTTCGCCGTTTTTTTGCTTTTTCCAAACGCTAAAACACTTGCATATATATTAACGCTATTGTTAACATCTCGAAAATAATTCGCGAGAGCTAACCACACGAAAAGTTAGTGAATAGGGAAAAGCGTTAAAAATGGTGTTAAGCGAAGTTAACGCTAACACCTGGCGTTAAAATAGTTGCAGAATCGACCTAGTGAACTCCTTTGCAATAACTCCCTGTGTATATTCCTGCAGTGAACTATATTCCGGGCACTTAAATTGTTAAAAATTGCTTCGAGCTGTTTTACGCTGTTAAGGAAACTTTATGTCGGCTTGGGCAGGTATCCTTTTGAAACTTGGTCTACATAACCGAACTCGCGCTCCGCACCACAAGAATCTTTTAGCTGTAGCTTCTTAATCATATATCCGGACACATATTGTAAAGCGTCTTCTTTAAGAATCGAAAGCTATTAAAGTCCGTTACAGAAATTGGCAATGTTTCCATTTGAGAATATGCAAGCCATTCAGTTGCATCTGCTGATACGTTTCCTGCGTATTTTAGACATTCTGTATTGCGTGCTAAATATGAAAGAATAAGTTTTTAACTATATTTATAAATAATTTAATGATCATTAATACCTAGGATGTACTTTCTTAGTCTATATTTGAAATATTTTGGAGTGGGGTGATCATTAAGGCCACCCTTGTAACGAATGGCACTAAAAAAGTGCTCGAATACATCTTGGTTCAGCCGGCTCGTTAATATATAGAGTAAGTTAGGGTATTGTGATATGGGTTGGGGCAGTGATATACCTGCGTATTTCCTAAATTATTCATGTCCGAGCAAGAATATCTTCTTTACTATAATGGTAATGGCCAAAAACCGATATTGCAAAGCAACGGCTGCCATTGGTCAACTAGGTTGCTATCAGTGTGAAAAAACATTTTCCATCGTACGGTCGTCAATAATTTCGAGCACTTTTTAAACAAGGATAATTCCGAAATGCTCTTAGATTGTCATTTTCTTATATTTTATTTTCGGGTTTGGTAAATACAGCACCAATATTTTAGGTGATTACTCAATATTTTTAAATAAATTTTGGTGAAAAATGGCTCGTTCCTTAAAAGCTCTAGTTTGGGTAATGTGATATGGTAAAAGTAGTTCAATGTGGAACAGGAGTATGAAAAGTATAAATTTCCTCCTACTAGGATTTGGAACGTTAATGACACAGGAGTGTCTATCAGGCCAAGTAAGCATCCGAAAATGTTAGCTACAACAGAAATACAAATTGGGTGCATAAGATCCGCATAAAAAGAAAAACCCTGACTTTTCATGGAACATGCTCTTCCTGGTTCCGAATCAGCTTGTCACATAACTGAATGAACGCAAATTACCATATTTACAATGTGGCTTAGTTATTTCACGCGGTTAACACATCTTTTATAGAAGAGCCAAGTACGTGGTATAGTATATCACATTATAACCCCCTCCCATTTTGACAAAACTGCTTTTTTGACTGTTTATGAGTTTGAATAAATATCTTCCGGAATACTTAAGATAAATCGATCTCGTCTTGGAATGTGCTTCACAGTACTGGAATATATCGAATTTTATAGTTTTCTACCTCTCTACTTAATAAAATGTTGAGTAGCAGCCGCAAAAGATATGCCTATATCACAATACCCTAAATTTCTCTATTCCATGTTGAAATTTTTTGCAGTGTATTCATAAAGCATAACCAATGCCTTAGTGGTCATTAACATCCCTTTTTAAAAAGGATACAAATTTTTTTTCCCTTGAATAATTAGGGAACTAATGAACGCGTTCATCCGCTCTAATACTTCCAACCGCATTGCATGGGCTGTTCCGATTGGTTTCTTTAATTTTTTAAATTATAAAAAAATGAGTTCAAAGATAATTGATGGTTGTAAACTGAAAACGCATACCTTTCCAAGATAACCAAAGGTGAATTTTTTTGGAACGATTTTCCGTCATCCCTTGTCAATTTTGGTTTGGAGACAAACCGGTTTCGGCCTTGGGCCACCTTCAGTGTCTTTCTTCGTTCTGTTGCGTTCGTGCTTTAATTGTCTGCTTTTATAGTTCTTCGCTGTGCTGTCTATTATATAGGTACGTTTTGTATGTGCGGCTGGTAGCTGGTAGTTTGTGTGTGTGTACGATAGCGCTCGTTGTTGGCATGTAGAAGTCTGTGATTCTGATTTGTATACCCTTTGAGGGTTGATTGCGTGTTTTTGCTAAAAAAAAAAACCAAAATTGACAAGGGATGACGAAAAATCGTTGCAGAAAAATGCATACTTCTACCCTGTCGGAAACAGCAATAATAATAAAAAGGAAGATAACCAAAGGTGTTTATGTTGGAGTTTCAACATCAAACCAGTCATTGACCCGCTGAATAAAATCCGCTGTTTCAACAGCCTGCTAAAGCTCAAAGCCCAGCGAGTAACAACGCCTTATAGCATTAGTAGTTGTATTTGAAAATAACTGTGCTGCAGGCTTTACCTTTTGTCGATCTAAAACATAGTATTTTTAATTCGCGCTTACTCAGTCGCACCGTAGGGAGTGCAAACCATGACTTTTCTAAAATCAGTCGAAACTGTTAAGATTCATTCATACTGTCTAATGGGCACGAACCTTAGTGAAAAAGTATAATAATGTTTTTCTTACCTTCTGAAACGTTCAGTTCCTTTCATAGCTTTTGATTCGTTGGGCTCATATCAGACACTATAGCCAGAACCGGTAACCCCACGATTTCCAGGGCCGAAATAATGGTAACCAATATATTTTTGGTCATAGGAGTGTCGAAGTCGAAATAAACTGGCTGCTTCCACGACTACCGCAACCCACGAGCCATCGCTACTTGTACATAATTTGCAGGCTTTCGAACATAGTATCCTGGTTGATCATATTCGTATGTTGCAACGACTTTCATTTCGTCGAATGCTAGTACACATACTTTGTCATCGTCAAAGTCCAGGCATGCGTTTCATACATTCAATGGATTCAGTCAGGAGCCCCTCACTTACGTTGGTTTTACGGTACCAGCGCTGTAGGGTGGAAACGTGAGGAAGCGGAAATCCTTTTTCATACTAATGGTTGTATGCTCTTGGTCAGGCTGCGTGTATACATATGGCTTGGATATGTCCTGCCAATGCCAATTAATTCTTTTATCTATAATGTAAAAATACTAAATGCAATACTTCTTCCGAAATAAAAATACGAAAATACCTGGAAGTCATTTTGCGAATCTGTCCGTTAGTAAAAATTCTGTTTAAGTTACTAAGAATGGCATTCGCTCTATCCAGCTCATTTTTCAAAGTGGTATTCTCATCTTTCAATTTCTTGTTTTTTTTGCGAACATTATACAACTCCTACTCATTGCGTTGGATGAAAACGTTTGATCTGGAGGTGTGATCGAAATTTATTATCTCAAACATTCAGTATACCCAATTTTAGCCATCATGCTTCGAAGTTAATTCGACTTACTCAGTTTGCATTTGGCAGTCCCTAAGTTGCACTGGGGTTTTTTCGGCTACATATTGAAAGCAAAGCTCTTGTACTGGTGGTTCAATGTGCGTACCACTATTAAATGCTGCTGCTGCTTCGAAATACAGCGATGGCGGATAACTCACAGGTTGGCTGTTCACAACATCCATATTACATCTTAATTAAGACGTAAAATAAGTTTTTACGCGCCACTTATACAAATATGTCCTTAGACAGGAGCGGTAGCGGTAACCGGGTTTTATGAAAGTAGCCCTTAGATGGTTAAATATCCCGTTAGAGTTAGCCGTCACTTTTTCTGACAGATAACCGAGTGACAATAAACCATCTGGAATAGCTGGGGAGGAGTGTATTTCCGAAGGGAGACTAGAGTCATATTAGCGCAACTTCGATCCGGATACTGTAGTAGGTTAAACTTTTACTTGTCCAAACCCAAGCCCACCATACCAAATACTTGATACTAAATATCTCTTAGCCTGGTCTCTTCTAACATCAATATCACCCTGTCGAAACTGTTCGTTTCTTGGACTCCAGTTAGAAGAGCTGGGTGACGATTCTCAGAGTGATAGTACCTATCAGGCAGGACAAAGCACTGTTAAGAACAACGTCAATTAAACCACGGTTAACGCCTACCGGGGATTGTGCAAAAGGATTTGCCGGAACATAAAAAAGAACAAAATAAAATCAAATCTAACTCAGTCAAATAAATAAAAAGTTTTGGATTCCAAGTATTTAGAATGTTTTTTTTAACAAAAAATAACAAAAGTTTGAAAAACTTTAATCCTGGTTTCCTTCATAAACAATAAAATTTTATTTTCCTCTTAAACTCTTAGCCATGCCTGTCGTATACTTCTTTGAAACGCTATGTTGAAAAAGCAAAAACACACACCTCATACAGGGTGATTATCCACAAACTGCACTATTAGCCGCTAGATGTAGCAATAGTCAAAGCACACGCAAAACCCGCATCACTTCAGCTATGATGGCGTATAAAATTTCAGACTTCTACAAAGTAAATAGATTACGTAAAATATAAAACATTTATTTCTTTAAAACTTTGTTGGCGTAATCTACAAAATCATCGTAAAGTAATTGTGGCACTTCCATTGCTGCAAAGTGACCACCTTTTTTGTAATATGTGCTGTGTACTAGATTCTTGTATTTCATCGCAACTTCACTATCCGTTAAATGGACCAAATCATGTAAAAACCGCGCACAACCAGTGGGCACGTTAACATGCACTGCATCTATATTCAATCCAAACTGAGCAATGTTGAACGATTCGGCATATAAACGTTGCGAAGTTGTTATGGAGTTTGTTACGTAATAGATCATTATGTTATCCAAGAGTTCATCCATAGTAAATCGCTTATTCATGCCACCATCCTCAAGTACTCTGTATCCCGGGTTAGTCCAAGTAGAAAACTTTTCCAGAATGTAAGCAGCTAAACCAACTGGGTTCTGTAGAAGGGCTGTGCCAATTGTATCTGGTTTAGTTGCTTGAAGATGGAAATAGCCGCTCTCTTCCAATAGGTAAAGCAAGTTGTCACCGAATGTTTTGAAGAAGTCTTTATGTTCATCTTTGATGAATACACCGGGCAACCAAGATCGTAACACGTGATTAAGGTGTACCAGTGGGTGTCTGTGGTTACACATATTTGAATGATAACCCAGAACATTTTGTGGTCTCAACGTTGCGATACTTGCGCCTACGATAGAACCCCAGTCACCGCCTTGTACCAGGAATTTTTTATGACCAACACGCAGCATCAAATTACGCATAACAATCCCCATTTGAACAGCTCCTAAACCTGGCTTTGAGGCTCCCTGGAATAATATGTTTTGTATAGTTTCAATATAAAATTTTAGTTATTTCAGAATTCGAAGAGAGCTCTGGTATATTTACCTGCGACCAACCATAACCTGCCAAACTTGGTGCAATTACTTCAAACACGTAATCGGTTTTAGGGTTAGGTTTCGTGAGAAGTGGAATAATTCTGTAAAACTCGCGCACAGATCCTGGCCAGCCATGGAGCAGTAAAAGTGGTACTACTTTCTTGCCTTTGGTGGATTTTGGTTTCACATGGATGTAATGGATACGCAATCTGTGAAATATTTGAGGAGTTACGAGATTAGATTTAATTTAATTGAGTTCTTCATTCAACAAAGGTTTAGAATAATTACGAAGGCGGCAATAGCTGAGAGAGGAAAAAACTCGTATTCAGGTCTTCAAAGTTTGTGAAAGCACCCGCAACAAAGGTGACAAGAATTTGAAGATGGTGGATGTTGATATATATTGGAACGATTTTTTTTACAGGAGAGAACTAAGTACAATATATACAAACACAAACAATGGATACAAAAAAGGCACGGTGGGTAATCTCCGAAGGAGCCAGGGACCACAAAAAAGAGGCAATGTAGAAGGAAATACAAGGATTTGGACGGCAATACATACACGAAAAAACGATGTACAAATTGACCAAATAAAAAAAAATTTTAATTGGATTAACACAGCGTTCAGAACATAGAACAAACAGGACGAAACCAGTAATGGATAAAAATCTGGACAAACAGTGAGTCGCGCGTACCAAACAAGTGGATAAAAAAGAGGGAAATTTTGTTCGGCGAGGTTCACTTTCTAACCATGTAGAAAATGTTTTTCCGTGTATGTGTGAGTGCATATTTTTAGGCACTTGATGTTTTCCATACAAATTCCAAAAATACGGTGTTAGTAATTTGTGAATTTGTGGAATCAGAGTTTCACCACGGTTAGCCATGGTTGGTGGGGAAAATACTATACGATTCAGGGAGCACAGAGACTACAACAAAAAAGCAGAAAAACCTATCGCCATACCAGAATCGAACTTCTTCACTCACATGGTCGAAGACAAATGCATCCCAGCTAACATCAAAAAACGGCCCGAATACTTCACATACAAGGAAAAGTTCGGCGCCTCAATGTACTTGAAAACATACAAACTGAAAGCGTTTGACGGAAGAATAATAAACGAACAAACAAACATTAACCCTGACGCGATATTTGAACCTTTAAGGTTGATCTACGAGAAACGAAACAATACCGCAGGTACAACAACAAAACAAGTAACAATGAACAAACGAACACACAAAATAAACCAAAAAGAAAAAATCACCAATTTCTTCCTACCTCAACCTATCACTTAGCTAAAGAGCGTATAAAAACAACCCTGCCTGCAACATCCATTTAAACTTACCATAATACACAAACGCATGTTGACACCACGTGCTCCAGCGCATGCACACACATATTAACATTACCCGCTACAGCATCTACAGACTATAAATACAAAGCAATGGAAAGGCAAAGATCAGAACGAAACTAAACACTGAGGATGGCGGAACGCCAAAATCGGTATGTTACAAAATCAAAGTTGACAAGGGATGACGGAAAATCATTCTAATATACACAAATTTTCCACCCTGTCGTAAAATAAAAAAGTAAATCATGGTCGATGTATTCGTCAGAGTAAACGCTATCAGGTTCTCAAGAATCAGCCTTCCTAAAATCGCATATAGGGCATGATAGAACCTTAGTGCAAATAATAGTAGTCACCTATCAACTTAACTGTCTCTAATCAGTGTGGCTTCAGGTCTAAGCTTTTCTGTGTTGACAGTCGCGATGTGTGTGCTTCTCAGAACAATATAAGAAACTAGAATGGGCTTAGCAGAAAGTAGACAAAATCTAGGTTGAATTCAGGATAAGTCGCGAAGTCGCATGCAACTCATGACAGTTGTCATTTCTGGATGGGAGTTCAACCGTTCCCCTTTTTGTGGAGCATGCCCTATGAAGAGATTAATTGTACCCTTCCATACCTGAAGTACACATAAAATAGGATACACAAACTAAAATCAACTTAACCGTATTTTGTCAATTATCGATTACCCCTTTAGCTCTATGACTAATTTTAAGACACTCGCTTCACATATACAGTGGCTCACAGCTTATTTCGTGTAAGCAACATTTTTGATAATACTGATATGAAATTAATATTTTTTGCTCTGAACTAAATAAACGAATGATGCAATTATATTGATAATTTAGTTTTAAATACAAAACAAGTAAACAAATTTACAAAAGTATTCAAATTCAATGTTTTATTAAACAAAAACCAAAAACACTCATAATTCATGGGTCACAGCTTATTTCGTGTGGTATAAAAATTCTTACTAAAAAGTTATAAAAAGTAAACAAAAATAAAATTTCAATATTTTGTGGAAAAGCCTTTTTGCTCGATTACAGCTTTCATGCGGTTTTGCATTGATTCCACCAATTTTTTTGTATAATCTTGCGATATTTTACCCCACTCTTCCTTCAAAGCTGCTTTTAGAGTTTGGACGCTAGAAATGTGGTGTTTTCTAATATTAATTTCCAGAATGTGCCATAAATTTTTAATAACGTTCAAATCTGGTGACTGTGCAGGTGTTTGGACGAGGTGTGGACAATTCCAAATGAGCCAAGTTTGTACAAGACCAGATTTATGTTTGGGGTCGTTATCCTGGTAGAAGCGAAAAGTGTCACGTATACCCAGGTCTTCTGCACTTTGAAGCAAATTTCGCTTCAGTAAGTCTAGGTACACTTCTTTATTCATAGTGGAGTCTATAAACTCCAATCGACCAACGCCTGCAGATGACATACACCCCCAAACCATTACATGACCGCCACCATGTTTTACTGTTGCGCGTAAATTTTTTGTTTGGAGCTCAGTATTTGGTTGCCGCCATACGTATGCTTTACCATCTGACGCAAAAAGATTAAACTTGCTCTCATCGGCGAAAATAACCGTATTCCAAAAAGCATTGTCCTTGTTTAAATGGTCTTTTGCGAACTTTAAACGGGCTATTTTATTTTTCTTATTTATAAAAGGCTTATTCCGTGCTGTTCGCCCATGAAAATTGGAATCCCTTAATATTCTGCGCACAGTTTCTGGATGACATTTTTTGCCGAGAAACATTTCAACATCTTTGGTCACCGCTGGAGCACTTAACATTGGTGTTTTTTTAATTTTTCTTAAAATCCACTTCTCATCCTTTTCATTAAAAATTTTATTAGGAGCCTTTCGACCCTTGTTATGCACGCGATTTTCTCGAACAAAGCGCTGAATTATATATTCTACCGTAGATGGACTTAAATCAACCATTTCACCAATTTGTTTTTGCGTTTTTCCACTTTGAAAATGTTTAATAACTAATTCGCGTTTTTCAATTGAAGTGCGTGGACCCATGTTGATATACCGCGTAATTGCAACTGATCTGCATTGTTTTTAGAACATAAACTGCTTCTTAAGTATTCATAGTTTACTCTTTGATTTACCGATAGTTTTCTGAATCCGTTATTTGCATGTATCACATGATCCTAAATCAACACACGAAATAAGCTGTGACCCATGAATTATGAGTGTTTTTGGTTTTTGTTTAATAAAACATTGAATTTGAATACTTTTGTAAATTTGTTTACTTGTTTTGTATTTAAAACTAAATTATCAATATAATTGCATCATTCGTTTATTTAGTTCAGAGCAAAAAATATTAATTTCATATCAGTATTATCAAAAATATTGCTTACACGAAATAAGCTGTGAGCCACTGTAGGTAGCACGATTTTTATCAAGCGTTTGCCTGCACCGTGCAGATAACATGTCCACCATTTTTACGAAAAATTTGGTCAATGCCTCGCATTTTTCTATACAAAACAAGTCTATCAAAGCTAAAAATCCACCTAGGATAATCTTGGAAATTTGTAAGCCTTACTTACCCTTGAATTTGTGTCTCAAAGTGTGGAAATTGTTTTAGAAAAGCTTCGCGTTCACTCCATTTAGCCAGATAATTATAACGCCAATATTTAATGACCTCTTTTAAGTGCTTAGAATTGTATCCATACTGAAAGCCAATGCCTTCCAGTGGTTCTTGTAGTATCAGTGGACGCGCAAGTTGTGCTTCGAGGTCTTTAATTATCTGTTCAGAAAGAGACATATAATGAGTTCAGTTGTAATAAAAAAATATCAACATTTAAGTTGACAAGATAATAATAAGTATGATTTAGCATATAGCTTTGATTACAAAGAAAGTGCTTTATAAAAACGAACGTTTTAAATTATGTATTACAACAATTTTTTGTTCAAAATTTTTTTTTTGGTCCAAATAAAAGCATGAACAAATTGTCGAATGTGAGTTTTTAACACCCTTTCACTCTAATGCAAAATGTGTTGAATAAAATTTTTTTAAATTATCGTACAAAATTAAATTTATAAAACATTTATTTCTTATATAATCATAGTGCACCCTAATGTATGCATTTATGCGTGTTTCACCTCTGGTTTAACACTGATATCAAATGGCTTAATCTCCGTGCTCTCCTTGTAATTAGAAGCACTGCCAGGCCCCCAATACTGAACATCACTTAGTTGAGGCACTGGGCCAGAAAGTGTTAAATTGTGTATTTTGTAAGCAAGAAACGCCACGATCACAGCTGTGATGCCGAGAAATAATCTTAAAAAAAATCCTAAAGGACCCATAATAGCAGTCGAAGAACTTTCCACTCAACTAGTTTTTTATTATTATTGTTTTTAATATGAAACTAAAGTAGACACAAATAAATATCACAAGAACAAACCAGCCGATCACGTTCAACGATCAATAGAAACTGATGAGTGAGCATATCAACTTATAAATTGCTGCGGCGTTTACTTCATTGTTTCAATGTGGGAGACAGTGTGACCAGGTTAGCCTTTTCGAGGCTTGATTTCGACCTTTTTTTTGCCCTTTAGCCTCATAATTTTGGTTTTAGCTTCGTGGCTTTTTTAGCCTTTTTTACTCCAAACCTTTTCTGGTCCCAACGCCATATGTTTCATATAAAATTAAATTCAAATGAAGCTAGTATTGATGACGAAATACAGAAAATTATTCGTAAAAATTGTCAACTATTTTTAATGAAGTTGATAATCCAACTCGGATATCGCCTACCTGATAATATGAACACTTTACAAAAGATAAATTTTTTTCAGTTGAAACTTCTTTGAAAGTTACAAAGCCGGATGTATTTTCTCACTTTCAAGAAGAAAAGTCTAGGTACTCCCCAAGTCAAGTAGCAGTGATTGAGCTGCGGTGGCGAGAGCTAACAAGTGTGACCTCTACCATTGAATTTTGGACGGAAGTCGGAGAACATAAAAATTCATTTAACGAACAATCTTTTTTAGAACTGGTCGAATTCGTATTTAACTTTTTGGTATTACCTTTTAGTAAGTTGAAAGAATTTTTAGTGCCATGAATGCTTAACTCGCTGCTTAATATTAGATATTCGTTAAAACGCTTTCCAAATGTTGCACTGATTTTGAAATTACCGATTATCTCATCACTATGATAAATACACAAACTTTGTACCCAGACTCAAGCTCTTCTGAGTCATCAGACGTAGAAAATATTATATAATTAATTAGTTTGTAGTGATTTTTTTATAGTATGTATTTCTTTGAAAAATTCCTAGTCAAGGAAAATGTGCCTGATATGTGTTGAAACAAGAATAGTTCCTTTAGGTTATGTCTACAGCTTTATATACTAATAGATTAAACTAAAAGAAAAAATTTGAAAGGGATTTCGTAAAAAAAATTCTGAATTTTTTTTGCTCCTTTCTTCCTAAATTTTAGCCTTTTCTAACCTTTTTTTTGCCGATTTAGCCTCTTCTTTGTTTTTATCACCTGGTCACACTAGTGGGAGAGTAAAAGTTAATCACAATGTCAATATTATTTATTTTTTGTTATGAATAAACAACAAATGTCAAATACATATGTACTACATACAAATATATGTATAAACCTCTGTAATATGAAACCATAAGTTATAACGCTGGCGCCCAAAATGTACCGACGCTGATTATGTATATACATTGTATGATAACAGCATTAACAAGTAAACTCTTCAATGTGTACACATATATACTTATATTCACCTTCCCATATGGATTTATTTACTAGCTATGCACAGAACCGTCTAACAAAAACCGGATATGGTTTAGGGAAACTAGAAAAAACAAGTAAGGAAACGGCTGTCTTCGACTATGTCGATGACTTTATACCTTTCATGAATACGCATCACGGATATAGGTGTCCGATCCCTACTCACCATTAGTAAAAACTTTGCAAAACTGATAATTTAAAGATACATAGCCCAAACCCCATTTATCGGAACAATCGATTGTATGGGAGCTATATGTTACTTTGATCCGATCTGGGTTATTTTCACTGCACACATTACATATATAATATTTACCAAACCTGCAAAATTTGATGTTCCTAGCTTTTTAATTGCAACGGTTATAGGTCAAAACCAGTTTATCGGAACAATCATATTGTATGGGAGCTATGCATTGTATTTGCCCAACCTCGTTGGTTCCGACAAATGATTAATATATTACCGAACTTCATCGAGATATCTCTAAAACTGAGGGACTCTCTCTCTCTCTATGGCGCGATATACAACAGGTATATCATCATAAACCTCCTAAGAGATTTTTGCGCCAAGCTTCTCTTCCAATTTGTGGTGTGCCGATTTGAATTTTCCCTACAAATTGGTGGGACCTACAGTTTTTTGCCGACTCCGAACGGCATCTACAAAGGAGACGAATTTTTGCTGAGAAGCCTGTCATGGCAGAAATACACTCGGAGAGTTTGCCAAACCACTGCCGAGGGGCGACCCCGTTTTGAAAAACTTTTTTCAAATCACTTTTGATGTTACCTGTACCAGGGCTCGAACCATGGACCTTCGGTGTGGTAGGCCGGCAGCACTACCTTCACACCACGGCGGCCGCCACTAGTTTGCGTTAAAACAGACAGACGGGCGAACGGACAGACGGACATGGCTAAATCGACTCAGCTCATCGCCCTGCTCATTTCAGTGTGCTTATTGGTGGGCCTATATCTTCTTCTTCTCATGCTTACAAACATCGGACCAAAGTTATAATATCATTTCATGTTCATGAAAGGTATAAAATATCTTTACAAACTGAATTTCTATAGACTCGAAACGGCGTAGTAGGACTGCTAACTGCTCCCAAAAGCAAGAAGAACGGTCCCAAAAACAGTTAATTCGTGAGACAATCTGCGCATGTTGATAGATGATAAATTGCGTTTAAAACAAGTAACTAGACTGTATACTTTTTATGAATACATATCACGATTTTATGTTTCAGATTAGTAACAAATATGTAATATTTGCCACTCCATAACATTAATCAAACTTTCGTCCAAAACTTTTTCGTTAACTTCGCCATATGCATCGGATCGTTGTCTTGTTGAAATTTCCGTATAATAGACAAATTTTCCTCAACTGATGACATTATCAAATTTTTCAAAACTTCATCAAACCTATGGAGTGGACCAAAACCATTCAAGGAGAAACATCCCGCACCATCATTTATCGTCACTACGTATGAAACAATGCGATTGATCTTCCTTTCATCGCTCCAAACTGCATACTTCTATTAAAATGGAGTACACGGGAGGGATTTGATATGACCAGGGGAACCTTCTAGGTCATCTGAGGTAAGAAGCATCATATCCATAGATCAACCGTCAAGTTGGACGTGATTATCCTTTGTGGATTTTGGTGGCCTCTTAAGACGGGGATACCTACCTCAGGAATATTCTAAAACCTTAATCCGCAGATTCTCTAGGCATCGTTTCATTTTAATGATCTGTTTTGATATATCGGCATTAAATTCATTATGCCTTTCGCGCTGTATGGCAGTGGAACTTTTTTCTTGCGCCTCTTCGGGAGATTAGTAGTATCCTGTTGTCTGTTTCTGCTGATGTTTTACGGTGTCTTTTTTTAATGTGATGAAAATGATAGAGCACCGAATCTCATATTTGCTCTAAAGAATCTTCTTAACATCAAAAAGTATACATTTAATAAGTGAAAAGTTAAAAAACCTACTTCGGCGAGAAATCAAGCTCGAGGTAACCGGTTATTTAGAAACTCGTACCCGCACTCAACTAATATGTTAGTTATACACACATACATTCGCATACATATTTACGCCTTTGACAGTGTTCGAACTTGAAGTTTTAGTGGATTTTAGTCTTCTCTTATCTTGGGTATTATTATTACTTTTTTTTTTAGCAGTTTCGAAAACTTTATTTAGATTTATAGAATTGCTTATAAGATCTTTGCAGCTTGTGTAATATCTATACAAAGTTACGGGAATAGTTCAAGTGCCATTCAAGCTCATTACATCTCCTGTAGGCATCGGTTAAAGTTCCAATCAAATTAAGTGTTGATCGAAGAAAAGCCCAATTACTTATTAATCACTGAATGTCAAGATTTTTTCGTAACGTTTCAGGACTTAAAATACTGTGCAGTTTTCAAAAGGGCTGAAACTTCAATTCGCAAGAGGCTGTACCAACATGAGCAGCGAGAAATAGATTGAAGTGAGTGTCTATACTTGAACATACTGCAACCCTCCCATATAGATGAAGCTTTTTCCTGACTTCCATAAATATATGGGTTCAGGAAATATTTACTTTATACCCAAGTAGTTATGACTCAAATACATTTTCTGCTCAAAGCTTTTAAAAAAACTTTATTAGTTTTGATGCATGCTTGGTAGAAACCCAAATTTTATAATCAATTTGACAAATCTACCACTTTATTAGTAAGTTATTAAAAGTCTGAACACTGACATTCTTGAAATTAGGGCTTTTTTAAACCTTCAAGTAAATTAAAACTGGAAACGCTTATGTATAGCTTACAATAGCAAGTTTACCTTAAGTTATTTTTTTAAAGAGATTTACAAAAAACTGTGTATTTGAGGGTAATCAGCTGTCAATGTTTTAAGAAATCTCAAAATCTAATTTTTGTCGGTTTTAAAAATGTATCCCTTACAATTTTTTAAGCTTTAAAGCTCTAAAAAGTAATGCGCTAAAATGTTCCCCATTTAACAAATTTTAAAAAGTGAATTAATATTCCCAAATCTGGCATTACATAGGCATGAAAAGATGATTTCATAACGATATATAGAAAACTCTGCTGCTGGCAAATTTGCGACGATATATACATACTTAGATAGGTACATATATGTGCACATATATTCTATAATATAAATGTGTATAAAAAAGATAATAACAGTCATCTATTTTAGTAGCGGTAAGCACATTTCGCTCTCAAATTATATACTTTTGTGTGGAGCAATGATTTCCAGAGAGACTTCGATCGGTCTCATTTGAGTGTACGAGGTGTGTTCAAAAAGTATCGCGAATTTTGAATTTTCGCTGGTTACGTATATTCGAATTTCGAATTTTTTGTGGCGTTATGTTGATACTCATGTCTCTCACTTATGCCGACAAGCTCGGCCATTTTGAATGTTCAGTTAATTGTTGACAGCTGCTTTGCTTGCACGTGTTTTGGATCGTCTTCGATTTTTACCAATTTTTTTACCAAAATTGCTCAATTGTGACCAAAAACGGCATCGCATGAACATTGCTAAGGAGATGTTAAACTCTGTCCGCGACGACCCAAATTTGCTCCAGAGGGTCATAACTGGTGACGAATCGTGGGTTTATGGTTATGACGTAGAAACCAAAGCTGAATAATCTCAATGGAAGCTGCCGCACGAACCAAGACCGAAAAAAGCGCGCCAAGTTCGGTCGAATATGAAAGTTTTGCTGACAGTTTTCTTCGATTGCAGGGGCGTGGTGCATCATGAGTTGTTGCCACAGGGAAGAACGGTCAATAAGGAATATTACCTGCAAGTTATGCGCAATTTGCGCAAAGCAATCCGCCAGAAACGCCCGGATTTGTGGAAGAACAAAAATTGGCTTTTGCACCACGATAACGCCCCTGCTCACGCATCGTTGCTTGTGCGCGACTTTTTGGCCAAAAACAACACACTGATGATGCCGCAGCCACCGTATTCCCCAGATCTGGCCCCCTGTGACTTTTTCTTGTTCCCTTAACTGAAGAGGCCCATGAAAGGACGACGTTACGCTTCTCTTGACGAGATAAAGACGGCATCGAAGGAGGAGGTGAACAAGATACAAAAAAATGATTTTTTGAAGTGCTTCGAAGATTGGAAAAACCGTTGGCACAAGTGTATAATATCTAATGGGGATTACTTTTAAGGGCACAAAATAGATATTCATGAATAAATAAATAATTTTTGAAAAAACACAAAATTCGCGATACTTTTTGAACACACCTCGTATAGTATATTCAGCATGACTTGCAATTCTTGCATGATTATTAAAAAAATTTTAATTCTATGTGGATATGAATAAAAATAGAGGTATACCTTTCATGAATACGCATCACGGTTTTAAGTGTCCGATCTTTACTTACAGTAAGTACAAACTCTGCAAAATTTCAAGGTCTCACCCTGTTAATTTAAAATAACATAGCACAAACCCCGTTTATCGGCAAAATGTATTGTATGGGAGCTATACGATATATTGGTCCAATCTTAAGGATTTTTACTACCCACGTTACATATATAATATGTACCAAACCTGTAAAATGTTACGTACCTAGCTATCTATCGATTGTATAGGAATTATGCATTGTATTGGTTCAATCTTGTTGGTTTTGACAAATTTCATCGAGATAACTATAAAACTGAGAGACTAGTTTGCGTTCAAGCAGACAGACGTGGGTTAACCGAGTCAGCTCATCGCCTTGATTATTTTGGTATACTTATTAATGCCCTATCTCTTCTTCATCTTATACTTACAAACATCGGACCAATGTTATAATACCATTTCATGTTCATGAAATGTATAAAAATGGAAAGTGAAATCCTTATCATAGATTTATATTTACTTGTGATGCCAATTTCTTAGACTTTAACAAAATAGGGGTTTTCGGGATTTGATTTTAGAAGCTCCAGGAGTTTAGTATTCACTTTTCCAGCAGTTTGGGTTGAAAAACACCATCTAACTTTAAAATAAATAATTGGAGTTTTCGCCCCGATTCTGGTATGGTAACAACATTCTTTTTACGCGAAAATAAATAATTTGGCAAGTTTTACACCCTTTTGGGATTCTGCCGGCTTAAGTTGCAGTCCAGTTTCGTAACCACTAAAATAGGTGGGAACATCATGTAACGGCGAAAAACTGCACGTTTTTTATACCTAGTAGAGCTACGCACACAAGGTATATTAACTTTAGTTGCCTAACGGTAGTATGTAACGGCATAAGCTGATCGAGGTAGATACTGACTTATATATATCAAAATGTTCAGGAGGAAAAGAGAAATTAATTAAGCCATGTCCGTCCGTCCGTCAGTCCGCCTGTTAACACGATAACTTGAGTAAATTTTGATATATCTTAATGAAATTTGGAATGCAGATTCCTTGGCACTCATCTCAGGGCGCTATTTAAAATGGGTCACGCCCACTTTTAATACATAGAATATTTTCGAAAATACAAAAAAAGTGATTATTCAGTACGTAATACACCTATAAGGATAAAATTTGGTGTGTACATTACAGTGATGCCGCGAATATTCGCATTCGCAAACTTTGCTTTACGTTTTTAATGCTCAATTTGAATAAATGTGAATATTATCTTTTGGTTTGTAAACGGAAATTACTTTAGAAATGTCGTTTAAAAACCAAAACTTATAGTTGTTTTTAGTAGTTTTATGAAAAGGTGGGCTATTATTTTAATTTGATAAAAAAATTCTTAAATTTTGCAAGCAATTGGGGACAATATTCGAACACTGCAAATGCAGTTGCATAACCAAAACAACGATAACAATAGTCACCGGTGGTAGCTCTTATTCTATGTCTATCAGTGTGCAGTCACAGTGACGGGTCAAAATCGCTGCGACTGAGAAATCATAGTCACAAGCCACACTGTGCTTCAGAAATCCAGGCATCATCTAACTCAAGTTTCAACCGAGCGGTTCTGTCCCATAAATATTTTATGATGCTTTAGTTTTGTTGTACGTTTATCCGCTTCTTTGTATTACATTTTTTGGATGAAGTAGGAAACTATTGTTATTCATTCAAATTTCTAATGCCTAATATACGAGGTGTGCGCAAAAAGTATCGCGAATTTTGTGTTTTTTTGTGTGTTTTTTCAAAAATTATTTATTTATTCATGAATATCTATTTTGTCCCCTTCAAAGTAATCCCCATGAGACACTTGTGCCAACGGTTTTTCCAATCTTCGAAGCACTTCAAAAAATCATTTTTTTGTATCTTGTTCAGCTCCTCCTTCGATGCCGTCTTTCTCTCGTCAAGAGAAGCGTAACGTCGTCCTTTCATGGGCCTCTTCAGTTTAGGGAACAAGAAAAAGTCACAGGGGGCCAGATCTGGGGAATACGGTGGCTGCGGCATCATTAGTGTGTTGTTTTTGGCCAAAAAGTCGCGCACAAGCAACGATGCGTGAGCAGGGGCGTTATCGTGGTGCAAAAGCCAATTTTTGTTCTTCCACAAATCCGGGCGTTTCTGGCGGATTGCTTCGCGCAAATTGCGCATAACTTGCAGGTAATATTCCTTATTGACCGTTCTTCCCTGTGGCAAGAATTCATGATGCACCACGCCCCTGCAATCGAAGAAAACTGTCAGCAAAAGTTTCACATTCGACCGAACTTGGCGCGCTTTTTTCGGTCTTGGTTCGTGCGGCAGCTTCCATTGAGATGATTGAGCTTTGGTTTCCACGTCATAACCATAAACCCACGATTCGTCACCAGTTATGACCCTCTGGAGCAAATTTGGGTCGTCGCGGACAGAGTTTAACATCTCATTAGCAATGTTCATGCGATGCTGTTTTTGGTCACAATTGAGCAATTTTGGTACGAATTTCGAGTAAAAATCGAAGACGATCCAAAACACGTCCAAGCAAAGCAGCTGTCAACAATTAACTGAACATTCAAAATGGCCGAGCTTGTCGGCATAAGAGACATGAGTACCAACATAACGCCACAAAAAATTCGAAATTCGAATATACGTAACCAGCGAAAATTTAAAATTCGCGATACTTTTTGAACACTCCTCGTATATTCTTCCTGAATAAAAAAGGATTAAACATTATAAACAAATTTGCTTAAGTAAAATGTTTTCAAGGCAATTTCGGTGCTTTAGTTTCGTCGCACATTGTATATTGTTAACCCTCTTTTGTTTGGGCTCGAAAAATTTATCTAGACTATTTTCATATATCTAAACTTGATAATGCAAATATTTTTTTATTTTGACCTTTTGGTTTTCTGAAATAAGAAAAAAGGTCAAGTCGGCCTTTAGGCGGACCCATGCACTAATGCTTGCATATTTATTGAAAATTAAACAGCAATATATTCCGTATTGTAAAAGTTTTTAAAGTTTTATTTCAAAAGCTGGTTTTATTTATTAGTGTGGATTTCCATAAGACATTGTTTTTTTGTAGAGTTACATAAATTTACTTCAGATTTTATTCAAAATTATTGGGTTTCTGATTTACAACCAGGATATTTGCACGTTTTATTTTCGGACCTATCTAGAAACTTGCACTAGTGTCCCGTTTCGTCATAACGAATGTCATTCGGTGGAACGGACGCCTTTTTTGCCTTTGATTAAGAGGATGCCGAAGCGGGTCGGCCGCGTTTTGTAGACTGTGTTGAGCGTATGCTACACCGTACTTCTGCCACTTCTGTTCTGAACTCGGGTAGAGTACACTGCTTGTCATAAGGATTTGGGTACGACCTCTTATACAGAATGTAAGAATAGACCATAAATGATAGAATAAGCGGTTTGTCCACATTGAGTTTATTCACTCTGATATGGTATCGTGCGACAAGTGCATCTAATAAGTTGACTCCACCCATATGTCTGTTGTACTCTTTGATAATGCTGGACAATATACTTCGATTTTTTCTTTATTTTTTCTATCCCATCGTGTTGTTGTTGAAGGGTATAACGCGATCTGACGACTTATAAATGGTTCTGTTCCCACATAAGTAGAAAGAAGGCGAACAGGCCTTGTATCGTACAAGAGAACACTGCTTAATTCAACGCCACAAACTGTTCCAACATACTCTTCACAAAATCCCCGACTTACGTTTTTATTCTGGAGCTCAGCATCGGTAGAAAGTTTATAGTCCAATTACCCACCGACGCACGTACGTAGTACGAACACTCACCGACGTTCAATTTTTCCGTATACGTAGTACGTAGCGTAGAAATCAAAGAAAGTTTGATTTTTTCCGTAAGAACGTGTCAGATGATTGCTCTCTCATATGCAGTGTTGCCTATTCATACGTGTGTATGCTTTAGAAAAATACCTCAAAATACCTTTTAAATTTCCGTAATAATGTTGAAATAACCTGAAATTACGATATTAAGTAGTTGCTTTTAAATAAATTGACTGGCTATAATTATTTAATATTAATTTCGGACAGACATAAAATGAAAAATAATTGTTTCAAAATTACACGTTTGAGTTAGTATGCATGAAAACTGATCAATGGCAACATTGTATTGAATGTAAACAGAAAATGGCTGATTTCTCCGTTGGCGCCACGGGCATAAGATTCCCTCAAACTTACGTACGTACGGGATACGTAAACGTACGTTACACACGTCGGTGGGTAATTGGTATATTAATGTTTGGAACGCCGTTCGCTCGTACTGTAACCAATACGTAAATTTAGCGGCTTCTTAGATAAATTAAAATTTTAGACAAATTAAAATCAAAATCACCATTTGGGTCGTCATTGACCTCGCACTCGTCCTCAGAAGAGTCGTTATCAGCTGGTAATTGTTCAAAAAAATTTTGAATTGCATCATCTGAAAAGCCCCTCACTACTGGGCACAGACATAAGTATATGCATTTAAAATTCTTTGACAAAAATATTGCAACTCTCAAGACTAAATCTTACCAGAGAGTTCACATTGTTGTAGATTAGTATTTGTTGTCATTGACATTGAAAATTTCACGACTAAACCCGACTGTTTTGTCCCTCATAAACAAATGAAACATAGCCAAGAAAAAAGTTGTTGGTTACATTACCCAACGAAAAAATATATTGTTATTGCTAAGGGGGCGCCCGTTGTTATTGTTAGTGGCAAATTTGGCATTTCAAATTTTCTTACAATTGGCAGGATTTTTAGCAATATTTTCATAGCATTTTACTACATATGAATGCATGAACAAAATTTATTTTTATGTGGAAGAAAACGGAACTTGACATCAGAAAAAATCTAACGCTATTTTTAAAACTTAAAATTTGTACTTTGTTATACTAGAACTTGTTGGCTTAAAAAAATAAAATAGAAATTCGGTTTCCTGTTTTAAAATATGTCCAAGTTTCTCAAAACATTTTAAAATAGTTTTATTAAGATGTGAACCAAGTTTAGAATCCGATTTTAAGAAATCTTAAATTAGAGTTCTATGAGAAAAAAATTAAAATTGAATTTAAAGTATATAAATGGTGAAAATATATAAATTGCGAGTTTGATATAGTTATGGAACTCGGTATGTAATATACATACACATAAAATCCTAATAACCAAAAGGCGATGATGATATCATCTTGAATTCGAGGAGAATTCGTGAAAGCGGGGCCGTTACTCTGTGTTCTATTCGATAGAAAATTTGTTCGCCTTCGAGTGATTCATACTCTGTACGAAATTTTCGAGTACAATCTTTTCGTTGTTCGATTTCCAATTTGTTCCCTGCGGACTTGATCTATCCCCCTTTCGATCTTAGAAAATATGGTATTCCCTATTTCGAAAACATATGCCTAAGTGGCCGAATGTTAGAAAACTCTATTCGAAAATAATTTAGCAAACGGAAACCCTCAAAAATGTTATATCTTATGATTATAATAGAACAATAAGTGTGTCTTATCTTATATCGCAGGAAGAGCCAAGCAATCGCTGTTGACAGCAAGTAATTGAAGAATTTAGGTAAAAAATTGGAAAAATTAAAAAAAAAAGTTATAATTGAGATTAATAATATATATAAAAGAATTGCCTTTCAAATAGAAATACAGAGTAAGGGAACTGGTTTTCGGGAGGATAATTTCGCGGACTTAATTTTTTTTAACGTAAAATTAGAGTCTGTGAAAACGGCCCTCAACATTTTAAACAGTCGCCAAATAATCAAATCTAAAATTGCCAGCGATCCGAGAAATTCAAAATACTCGAATCGCCAACGGCAAAGAGCTAAAATCTCGGATTGCTGATGATCCGATAGAGTAATAATTCCCGAATCGCTAATGATAAGTGACTCAGAAGGGAGAATGGATTCGCCAATCTATTGACCGGAAGTATTGCCGCGATAATATTATCAGAGAAAGCGACCTCGTCCCAAATTTGCTAAGAATCCGTTTTGCTTTTTTGGAATGGACTGATTTTAATGTTTAGGTTGCCTAAAAAAAGATTTACATATAAGGCTATCATTTGGCAATTTTTACTTTATCGCCTTTCTATTACTTTTGAGTATTTGATGCACTTTCTTGAATGCATAGTCCCTGTAAAAAACGGAAATACTCTGTTCATTCATCCAAAAACTACTCCTTAAGGAGTATCAGAGTATTCGAACACTTATCCTCAACCATATAAGAAAGGTGGTCCAATTTACATTGTCCAGGATTGGATCACCTAATCGAATTCGGAGTACTCCATTATTTTCCTTTTGAATACTCCATGGAGCACCTACGTGAAAGTAATTTCAAAATGCTCCTAAAAGTTTACTCCATGGTTATTTGCAAAGAACTGCGAAACTTAAATTATTCACCATAAAAAGCTAATCTACCTTGAATTTCCTCAATTTTATGTTAAGCTATTTTTACAAGTATGGATTAGATTCTATCTGAGATTAAAATTTAAATTCCATAAAATGTTTCAAGAAAATTTAAAGATTTATGCCTATGAAATCAATTATAAAATTCGTTGAAAAAGGGAATATTTAAAAAGAAAGAAATTGCTTTTTATAAATGTTTTCCGAGGGTAAAATTGCTATGAATAGCGACTATACTTTTATTTAAATTTGTTTCAATGGTTTAATATAGGGAAGTAGTATTTTTTTTGATAGACACTTATTATGACATGATGACTGAATTTTTATTGGTATGATACTGTTGTATAGGCTAACTAGTGTGACGGCTGGTATAATTCTGATGTATATACAGAATGGTATGATATTGATGTATATGATGAGTAGTATGCCAATTGGTATGATGCTGATGCAGAAGCGGACAATTGCCATATAGTAGGACATCGCCGTGTTAAAAATACCAGTTGTTAATATGGAAAAATGACAGAACTCGAACTAGTTGAGCCGGTTTGGCAAACTAGTATTTGACTAGTATAAAACTAGTAGAATTGACTTCAGGGCACATGTATTAATACATAGAAATGGATGTATGTATGTGCATACATATGTAGTTAAGTCATACTGAAAAACACTGGTGGGTTATGCTAAATTGACTAAAAATAGATCAGGGTCAAGCCATACATTTCAAAGTAGTAAAGGTGCTCTCTCTCTCTCTCTCTATAGCTTCGTGACGTAAAATGCACAAGAAGAGACTATGAGCTCGTGAAGTTGATTTGACTTATTTAGTATAATTTCTAGATAGATGACTAACCTTTCTAGGAATTCATCAAAATACGCGTCTCATATACAACTGGACTAATTTCAGGTCACTAAGACACGCCATGCAAAAATCAAGGTCTAGATGCAATGAAGTGTTTAACTTGATTGGATTCTAAATAAAATTTATTGATACACACATAAATATCCAATTTAAAATAAAATACACAAAGTGGAAAGAAAGAGAAAGTAAAACGCTATTATTTACAAAATAAATTCTATTCTAATTTGTCTACGAATTCTTGAAAACTTGTGTATAACATAACAGGCATCTCCAAAGCAGCAAAATGGCCACCTTGATTGTAATAAGCGTTAAGCACTAAATTTGGAAATTTATCCTTAAGCGCCCAAGATATCGTAGATGGCATATCATTCTTGAAACGCGAACATCCCATTTTAACTGGCGATGGGACACGGTTCAAATTCAAATTTCGATATTCATCAGAAATAAATTCTGCGTAGAAGCGAACCGCCGTTGTAGCCGTATTAGAAAGATAGTAAATCATTAAATTATCCAGTAATGCATCCAATGTGAAAGCTTTGTCCATTGCATCAAATTGTTGAGCCACTGGACCTGTTCCAGAGGTGGTTTGAAACTTTTCAAGTAGGTATGCTGCTAGGCCAATTGGATTGTCCTCCAATGCAATTCCAATTGTGTCCGGCTTCGTAGCTTGTAAATGGAAGTAACCAGATTCCTCTAGTAGCATCATGTATTTTTCACTCAAAGGAAAATGGTGACCTAGGTACATACGTGGCACATGACTCTCTGGCCTAAAGCTGGCTATAATTTCCTTAGCTATTGCTAATGGTGTATGTAGTAAGCAAAGGTTGGCATGAAATCCAAGGACATTTTCAGGAAAGAGCGTAGCAATATCGCTGCCAATTACAGAACCCCAATCTCCACCTTGTACAAGAAATTTATCAAATCCAACACGCAGCATGAGATTTCGCATTACAATAGCCATCTGAGCGGTATTAAATCCAGGTCTGGTAGCAGCCTTATAATAATTAAAAAAAAAGTATTTTCATTAAATTGTTGAGTAGATAAGCAGATTATCTAACTCACATCTGACCAACCGAAGCCAACCAAAGATGGTGCAATAACTTCGTAAACGTATTCACTAATACCCGACGGCTGGTTCAGAAGTTCAATAAAATCGTAAAATTCTCGCACAGAACCGGGCCAGCCATGCAACAACAACAAAGGTAACAATTTCTTCTCTTTACGCGCTTCTTCGGATGGTTTGGCGTGTATGTAGTGTATCTTCAACCTAAAATAAAATAAAAATATGATAATAAATTCGCTTATACATTGAAATGGGATGGGACGGTGCTCATACAGAAGCACTTAGTTTCTGGCTACTCTTCGACTAATCGGTCTACGAGCAATAATTTGCCCGCAAGGGAGTCTCCCCGTTTGATTAACTAGTTTAATTTCGGGGTTAACCGAACATTATATACTCGGCTGTGAGCTGTAGCAACAAATTACGATTTATTTTTCCTTGATATATGCAATGAACGTACGAGGACAATTTTACTGAGATACTTTTTTTTAAACTACTATCAAACGTGGGCGTGGTTAGCAATCGATTTTGCTAATTTTTACCAGCAATGTTTCTTGTTGTTGTACGTGAATTTGTCTAATCAATATTGTATACAAAACTTTTTGATACCAAAACTTTACAACAGGCTTGGGGAAAAAGGGGCGGTGCCACGACCATTCTAAAACAATTATATTTATAAGGATTTCTTCTTACAACAACACTTTGTAAATAGAATAGAATTAATATAAAATTATTTTCGCAGAAATATTGATTACATTCGTCTATGAAATAAAAGTTGGAGCAGTGTTTCGCCGATATTTCGTTTAGTAAAGGTATTCGCTAGCTTGCGTTTTTCATTTATTATTTATAATATACTAGCAGACCCGGCAGACGTTGTCCTGCTACATTTAACAAATTGCACTCACTTCCCTTCCCACTTGGCGCTTCTTCGTAATTTATTGCTAAATCTTAATTTTTCTTTCTACTTTTGTTTTTCCCCCATCCCCATATCCCGTTAGTTTATTTTAACCTTTCAGTTGCTAGCTATACCTAATTGCAGCTTTATATAACCTGCGGCTTTTTCAAAAACTATATACATCCTGTGCCGTCCCCAGCGAACTCCTGAACCCACTGTAAAAGTTTTATAGAGATCGACTCTAAACTTTGGACATTAGTGAAACACAAACAAAACACAAAAAACTTGAACATATAAGTTCAGAGTTATGATGAATTCGAAAACCATATATAGCTTATGCTATAACCAGTGATCCAAACAATATACTGTGAAATATTTCATAAAAATCGGTAGAGTACTTTGGACGCCTATGAAGGACAAATAGACACACATTAATTTTTATTTATAAGATGTAAAATTAATTTTGTTAAAAACAAGTAAGGAAAGGGCTGTCTTCGACTGTGCCGAAGAGTTTATACCTTTCATGAAAACGCATCACGGTTTAAGGTGTCCGATTCTTACTCACAATTAGTACAAACTCTGCAAAACTGTTAGTTTACATATATAATATGTACCGAACCTGTAAAATTATGGGTTCCCAGCTTTTTAATTGCAAAAATTTATAGCCCAAAACCTATTTATCGAAGCTATCAATTATATGGTAGCTATATGTTATGTTGGTCCGATCTGGGTGGTTTTCACTACACACATTACATATATAATATATATTAAAACTGCAAAATTTTACGTTCCTAGCTTTTTAATTGCGACAGTTATAAGCAAAACCCCGTTTACCGGAACAATCGATTGTTAGGAGCTATGCTTTGTATTAGTCCGATCATGCTGGTTCCGAAAAATGATCAATACTTTACACAATGGCTGCCTCCTACTAAATTTTGCGTTCAAACAGACAGACGGACAGATGGAAAGACGTACAGACGGACATGGCTAAATCGACTCAGCTCATCGCCCTGCTCATTTCAGTGTGCTTATTGGTGGGCCTATATCTTCTTCTTCTCATACTTACAAACATCGGACCTAAGTTATAATACCATTTCATGTTCATGAAAGGTATAATGAGCGGCGCCACGATCAGTTCCAAAAGTTTATAAAAGAAGAATCACCGTTCTTGTGTTTAAAAATTTTCTTATATATAAAATTGGATAAGATTTTTGAATAATTGTTCAAGTTATCGTGTTAACAGTCCTCCCAAACACTTTTATATAATTTTATATATATAGACTATATCCATGTCGATTTATGCCGTAACGACCTTTCACTAGGCGAACAAAATCAAAAGACTTTGTAAGCTATTTTCAGCTAAGTATAAAAACATTATGACTATTCATTAAGCTCACGAGCTCCTCACAAAGGAAACCCATTTTAATAACAAGGTTTTCGTTGTTACGAAGCACTTGCGACTTTGAATAAATATCAATTATTTACCCTTGAATTTCAGTCTTAAACTGCGGCAGCGAATTCATATACTCCAAACGTTCATTCCACTGTGGCAAATAGTGATCCCGCCAGTAGGTCACAATATATTTAAGGGCTTCTGAATTGAAACCATATTGAAATTTAACATTTTTCAATGGTTTCGCACATTTCCAGGTACGGTTGAGCTGTGTACGCAAATCGGCAATAATGTGTAGGTCGAATTTGATTTTAAAAGGCACAATATCTTCGGGTGCCTCATAATCCAATCCATCGCCGGGACCCCAGTAAAGATTTGTATCCAAATTTGGTTTTGGCAGCGGTTTAATTAATTCATTTACTTTATAGTAAATATAAGCGCTAAAGCAAGCCGAAATGGCGAGAAATATAATGAACTTCATGTTCTGCAATCTTCTTTCTGCCTTTGTTTGTGCGACTTCAACACAATCGAATAACAGTCAAAATTCTTAGGAAGGTTTCTATTTCTATTTCGCGATAAACTTGTAAAAGAAAATTTTTAACTACATAACACCTTCCGTATTCTATGACTGCTTAAGCCAGTTATTGTCTATACACTAAATAACATAGTGGAGTACAAAACGCAAATTGTGTTCTCTATGAATTAAATTTTGTTTCTGTTATTCAACTATTGGACATTTATTTTAGTGCGTTAAATTGAAGTTGAAATCTTTGATTACACTAGTCAACAAAATTTCTAATGTGTATAGATTTTCAGCTTACTTCTGTTATGCGCACGAAACATTCGCTTGGTTCGGCTTGGGCTTCGAACTTTGGTGTATCATCTTCTTTTAAACCGTAACTGCATTGTGTGACGAAAAAATTCAAATACATTTCTGCACGTTTTGGCTCATGACTTATTAACTTATTCTTGATAATTTTAAGACGTTGCTATTGAAAACTTAAACCTTTTCACTTAGAACTTGGGACAGAAAAAAATTTATGGAAAAACTGACTATATTTTATATAAAATAAGAAGCGTTTGTTAAAATTTTTAAGTATATAAGGCCCCTTGCACGACGGCAATTTAATTTTTTAACTCATGACCCCAACCCATTTTACAAGTCACGTATCCCTTATTTCGATACCTCGATCGTAGTAAAGGTGTTAATGAGTGCTGCAATAAGCGATGTGATTAACTTTCACTCTCAACTTATCACAAAAATAGAATGATTAAAATCGGACTCAGCATATTTTAAGTTCTGAGATGTAGCGAATCGTGGCCTGGTCTTCTAGTCTAGGTCAAGATTTACATAATTTTGGAAAAGTGGGCGTTGCCACGCCCACATATTTTGTGTTTTGTTTGTGCTTCATTGATGTCATTAGTTTATTGTTAATGTCTATGAAACTTTCACGATAGTTTCAGGAGTTCGCTGGGTACCACACATGCTCTATATAGTTTTTGGAGAATCCCCAGGTTATATAAAGCTGCGATTCGGCACAGCAGAGGAAAAGGAAGAAGAAGGGGAGTAGGAATAGAAAATTTTAGAATTGGAGGAGGTGTTAGAGGAAAATGAAAAGGGTTACATAAACTAACGGGATAGGGATGTGGGGGAAAAGCAGAAGTAGAAAGAAAAATTAAAATATAGGAATAAATTACAAGAAAGCTCCAAGTGGGGAGGGAAGAGATCACAATTTGTTAAATGTAGGCAACTCAAATTTTTGCCAGGTCTGCTAGTATGTTTATAAAATAATACGAGTACATTTTTATGTTAACAGTGCTCCTGGAATTCCTACAACAACGTTGTGATCCTGATATTTATCTAGATCAATTTCAGATCCGTATTGAAGCTCTGTTCGTTTAGTTTTTTGTAGTACATTTTTTGACAGCCAACCCTTATTTGCCTAGACATGCATATATAAACACACGACTATACACAAACGACTCTCATACAACTGATCCGTATCGTTCCCGTGAGATCTTGATCGTGATACTGGTCTAGATAGCCGATTGGAACGCAACTAATATAAAAATTGTTTGTGCATATACATACTCGTATACATGTAATCAACAATATTACCCTTTTGAAATTTACACAGGACCCATTATAAGACTTAGTTTGAAGTTTTATGCTTTGAGAATGAATTGATTAAAACTGAATATATATATGCCTGACTTGGATTGCTTATTGTTGTTGTAGAATAGTGTGACCAAATATGACAAAGCAAAAAAAATATGAAATAAGTACAAAACATAAACAAACGTGTGGACATAAAAAACACTGTTAGAAATTTCGGCTTAAATTCCATTCATCGGTTTTAGCAAGTTTTTGAATTTTTTGTAGTAAATTCGAAAAGCATCACTTACCTACTCCAATGTTTAATTTATTTCTGTTTATATTTTAAACTAAATTGACTAAGGAGTTGGAAATCTTAAAATGGGTTTCCAAGTAAACCAAAAAGTTTAAAAGTGCTGCAGATAAGAGCAGAAAAAATTTTAAAGTTTTTTTGAAAGCTTTTTTTCTTAGGGATATTAAAATGTAGTGAAGTGCAAAGCAAACAGATTACATAGCTCTGGAACACAAATGAGTTTAATCAGAATACATATGTAGATGTCAAAGGTTTTAGGATTAGCGGAAAGTTGTGTGTGTGTTGGCATGGAAAAAATTAATACTTTTTTTGTTGTTAAATCATACAGCTGACTATTTTATGTGCGGTTACAACGAAAGTTAGACTCCCTTACATTTTTGTTTTTTTTTTTATTAAAAGGCAAAGATCGTCTATTGGAAACAAAATTCTTTTTCAGATGTAATACCTATATGTTATAGTACAACCTACAATGCTCTAAACATATGTATGTACCTATGCATATTAGGGTATTTAGTTATTAAGTGATTTTTCTTTCTTTCTTTATATATAAAAAAAAGTTTGACATTGAATCACTGCATAGTTTCTGTGAGCCATTAGATTCACCTCTGAAGGTAACTTGAATATGAGGCATTGGATGGGGAATTGCATTATTAACTTGTCCGAAGTTGCTCAGAGGAGCTGTTTTTTTGAAATGAGTTAATCCCGGGAAGCATTCAGAATTTTTTAATATCATTTTTTTTAATATCTACAAGGTGCCGCAAAAGTAATCCTCCTATCAGAAAATGCTATAAATTTTGCGATTGGCCCCTAAAGTCAGTTCTGTTTTGACATTTGTGTAGTAAACACATGCGAAATACACGTTAATAAACAATGTTACGCTAAACTACTCCAGAACGCGGAATATTGCTGACTATTTATTTGACCAATAATCGGTCGGGGCCAAACGGTTACTGTGAATGGTGAGCGCTACAGAGCAATGACCAACGAGTTCTTTTTGCCGCAACTTGATGAATTGGTATTGGAAAACATGTGGTTCCAACAAGACGGTGCAACAGCACACACTGCACGTGCCACAACCGATAAGCTGAACATCGGAAGCTTACTTTTGCGCCACCTTGTACTAGGAGAAGCGGCAGATGTTGTCCTGCTTGAAAATTTTCTTGAAAAATTGTACTGAAATTTTATGTAGTCTAGGGGTGAAACACGGCCCACTGTGTGAATGTGTGATAAAGAACTCTGGATTGCTTTCTCTCTCTCTATGGCGCGATATACAACAGGTATATCATCATAAACCTCCTAAGAGATTTTTTGCGCCAAGCTTCTCTTCCAATTTGTGGTGTGCCGATTTGAATTTTTCCCTACAAATTGGTGGGACCTACAGTTTTTTGCCGACTCCGAACGGCATCTACAAAGGAGACGAATTTTTGCTGAGAAGCCTGTCATGGCAGAAATACACTCGGAGAGTTTGCCAAACCACTGCCGAGGGGCGACCCCGTTTTGAAAAAACTTTTTTTCAAATCACTTTTGATGTTACCTGTACCAGGGCTCGAACCATGGACCTTCGGTGTGGTAGGCCGGCAACACTACCTTCACACCACGGCGGCCGCCATTAATTTATTTGTGTATAAATAGCTTTCCTACCAACAACTGACGGACTGGACGGAAAGACGGGCATGGCTAAATCCACTCAGCTCATCGTCATTGTTTCAGTTTACTTTTTTCTTTTTCTCATACTTACGAACATTTTTTGTACATTGAAGGTATGAAAATCAAAAAAGGTATATAACTTCCCACCGAACGTGGCCGTTGACCGATTTCGCTTATTTTTACAACAAAAATTTACCATTATATATTCAACATTTTCGATAAATACATTTTTTCCGGAGTTATGGCATAAAAAGTTTTGTGGAGTAATCAACTATAAGAGGGGCGGGCATCCGCCCATTTTCAAAAATTAATATTTTTCGACTTTCATAGTTCACGGACACTATGAAAGTGAAATATAAACTATATAAAGCTATTGTAGGCAATGTTATTGCCTATTAAATATTTCTATGATCTTTATCAAAATCTTTAGTATAAAAGTGGGCGTGGACCTTAACCGATTTCGACTGTTTTTTCCCGAACATTCCTTGTACTAATATAAATATGTGTGCTGAATTTCGATCCGATATCTTGAACGGTTTGTGATTTATAATTAATATTATTTATAAATTTGACTTAATCAAAAACAGGCGGCGCCAAGCCCATTTTAAAGAATTTCTTGAAAAATTTACTTTCTGCCTTAACATTAATGTACTCGTACACACCAAATTGTATCCTTATAAGTGTATTATGTACTTATTAATCACTTTTTTTGGGTTTTCGAAAATATTTTATATATAAAAAGTGGGCGTGGCTTTTGTCCGATTTTGCCTATTTTATAGTACTCGGAGATGAGTGCCAAGGAACCTGCATACCAAATTTCATTGAGAAATCTCAAAATTTACTTAAGTTATCGTCTCAACAGACGGACGGACGGACATGGCTTAGTCAATATCTATCTTGATCCTTTTATACCATTACATACTACGGTAAGGCTGATAAAGTTTATATACCTTGTATGCGTAGCACTTCTGGGTATGAAAGAGGGTGATTGTGTTAACTTGCACGTACGTACATGATCTACAACCCAAATATACTATATTTAAAAACTCAGAATATTAGTTGAATATTAAAATATACTGAATGATTGCTGTCCGAATACTAATTTGTCTCTTCTTCGCTCTTGTATGTATTTATTTATCGACAGTTCTGGAGGGTTGTCGCAGTCTCTCCGACTGGTATGAATAAGGCTATGCAATTTTAGCTAATGAACTAGAATGTTTACCTACTAGTTGGCAGTTAATTGCAGAGGTAAAAACGCTATTGTAAATACATACAAATATTTTTAAGTCTATATCTATGTAAAGGTTTCTTAATAGCTACTTTTTCATTGTATTAATTTTTGTGTTTTTGTTTTAAATGCGAAATTTGGCTAGTTCAACAATTTTTGCATACAAATGATCGCAAATTGAGAAAACAACTAATATAAACTTCAGAAAAATACTGCAGAACTAAGCCCCGTCTCTAACCTCATACAAAGTGTTTGCAAACAAAATGGGGCATAATATTCAAGTCGAGATAATCATAGTTCTTTTAATCGAATGTGGCATTCAAATTTCGCACGCTTATCTAACTGTAACAAAAAAAAATTAAGATATCAAAGATACAAGAGTTACTCAACGGTTTGTGAAGCATATAGGTCTGTTGAAACCGAATCTGAAATCAGAATTTTTTGGTTTTCTCTACAGGGCGTGATCTGTCCAAATAATAAAATTTCAATAACTTTGAAAAAGTTATTTAAGTTATTTCAATAGTTTAAGCTTTTTAAGTCGTGTTTCTTCAACGTAAGGTAAATTGCTAGATTTAAAGCTATTAAGAAAGCGGCTTCCCAGGAGCGTTTTCATGTTCCAAACACTATTCTTTTATGTATCAATAAGTATAGTTCATAGAATTTCACAATAACGATGAAATTTTTGTTGTCTTTCCTTTTGAATTTTATCAAGAACAGACTTCCTCTTCCTCTGCGCCACATTAATGCGCTGTTACCGTCTGGTGGTACTGCTGGCATTCATCAAATTGAAGTGGTGAATATGAACCCACTACTAGGACGACCCACTACTAGGATGCACGAAGTGGTAATTCACACCTTGCGCATCACAAAAGGTCGTTGCAGTAGTGGGTCCATTTTCACGAATCCAACTGGCCTTTTGGAGCCCTGAAGGATTCTAATGGAATATTTACTTTTCTTAAATTAAATCGGTGGCATATCGGATTCCAAACTTTCTAAGTCGAAAGTGTTCAATATAGGTACATTTTTGATTTGCGGCATGCCACGTATTTGACCAAACTATTCATTTGGATGGTGACCATTACTCACAACTTTAAAATAAATTCTTAAGCAGTACACAGCTCTACAGTTATTTCTACTACATTATTCTAACGTTGACAATTCAATACCAATTTCATATTATAACTACCCATAACTACTATATTAACTTTTTTAAAATTACATTTTATATGTAAAAAAAATGTTTCGATCCCATTATGTCGAAAGTCGACTATAGTAGAGTGCAGCGTATGAAAGCTCAACGACTTCTATCGCTTGGTTATGTTATGCAAATGGAAGAAGACGCTCTGATACCGACTAATTTCATAGCTTAACCAACGGGATTCTTGAACTTTTATTAGCTAAATAATATCGATTTCTGGGTAAAGCTTGTTCAACTTATCCTTAAATCTTTTTCGATACTTAACGTCGAAGCCGTTCATACAGTTTCCGAATCATGCTGAACTTAGATATTTCAGATCGTAACTCAAGACTGTAAATTCCCAGTTGCTAAAACTTATGCGTATATCAATTACGTTAACCTATGCCAGCAATTACACACCCCTGTTATAAATTGTTTTTGGCCGTTGTGCTGGTCTAATTACTTTTTTTGGTTTCATGCCTAGGCACAGCGCTATAGGAAGCCGGCCTACCTGTAATCGGGTTCAATATCAAATGGAAAATACATGCTAAAAGGAACCAGTGATGCACTATGAAGGGTACTAATTCGTTTAGGTAGCTGTGGTTTCTTCTCTGGGCAGCTCATACTTCCATTTCATTCGAAAGACATGCTATCTTCAGAACTGATATTAAAGCTGATACATGTAGTTTTTCAAGTCTTCGCTTACATGCTTGAATAGTGGATAGTCCTTTTTATACCCCAACAATTGAATGTTGTAAGTCTCTCAAAACTGTAAAATGTCTGCCATTCAACTGCCTACATACAAACACATACAAATAACAGTAATTGCAATTTTTCAATCATTAGCTAATGTCAGTGAACTCTGTACGACTGTGGATGGTAAAGGGTGTTGGGGTCTAATTGGCTACATGAAGTCACAGAGACCATTTACTTGCACGAAAAGGCATTGCTGGAAAGGAAACCAAATAAACGATTAATTACGATAGTAATCGAAAAATAACCTGCAATCTACAGATTTTGCACCAGCAATACATCTCTTAAGAAATTAAAGGGCAGATACAAACAAATATACTTTTTTCATAACAAAAAGGCGTCTACTTAGCAAAATATTAGGAACTTGAATTTGCAAACTCATTCCTTTGATTTAGTTTTGATTATATTTAATACCGAGAATGTTCTTTCAACGTGGGCATTGCTGGTGGGTAAACCCAAACTTTGTAAAACATACCATGATAACTCCATAAATATCGGCCAAAAATCGTAGCTGCTCTGAAAGCTAGTTAACCCATTCGGAACATTAATCCAGTTAATTGCCAGTAACTTATTCCATTGATTTTCAATTGTACTCAAAGCTTTTTCATCGCTCATAATTAATTCCAGAAATGGTTAATCTTTGGATGAAGGTCGATTTTTATTTAAACACATTTTCGGAGAAAATATCTGAATTTTCTTAAAATTTTTCAGACTTGTTGGCAACATGTTTTTGCATAGGGTTTTAATATATTCAAAGCTTTCCTATCAACGACAGTTTCATCACTTTTGAAAATCTTAATAAATTATGCGAAAATTAGCTTCCTCAGGACAACAGTACGCTAAGTCATTGCCAACATTTTGTATCAAAGAATTTGTATCCCTGGTGTTGAAAAAGAGTTTGTTTCATCGCTAAATACATGGTTGACAGAAAATTAGCGCTAATACCCAATCTTAGTATGTATGCCTATGCATATATAAATTTTCTTTACATATGATACAAGTAATGATCCTGGGTACCTATTGATCTGCTTCAAACTCTCGTTTGCTTTCTACTTAATTTTCTCGTAAGATGTATTGGCAAGGTGTAGATAAAGGATGAAAACGGAATAATACTTAAAAATTTACTCAAGCTTCATAATATTTGGATAGTCACTATTGCCAATTTTCATAATTTGGTCGCTAAAGTTTTTAAAAACTTGCCAACTTGGCGACAGGTCGCCAATACTGACGTTTTGACAAATAAAATTTTTAAAATTAAAAATAAAGTTAAACATTTTTTATAGGTCAAAAGTGTATAAATGTAATGGAGCACAGTTTCATGCGAAGAAAGCATTCATTGTCACCTTCAATTATGTTAGTGGCGGAAAAAAATTATAAAATAAAATAAGCAAAATAATAGTCAAACATGTCAACTAGTCGAATGCAAACCAGTCGATTATTTTTTAAAACAACTACTTTAAATCGTTTAATCGACTATTCGATTAGTCGATTATCAAGAGCTCTAGTACGAATATAATTAGAATAAAGTTTAACAAGTCACTTCAATATTTTTCTATTTAAAAAAGTATCGAATATTTTGATAAATCGATAAATATCTTGCCATGAATTGTTTGCAATGAATCATTTTATACGAGTAATAATTTTTTTTGTCACCCATAGGCATTCCTTGCATGTAGCAAGTGGTGGTTTATGGGTATTACTTCCTAAAAAAATTGAAAAAGCAACAATAATAACGCAAGTGAAACAATAACGGTGATATACGCGATATTGTAGGTAGCATGCTATTCTCTCATATCGGGGTCTTAGGTACACTTTCCGGTTAGAAACCATTAAAACAGTACTTTAAAAAAGTTTTAAAAGCAAAGGCGCCCCGACCTTCATAGTAGAACCAAACAAATTTGGAAAGAACCTCGGCCTTAATGTCCTCGGAGGTATAACGCTCTAAATTATGATAACTATTTTAAAAAGAGTAACTATTTTTATAATCGTCTAAGAAATAATATGGTTTATTGTATGCACGACAACGGGTAAAATAAATATAGCAAAAATATAAAGATTAGTTTACCATAACCTATACCAAACACAAAAAGTTGTTATGCGCCTATCCACTTGCACTTAAAAAAAACCGCAGAAAATGAAATTGTTTGAAAATTAACTCAATTATGCACCACACAAATTGACTCCCTTTTTCCAGGGAAAACTGTATATGCCTACACAAGTTTCCGTTACTTCTGGCGTCCGCTTTGTTTCCATTACCCTCTGCTGCGTATAAAGCTCCTCAGGACTAACCACCATTTGTGCAACGGCGTTCATGTTGCATGTTGCACGTTAAAACTCATTGAAATTGGCTTTTGGAAATCGCTACGAATTGTTGGGCTGCGTGTAAATTGCTTTACTTTGAACAGGTAGATAAAAAACATTAAATAGAAAAAGTGCACAGTAGCGGTAATTGAGCTTCGAGTGCTCTCCCCATGCACAGAATTGGACGCCGCACAATGACGAAAGGACTCAATTGGCACAACGGACCGTAAGTGAAAATCAACAGAAAATGAAAATGTGGTAACCTTTGTATAGAAGAGTAACAGATCAAGGATTTAAATATTGGTGGAGAGGGGCTGGGCTTTTTAAAATCAACCACAATGATTGGTGACCACAATATGGAAATTATGGGTGATAAATTGATAAATTGTGATAATTCCATTTTCGAGGCCAAAGCACCGTGTCATCAATTTGTTTACTCTTATTAAATGACAGCAAAGCCTTCTATTTATAAGCCACTAAATTTATTAATATGGCCGTTGTCTCTAAACATTTTTTCTACTCTATTCAATCAAAAAACTTTTAATAGTTAACTAAAACTGATTATTAAAAAATAAAAACAATAATAATTTTCATAAAAATTCAAAAAGTGAAACATTATTATTATTGGCCCTGAGCTGAATACTTGAAAGTGTACAGGCCGAAAAGCAATATCAAAAATAGTTATGGTTCTTTGGAAACTGTTAATTTTGGTGTGTTGAAATTAGCCGCGTTCGATTAAGTTCCGTTCGGTCTTAAACAACGTTCTCTACATTTCCGGAATTACTTCTTTATAAGCCACTAAATTTATTAATATGGCCGTTGTCTCTAAACATTTTTTCTACTCTATTCAATCAAAAAACTTTTAATAGTTAACTAAAACTGATTATTAAAAAATAAAAACAATAATAATTTTCATAAAAATTCAAAAAGTGAAACATTATTATTATTGGCCCTGAGCTGAATACTTGAAAGTGTACAGGCCGAAAAGCAATATCAAAAATAGTTATGGTTCTTTGGAAACTGTTAATTTTGGTGTGTTGAAATTAGCCGCGTTCGATTAAGTTCCGTTCGGTCTTAAACAACGTTCTCTACATTTCCGGAATTACTTCTATTTATATTCTATATTTACCCTCAACAAGTCGCTAGCGGAATATTTATCGATTCATTGTAGGTTTAGAAGACAGATATTACTGCGTTCAAAAACTGGCTTGAAAATAATATTGATATAAATGTGTCCCTAAGAACTGGCACGGAAATAGACTTAGTCGTCGAAACGTTGACCAACAAGATACATGAAGCTGGACTTTACTTTACTCCACCTCCAAAAGAAAAGACAAGAAGTAGTGAATTTATATCGGCAGAAATTATACTATTAACAAAACATAAACGAGCTTTGAGAAAAAAATGGCAAACAAGCCGAAGTGCTGAGGACAAAACAGTGCTAAACAAGGCTAGAAACGAGCTAAAGAAACGACTTGCTGAATTAACGAATAACGAATCAACTGCTGAGTTCCTAAAAAATCTTGATCCCTTTACACCTGATTTTGAATACACCCTTTGGAGAGCTACGCGATATCTAAAGCGACCTACTAGAAGAAATGTTGCTATTAAAGACAACAATGGAGTTTGTTGCCGGTAAAATGAAGATAAAGTGGAGTCATTTGCGCAACACCTCTATACAGTGTTCCAACCTAATCCTGATGGTGATAGAATAGATGAAGAAATTTCAAACTTCTTAGAAGCGCCTTGCCAAATGAGTCTTCCAATAAGCCATATTAGCACAATAGATGTAGAACTAGAGATTAAAAACACTAATAGCAAAAAATCACCAGGATATGACAAAATAGATGGAAAAACTTTAAAAACCTTGCCCCAAAAGTGTATTCAACTATTAACGCGTATATAGAACGCAATGCTAAGACTAGACCATTACCCAACGCAGTGGAAATGCGCAGAAGTTATCATGATACAGAAGCCCAATAAATCTGAAAACATCACGTCATCATACCGACCGATAAGTTTGCTGGTAACATTCTCCAAGGTATTTGAAAGAATACTTCTGAGAAGAATGTTGCCAGTACTGGAGAAAAACAATATAATACCCGAACACCAGTTCGGGTTTCGAAGAGGTCATGGAACAGTAGAGCAATGTCACCGAATTATCAATCATATTACAGAGGCTCTGGAAAGTAAAAAGTACTGTACAGCAGTTTTCCTAGACATACAGCAAGGGAATATTATATAAAATTAAGAAAATACTTCCGGCTCCATGCTACTTATTACTAAAAATCATATTTAACCAACCGGAAATTTTATGTTGTAAATCATGGCGTAACATCTAATATTGTATACAATATTCACTGCTGATTTGCCCGTGATGGCAGATGTAAACATTGCCACGTGTGCTGACGATACAGCTATAATTGCAACATCTCTGAGACCAGGAGACGCGTCACTGAGTACACAGAAAGAGCTTAATGAAATAGAGAAATGGTTGCACAAATGGAAAATTAGAATTAACCCCCATAAATCTACGCATGTAACTTTCACTCTTAGAAGAGGAGACTGTCCTCCTGTTAATCTTTGTTGGACTCAAATACCACAAAATACGACAATGAAATATCTTGGTGTACACTTCGATAGGAGGTTGACCTGGAGACCGCATATAAATGCCAAAGTGAAGCAACTGAACCAAAAAAGAAAAAAGATGTATTGGCTTTTTAGAAAAAAATCACAACTAAGCCTAGAAAATAAAGTAAGAATCTATAAAGCTATCCTTAAACCGGTTTGGACTGATGCATTACAACTCTGGGGAACGGCAAGTCACTCCAATGTGGAAATAGTTCAACGCTATCAGTCAAAAACATTAAGACTCATAACAGGTTCTCCTTGGTTTGTTAAAAATGAGGAAATACATAAAGACCTCAATATACCTTATGTTAATGAAGAGATAATAAAATATAGCAAAAAGTATGTTAATCGACTCGACAAGCATTGTAATACTTTAGCCATAAATCTCCTAGATAATAGTCAAAGTACACGAAGGCTGAAACGAGTCCATATATTAGATTTACCAGATAAATAGTATAAAAGATCCTAACATAAAATAACATAAATGGTTAGTCTCAGTGGAGACTAAACCATTCCTGTTAAGTAAGGTTAAGATCACAAAATTATACCATTTGCTTATTGTCGTAAAGATAGATTGCAAATAAAAGTACACAAAAAAAAAAAAAACATTGTAGGTTACCTCTATAACTCCTATCCAAAAAGTAACAATAAGGCTAATGTAGTTAACTATCGACCTATGGACTACTTTCGAATTCATTGTCAAACCGAAAATGTATATTTCATGTTTTTCGGCTTTATATCATCTATACAGACTTGTCGAACGCCTTCCATAAAGTAAGTAATTCTATTCTAATAAAAAACTTTGTGTAACATTGGCTTTCACTCCAAATTTCCTATCTTTGATTAAATCATATTTTTCTTTTCGTAAATGTGTAGTTCCATTCATACGAGACATAGCAATAACATAATAATTGACATATTAAGAAACTAGAACGGGTTCAAAAGACCCTAGTTAATTTATTCTTCTCTCATTAAGTTTTGATGATTATATTCTTCCACATGCATCCTTTTTAATCTCAAGACCTTGGACGGTAGGAGAGTACTATTTTGCCTTAGCTTGGTTTTTGATATCATTCAAGGCATTGTTGACGTTTCGGTTTTTTTTAGAGAGGATACACTTCCTCGTTCCTTATTGGAACCTTAGGAGCAATGACATATTTTCTCTTGAATGAGGACTTGGGCTTGAAGGAAACCTAACTATGTATTACATGTCATCACATCTTTGAGAGAGTTGAATTTGCCCTCAAACTCTTTCGATATAGATTTTTTAATTAATAAGATTAAATTTTTGCTGCTTCTAAATGAATTTCTAACTTAGTATATACTTGTAATTGTACTTAATTCGTTAGGTAGGCTGTATGAAACTGTATAGTTCACAAATTATAAATTGTTGGTTAAAATAAAAAATAATATCTGTCACTCGATATCTCTGTAAATAAGTAACTTGTACAGGTAATACTTAGCAAAATAATAAAATATTTGAAGAAAAAGGCGATACAAGAAAATCGTGAAACAGTCATGGGACCACACATAAGCATATGGAGTGAATTTTGTATAAGGTAATAAGATAAAGTCTATACCTTTGTACCAACTTGAAATGGATCTCTATATTTACGATTAGGCTCATAATTTTTCTAAGAACTTACTTATAACTGCTCTTATGACAACCAGGTATTTATATTGAAGTTAAAGAGACCGGTTTTACGCCATGTCTATTATAGTCATCGGTATTTCCAGCACGTTCAATTTCAGCACTTATAGCTGTGTTTAATCTAATAGTAGTGAAATTTAAATGGATATCGTGCGACGAATAAGAAGACGCTGCGATTTTAATAATTTTCATTTAAAATATAGCGAATTACATAACAGAGACCACATAAAAATTAATTTCAAGTTTACACAAAGTTCAGAAAATTAATTAAACTTTAAAAAATTGCCATCAAAATCATAAAATTTTGTGACAGAATTTCTAGAAAATTTTTGCAATACGCAGTTTTGTAGCCCACTCAATTCTAGTATTACATTATGCAAGTTAGAACTCGCTCAAAAATTTCCCTGAATTTTCAGAATTTTTTTCGTCAAGGGTGTTGAGTGAGAAAAATTAATTTTGTATGAAAAAATCCAACATCCTTGACAAAATTTTTTTTTTAATTCGTGGGAATTTTAAGGTACTTTTAACTTGCACATTATTGTTCTAAAACTAAATGAGCTATACAACTGAGTACACAAAAGTTTTCTAAAAATTCTGTCCAAAAATATTGTAATTTGTATGTAAATTTTTAAAAGTTTAATTAAATTTTCTGTACTTTGTGTACACTTTGAAATTACGTTTTATGTAGTTCCTGTTATGGAATTCGCTATATTTTAAATGAAAATGATTAAAAACTCAGGGTCTTCTTATTTCGTGGAACGATATCCAATTTAATTTCACTACCATTATATTGAACACAACTTTATATGAAATGAGTCAAATTTGGCACAAGCAACGTGTACCTCTATCTGTAACGCTAGGTAAATAAGATTCGAGTTCACGAGAAAATATAATCTCAGATTACATTTTTTGTTATATAGTGTAATGTACGTAGCGCTGAGCGCAGTACTGATAAAAAAGCTTTACGTATAAACAGTGTGACCAGGTGATGGAAAACAAGTAAGAAAGTCTAAGTTCGGGTGGTACCGAATATTATATGCCTAGTAGTGATCTATTATGGCATACCAATTTACGCCGGTCTATTTTAATACTTTTCAGTTCGTATTATAAAGACCAGCTGATTGTTTTCAATAAAAACACTTCTGTTATGAGTTTTGAGTGGTAAATTAATTTATTTGTATATAAATAACTTCCCTACCAACAACTGCTTACCACATTTCTTCAAAATACCAATACATGCACATTTTATGTTCGAAAAATTTGCGTTCAAATAGACAGACAGTCAGACGGAAGGGGAGATGGACATGGCTAAATCGACTTTCAAAATGAAATAGAAATGATATAAAGCTTTTGTACGCAAAGTTATTGCCTATTAAATATATCTATGATACTTTTCAAAATCTTTCGTAAGAAAGTGGGCGTGAAGCTTAGCCGATCTAGCCGGAACATACCTTGTATTAATATATATATGTGCACTAAATTTCGTTTCGATATCTTGAACGGTTTTTGATTTATGATTAATATTATATCCAAATTTGACTTAATCAAAAGTGGGCGGTGTATTTTATGCCTCAATCTCAATGTATTCACAAAATTTTATCCTTATAGGTGTATTATGTACTGAGTAATCCCTTTTTTTGTGTTTTCGAAAATATTCTATGTATAGAAAATGGGCGTGGCGTGAAATTTGTGTTTTTCTCCTGAACATTTTGATATATACGAGTATAAGTCTATATCTATCTCGATCCGTTTATGCCGTTACATACCACCGTTACGCAACTAAAGAATATACCTTGGGTTTTACTCTGTAGTTCTATTCGAAAGGTTATTCTACTCGAAAGCAAAAAGCGTTTCTAATACACATAGGCACTCTGTAGTTCGTTAGGATTTACTTTAGAATATATTCCATAATAGTAGGCATCACTGTTCCACAAATTTCAAGCGCAAAGCAAAATACAAAAACAGTTTGCATAAATCTCAAGTGCAGTATTAGGCAGCGCAGTTTCACATGTCGCAGTAGCGCAGTTGATTAGAATCTCGACTACCACGCGTGCGGGTGCAGGTTCGAACGTAAGTGCTTGCAAAACTAATTTTAGTTCTTTTATTTTATTTTTATTAAATAAAATTTAATTTTTTTAAATATGTAAATACTTCTAATCTGTAAAAATTTTGTTTTCTTGAATTTTTTCCAATTTTTTACATAGAATTCTTCAATTATTTTCTGTCAACAGCGATTGCCTTACTCTTTCCGCGATAAAAATGATTTCTTCATGAAAAAAATAATAATTGTTTTATTATAATCATAAGAATATACGCTTTTGTGGATTTCCGTTTACTAAATTTTTGTAGAATAGGATTTTCTAACTTTCGACCATATTTGCATATGCTTTCGAAATAGTGAGTACCAAATTTTCTACAATCGAAAGGGGATAGATCAAATCCGAAGGGAACAGAATGGAACTCGAACAACGAAAGCGTTCTACTCGAAAATTTCTTACAGAGTTCGAATCAGTCGAAAGCGGACAAATTTTGTTTCGAATAGAACTACAGAGTGAGGGCCCTTGTGTGCGTAGCACTACTAGGTATAAAAAGGTTAGAAAAGGCTAAAATTAAAAAGTGAGAAATTTATTTACGTAATTTATTTCAAATTTTTTTATTTTAGTTTAAACTATTTGTTGTAGACATAACTTAAAGGAACTATTCTTGTTTATAATAAAGCTAAGATCATCGGTCAAAATCAGTGCAACATTTGGATAAGCATTTTAACGAATATATAATATTAAGCAGCGAGTTAAGAATCTGTTCCTTAACTTAGTTTTTAAAATGTTCATGGCACTAAAAATTCTTTCAATCAGTTCTAAAAAAGGGGGCTCGTTTAATGAATTTTTTATTCTCGGACTTCCGCCCAAAATTAAGATAGGCTATGTCGCAATTGGGTTATCAACTCCATTAAAAATAGTTGACAATTTTTACGAATAATTTTCTGTATTTCGTCAAAATATGGTGTTAGGACCAGAAAAGGTTTGGAGTAAAAAAAAAGCTAAAAAAGCTCCGAAGCTAAAACCAAAATTATGAGGATAAAGGACAAAAACAAAAAAAGCTAAATCTAGCCTCGAAAAGGCTAACCTGGCCACACTGTGTTTAAGTTTCGCTATAGGGTTTCCATGAAAATGGTAGATATGTACATAACAAGTTCTATTTGGTAGTGTAATGGATTAAACTAAAAGCAATTGAAATTGTTGGTTCGATTGAGTCATCAAAACACTCAAAGTTCTAATTGCTTTCATGAGTAATTGTTTCGGCATACAGTGGGTTGAACTACAAAAAGTATATAAGTCTAATCAAAAACTTTCACTTGGCTGAAAGCACCAACTACTGTGTTGAAAACGGAAATAAACTTTAAAGATGTAAAGCATTTAGAAAAAATAGATAAGTTGACACTATTTAAGAGTAGAACATATTTGTTAAGCGAAGAAATATGTCGTCAATGAAGAGATGGAAAACTATCGATACTAGCAACATAACATGCATTTAATAAATTTTCTAACCAATAAAATGCAATATTTTTTGATTCTAATGTCAGGACCACATAGTGGTTTGTGGCCACTGATTACTATACATTTAATATATCTATGTAGCTTTTTTCGAAATTTTATAAAATATCACTTGAGCCAAGGAAATTTCGAAAGATTCGGTACATCGTGATAGTTTTGAAATATAGATAGTGTCCCACGAAAAAATCTTTAGATTATACTCACATTGTTGTCGAATTTTTCCAGTTACAGTAAATATTTTCCAGTTTTTGAATGCAAACTTACATTTAATAGTCCATGAAGTACTATATATTTCTTTTCCGAAACGAAAGGCCTTACTTAACAAAAGTTAATGCGATTCAGTTTTACTTTTGAAATGAGTTTAAGTTCAGTTATATCTAGACCCAGATAACTTTTTTATATTGATATGATACACAACAAATACTGTGAAATTTCAGATCTTAATATCTATCATTACTAGTCTACATTTTGTTGGACTGACCTCATGACCATGAGCGACACCGCTTTTTTGTAAACTTACATGAACGTATTTCCCACATTCTGGCGATTTTATTTGGTATATTTCGCATTATTTTGTCTTTTTTTTCTGTAAATTAAAAAATTGTAAATTATCATTTTCAAAAAAAAAAAATTGTAAAAATATTTCAAGTATTTTATTGAGTTCACACTATTATGATAAGGACACCAAAGCTATACGGGTCAGTTCTGTGCGTAACCGGTAATTTTTTACCTGGAAGATTATCTAACCGAAAATCGTAACCATTGGCAATGCAGTTCATGTAACCGTGATTCTAGCGTACATGGCAACGCGGTCAAAAACGAACAATGCACAATAGAGAATAAAATGCAAACGTGAACGAAACTTTGTGTAAAAAAGTACTTATATTGTTTATTAAATCTTGTGAACTAGTATGTGTACAACATTTTTGGTATTTTCTGTCCACAAAAATTTTAACAATCACGTGCAATTTTTCGCGGTTACGCCACGTTACCACCTATTTTGGTGGTTACGAAATGGAACTGCAACTTAAGCCGTAAAGGGTGTAAAAGTTTCCAAATTCCTTATTGCCGGTAAAACGACTGTTGTTACCACACTAGAATTAGGGCGTTAAAGTAAAAAAAAATGTAACTTAATTTTGCAGAAAATTGAATTGTTTTTGTATTCAATAGTAATAAAGTTCGAAAATGAACTCAATAAACATTTTTCTCAATTGTTTTTTAGACCTTACCTTCAAGAATTTGTATTTATAAAAAAAGTGAAATCAGAAAACATTTGAATGTTTAAAGCAAGGACTGAAAACGATACTGTAACCGTTATTTTGATCTGAAAGAGAATGACCCCGAAACCGTTTAAAAAGGGGAAACCGGTTCCAAACGGTTTTAATTTTCGGGCAAACTATTTTGACCAGAATAGAAGTTGTGCGGTGAACTAATAAGTCAACCTTTATGAAGTGTTTATTAATATTATTGTCTTATATTATTTTTTTTTTATTTATTTATTTTTTAGTAACCTATAAGTTATTGAATTGAATGACAACATGTAGAAAATTGCTGCTGAGAACGTTTTGTGGTGTATTTAATTTTATAAATATTTTTGCTTCAATAGTTTGGCAGTTTAAAAGCAAAAGTGAGAGCAGTCCTTCAAAATCTAGACTAGGAATGGTAGACCCCCATAAATTAACATAAATATGCCCACTTTTACAATATTTTACCCACGAAAATTTTTTTTGGCCCAGGCTAATATAAATACATATATCGATTTTACGTTTACTCAATTTGAAAGTTTTGAAGTTGTGAGTTACTTATTAATTCAATAACCTTTTCATACTATGCCTGAATTGCTAGTTCTTGAAATCTAAACTCTGATCTATAACTATTATCCTACAAATATTACTGCCAAATACTTAAGAAATTTAAAGACGATAGGATAACATTGCTTGGCGTTCAATTCAAACACACTTTTTTGAAAAAAATGTTGTACTTTTTTCAATGAAGGAAAAATTTATTACAATTTTGTGTAACCCACTACACATTTTCTTCCTTTATTGTTTTGAACTAGTAGAATTAGGAAAGCTTCTTGAAACCACTTCAACTAAAATCAGACGTTGTCCTGCTCGAAAACTGCTTTGCTCATATTTGAAAAATTTTAAGCTTTCTTCTTGCTCTTCTTGCCAATCCATATCCGACTTTTCCTCATTCACCTCCTCTTTTCCATTCACCTTTTCTTCCTCGATACCCTTACGTTTCGTCTGCCTTTTATCCTACCACTTTTTCTATCTAGTAACCGTTTAAGCTTATTTGGCTACAATTTTGAAGACACGGAAGGAACCTTTATTTTCGGTTTAAGTTAGTGGTCTCTAAGTATTGTGGTTGACTTACTAAGCTAAAGCTTCCTAATACTAACAAGCAAGGAAGTCTAAGTTCGGGTGGAACTGAACATTATATACCTAGTAGTGATCTATTATGTCATCCCAATTTATGCAGGTCTCTTTTAATACTTTCTTACTATTTGCGTTCAAACAGACGGACAGACAGATAGACGTATCGAGAGACGAACACGCCTACATCGACTCAGCTCATCCTCCTGATCATTTCAGTATACTTTTTGATGGGACTATCTCTTTTTCTTCTCATACGTACAAACATTTCATGTTCATGAAAGGTATGAAAATCAAAAAAGATATACAACTTTGCTTTTGCAGTGGGGTATTAACTACTTGCCCGGATATTTTACTTTCCATCCTGAACGTTTTGATATACATTATTAAATATATATCTCGATTCGTTTATGCCGAATAAAGTAATATACCTTGTGTGCGTAACAAAAATAGATATAAACTAGGTATGAAGAGGGTGTCTTTCATAGGCGCCAAAGAACTCAACCGATCTTTATGAAATTTTCACAATATACACTTGGGTTCACTGGGTACAGCATAGACAATATATAGTTTTAGAAAAGTAGGCGGAGCGACGCCCCAGACTATATAAAATGTCAATTCGTCAAACTCCGAACTTTTTTGGTCTAAATTAATGAAATTTGGGTATACTCGTATGTGCCACTTAGTCAATATCTACATAATTTTTCAACAGGGGGCGGTGCCACGACCACATATTTTGTGTTTTGTTTTGCTCTCGAACTTTAACGATAGGTTCAGGAGTTCGCTGGGCACGACACAGTCTGTATATAGCTTTTGGAAAAGCCCTCAGGTTATAAAAAGCTGCAGTTCGGTATAGTTAGGAGTTTATTTGGTTCAAGTTAATGACATTTTATATATAGATGTGTTCTACAAGGTGGCGTAAAAGTAATCCTCCTATCAGAAAATGCTATAAATTTTGCGATTGGCCCCTAAAGTCAGTTCTGTTTTGACATTTGTGTAGTAAACACATGCGAAATACACGTTAATAAACAATGTTACGCAACACTGCTCCAGAACGCGGAATATTGCTGACTATTTATTTATTTATTATACTATCGGTCGGGGCCAAACGGTTACTGTGAATGGTGAGCGCTACAGAGCAATGATCAACGAGTTCTTTTTGCCGCAACTTGATGAATTGGGATTGGAAAACATGTGGTTCCAACAAGACGGCGCAACAGCACACACTGCACGTGCCACAACCGATATGCTGAACATCGGAAGCTTACTTTTGCGCCACCTTGTACATGGATATGTGCGTAATAGCTCCACGCTTAGCTTTTAGCAAAATTATCACTGCGCCTATAAGTATGCAATATTGATAAATTATTATATCTATTAACCCTGTAGTGGCAAAACGAGCACTCTCGAACATAGAGACATAAATTAATTACACCTAACAGACAAACATTTGTGAAGATAGGCATAGATACGGGTATTATGTCCAAGCTTCAGACTTTAGCTATTTTATATTTGACTGAATGACAGATTTCTAGGACACCAGTTTCTTCTATAGCTGCTATGCAAAGTAAGACAATAACTATGGCCTGAACGGTGAGGAGCAATCATTGTTTACCCCTACTAATTTGGCATCTTTTTTTGCGAATCGGAGTGGAAGGTAGCGGATAAAGTTACTCCGAGAGAGTGTAAAGAAATCGTGTGAAAGAAATCGTGTTCAGAGTTGTTTCAAAAAAAAAAAAACTACAACTAAAAATTTAAATTTAAACTGAAATGTATATTCTGTAGTAACTGATAAGGTGTTATAACTGCTTTATATTCAATAAATATTGTACTATTTAAATTTGATTGTTTTAATGTTGCATACAACGCACCCTGTGTGGTTTGTTTGTGTGTGCAGATTCGGAGTAAGTTGCGCAACTAGTAGACATATACCACTACTTTCATGCTAACAATTTCAAATACCAACGTTTCGTCCCAGCTCTTTTTCATTATTTTCCCTGGAAGCATCATAAACTGATTGATCAAAAATGTTACTAATGATTTCAATACTTCCTTTTGTCGCAAGAAGATATGACGGAAAGACCAGTGATGGAATGTTAAAGTGTTTATATGAAGTTTTTATATTCTTATAAGACCAATATCTCCTTATCCACCAAAGTTGTAACCTTTCAAGGGGAGTGCTGCCGGAATGACAACCTTTTCTTTAATTTCACATATCAAAGAAGTATGTCTTCGTTTAAGATTAATGTATCTGGGAAAGATTTCGATACTCTTTTGGACAGCTCTTTTTGGCCTACCGGGGCTCTTGTGCGGGAGTTTGAATGTTCAAAATGTAGCGAAGATTTCTCGTAATAACGTTGAGTCAAAAAACTGAGCACTAAATCCGTGAATATCTTTTATCAAAATGTCAGAGGTTTAAATACCAAATTAACTGATCTCTTTTTGAAATCTTTTCATTGTAAATATAACGTAACTGCTTTTACCGAAACTTGGCTAAAACCTCATGTTTTCAATTCAGAGTTTTTATGTAATGAATATCAAGTATATAGAAATGATCGCTTGAACAGAGTCGGGGGTGGTGTTCTACTTGCCGTTCATTCCTCCATCCCTTCAGAAGAGGTTCATATTCCTAACATCGATTTCATTGAGTTCAAATGCATCCGCCTTCAACTAGACAACGTCCCTATGTACTTATATGTTTGCTACATCCCTCCAGCATCAGATTTTTCAGTCTATATGCAACATGTCTCTCTGCTCAAAACTGTTAACTTTATGACTAAAGCTTCAGATTCCATTATTATTTTGGGTGATTTTTACTTACCTCATATATCGTGGAACATATCTGATGGTAACATTATTCCAAATCCGTCCAAACTGGGGTACAATGACTTTTTAGATGGAATTTCCGATCTTTGCCTTAATCAAATAAATGTTACCGCTAACAAGTTTGGGAAAGTCTTAGATTTAGTGTATCTTAATGATATAAACCAATTTTCTGTAAATCGTTGTGATCCGTTGGTTTAACCAGAAGACCTTTACCACCCTTCTATGGAAATAGTCTACGAAACCATAAGTAATGGCCAAGGCACTCAATGCTACTCATGTAGTAGCTTTGATTTTAACTTTTCCAAAGCAAACTACAAGAAATTAAATAAAGAACTGTCTAAATTAACTTGGCCTGAAATTGGTTGTGATATCGATCTAAACGTCTCACATTTCAAACAAACTATTTACTGCCTATTTGAAAAGTTTATTCCTGAACGTAAATTAACTTATGATCATCCTACGCAAGCTTGGTTTACTAAAGAGTTTAAGGCTCTGAAAAATAGGAAAACGCGATCATTTAATTTATATAAGAAATCCGGATTAAATAAACATTACTTACTGTATTCCATTCTACGTCAGTAGTACATAGATTTGAATAAAAAGTGCTATAAAGCTTATATCTCTAAAACCAAAAGAGAAATTATTCTCAATCCAAAGTCATTTTATGGTTTCGTAAATTCTAAACGTAAAGTATCAGGGTTTCCCTCAGCCCTGAAGTATCAAGACATTATATCTAGCGATAATCAATATATCGCAAATTTCTGCTGTCACCAATTCAAACTTTCAAAACTATCCCTATAAGCTACACGGGATAAATTCAATTAATTCACCAATTATATGCGCCAAAGATGTTCTAATTTACCTTAAAACCTTAATCTTTTAAATATGGTCCTGATAGGATTCCTACATGTTTCTTGAAAAAGTGTGCGAGCCATATTTACCAACCCCTTACCAATTTGTTCAATCTATCACTTAAGTGTGGTGTTTTTCCAACTGCGTGGAAAGAATCCTTTCTTCTGCCGCTGCATAAAAGCGGGAGTAGGTCTTCTATAAAGAACTATCAAAGCTTTCTGCCATCCCAAAGTTGTTTGAAGTTTTTGTTACAAATCAACTTACGGGTCCGATCTCTACTTTGATATCTGACTGCCAACACGGGTTCAGTAAGGGAAAGTCCACAGTTACGAATTTACTTGAGTTTACCAGTCATGTCTCAAATGGCTTTAGAAAAAATCTGCACACCGACGTTATTTATACGGATTTCAGCAAAGCTTTTGACAAAGTGTGTCACTCATTACTTATTCATAAACTCGATCAGTTGGGCTTCCAGCCGGGTCTCAATCGCTGGATCTTTTCCTACCTTAGTGACAGGACACAAAGAGTAATGTTTAAAAATTTAGTATCCGATGTCATTTAGGTCTCTTCGGGGGTTCCTCAAGAAAGCCATCTTGGCCCGATTCTGTTCTTGGTGGTTATAAATGATAGTTCTACAATAATAAAATTTTCAAAAAGGTTAATGTATGCCGACGACGTAAAGCTTTTCATGTCATTCGTGTCATTTGAAGATAGAAATAAGCTACAATCAGATCTAGATACACTAGTTACTTGGTGCGATTTAAATTATATGCCACTTAACCTTAAAAAATGTAAATACATGGGTTTTTCGCGTGGAACTTCTCAGCCGGCTTCCTATAGAATTAAAAATTATAGTCTTGAGCAAGTGTATGATTTCGTTGACCTGGGGGTTACTATGGACTATAAACTCAGTTTCAACCGCCATATTAACACAACAGTCAACAAGGCTAGAGGTGTCCTAGCATTCGCTAAACGATGGTCTAAAGAATTTAGCGACCTTTGTTTAACTAAAGCTCTCTTCACCACATTAGTCAGACCGATGCTTGAAATACGGTTCTATAATTTGGAACCCGCATGACCAGGTTCGTGTAGATCGCCTAGAATCAGTTCAAAAACAATTTTTACTATTTGCCTTAAGAGATTTTCATTGGGATCCCTTGAACAATCTGCCACCCTATACGAATCGTCTAAAACTCATTAATCTGCACACACTTTCTAGTCGGAGGGAAATGCTTGGATTTATTTTTATGATTAAATTGCTAAATGGTTCACTATCCAGCCCATTTCTTCTAAGTGAAGTGAACTTCAATGTACCGTGTCGTCCTTCAAGGCATTTTAAACCTCTAGTCTTAAAACAGTGCCGAACCAATTTTCAGTTGAATGAGCCTTTTCGCTGTTTTTTGTCAAGATTATAACTCTCTTTCTGGTAGATTTGGTATTTCAGTCTCGCTTTTCAGCATAAAAAAATCAATTCTTTCTATCCTAAATTCATAGCTACTAATTGTTCATAGCTACTAATTGTTCTGTAATTCTTTGACTTCTATATTAACTTCTAACAATAATTTTATTCTGTTAACTAGTTACTTCTTAATGTATAATCTATCCTATATCTACTTTACTTAGCTGATGAGGTTTTGTCTGTAGCTGAGCAGTTTTAGATCTCAACGATTAACAAACCAAAGCCTTTCAAAGACTCGGCACGAACGAATAATCCGCGCGTTATGCGGATGCGCGCCTCGCGCCGGTCGGGCGAGATATGGTGCGTAATCCGTTGGGAATTATTATTATTATTATTATTCAGATCTAAATTCAGACACCGGGTTTGAGCACCAATTATCAGCCCAACTGTCATTCGAACGTGACTCCACATTTACTTTATTCGAAAAACTTTACCGACGTTAGCTTTCCTACATTTTCGTATTTATTAGTTCAAAGTGTCATCAAAGAAATCAAATAAATCAAATTCTATTTGTTATTAATAGAAGCACGAAATGGTTAATATTTTTACTGCAGTGAGTGCTGCCTGTTTATAATTATCACTCTCATTTTCGGTTGGTAGGTGAACAAAGTTTGTCAAAGGTGTTAAATGCTTTCGACACGCCAATCTAAGGGCATTAGGATGTTTAAGATAAATATTCCAGATGCAACTGGGGAATAGTAAGTAAGCAATTTCTGACGTTATTCTCTAAGTTAGAAATTACTACTGAATCAGATAGCATAATTGGTGGAATACTCTGTTAGCACTTCCCTTTTATACTTTGAACAGCTTGAAAAAGCTATTTCAGTTTGGTAAAAGCTGTGAAAGCAGTAGCTTGGTTCGTGTGAGATGTCAAAGCACATTGGATGAACATTTGCGCATGTTAGTGTCTGACCGAAAAAGGAATTTTATCCGCAGCTGAATATTAGGCATTACACAAAACTCGCCTGTTGCTAAAATTTAATTTTTAGGAAAAAAAAATTAAAAAGAACTATGTGCTAAACTTTTTTTATTTAATAAAAATCCAGCTTTATAATTTCTTAAATAAAAGAAAAACTTACAAAAATACATAGTTGGAAACAAGAACAAAAATACCAAAACTAGTTCAGTTTTAACGTTAATAGCATTCAAAGTTAAAGTAGTTTCCCAGCGTGTATATACAACCATCAGTATTAGAATAATGAGAGCTAGTCGATTACATAGTATGATGAAATCGCATTTTAGCTATTCGATTTTCGAACAGCGCAGAAGTTGTTAAATGTGGTGTAGTCGCCGATTTAGTCTCTCTTTTTTATCACCTGGTCACACTGGTGGTGCACATCCCTAGTGCATATGTATAAGATATTGTAGGGGTGTTCATTCAAACTCACAAATACCTAGTAATTATGGTGGCAAAAAACGAAACAGGGAAGCACACATTTTATCTGCCATTTAAAATTTTTAGTTTCGAAAAATAAAACCCAGCCTAATCTAAATACAGTGGCGAATATAAATGTACATACAGTCGTTTTGTGCGATTTTCATAATTTTAGCTTTAATAAAATTATTTTAACAAAGCTAACTATAAATTTTGTTTTAAAAATGTACACGAAATTCGCGAAAATTCAAAGACATTTTATAAAAATTTTTCCGACGAGCTAAAGTGTTTTCATTCATGTAAAAGGAATTGCGTTCATAAACTTGTATGGAGGAAAATTGAGAAGTCTCCAAGAAAAAAATTGCCAAAATCAACAAAATGTGTCACAAACTTAAGATTAACCCCTCATGGTACTAAAATTCAATGAGCTACAAAACTGCATACTCCAAAAAAATTCTGTGAAAAAAATTAGAAATCTTGATTTCTTTGAATTTTAGCGAGCTTTGCGTACAATTTTACAACAAAACGTATAGCTCTTGTATTAGACCTTGACACACGTTTTTATATAGGCTTTGTATAATTTTATTAAGACCAAAACGACTGTATGTACATTTATGTCCGCCACTGTACATCCATGGAAAATGTGAAATTAGTAAGCGAAAGTATTGTATTTAGTTTATGATTTATTATGTGACACAGTAGGGGCAGCTAACATTTGATACTGACTTAAGGAAACTTTTATAGAAGAATTATACGTAAGGTATAGCATGCAAATTTTAATCGAAGTTATATGAGAAGGAAAATTGGTTATGTGTCCTTATTTTATGCTGTTGTCATGCTTCTGATGTCTCACCACGAAAAATAAAAGAAACTTAGAGATGTGATTTGCGCTCATGTCTAGCTGAAATTTCGACCAAGCGCTAGATGAAAGATTAATAGGGAATGTATATTTAAATATTATATATAGTTTTACGCTTGAAACAAAACAAAATTATCCGCATCGGGCTTGTAGTCACTAGCCCAATAAGACGCATAAACAAAAAACACAGGGTGTTGAGTGATTTCTTCCATACAACGCATGAACAAAGTTTAATTTGTAAGGAAGAAAATTTTTAGCGAATTCCGACTTACACATAATAAAAATTGATTGGTCTACAAAACTATGCACTCAAAAATTGTCTAGAAATTCTGCAGATATTGATAACCATTTTTTACAGTTTAATTAGCTTTCCTGAACTTTGTGTAAACCTTGAAGTTTCTTTTTATGTGGATTCTGATACAGAGACCGCTTTATTTTAAATAAAGATTTTTAAAAACACATTTTCTTGTTTCGTCGAACGACTACCAATTTAATTTTACTACTATTATATTGAACACAACTGTAAGTAATATGCAATTGCAGTAATATTTATTTGCTTATTTTAGAAATATAATATTATATCTTATATAATATTAAAAAATACATGGAATACATTGTTTACAGTCCTTTGTAGTACATTTGCTTATTCATTTATTTTTGGCTCTCCCTTCGCAGCATTCCAAACGGGAAGGTGTTCTTTAACACGTTCTCTTGCTTCTGTAAACTCAGGTCCCTGCTTGGATGTGCCATCGAAAGCATCTCTTTTTATACGTTTCACACGGCTGTGAGGCAAAAGTGATTCCGGTGGTATTTTCTTAAAGAGAAAAAAATTATATAAAAAATCTAAGTTAGGCTAAAACAGAACGTAATATAAACAGTGGGGCTTTTGGCAACAAAGCGAAATGTGATAGAAGAAAAAACAGCTGAAATTTTCGAACTCTTTATTTGATTTTATATTTTGTGATATAAAATGTTCTATCCAACTCTTTGATTGATTTATAAAATAAAAAAAAAAACGATCGACTTACAAGTGAGATATTTTCAAAATCGTCCAAGTTGAGCTTACAAAAAATTGCTTTTGAACTTAAAGTGTACAGTTATAAATATATAATAAAAGTATATATTTTAATAATGCTATATTTTAAGTTGACAATCGGAAAAAAACACAATAACCATACTAAACTGCCATTTTCTAAGCCGAAGAACGCACCGTTCCCTGTGTAATGTACGCGAATACATACCTACAATTTCGTTAACTTCCAACGCAGACTCTCTCTCTATGGCGCGATATACAACAGGTATATCATCATAAACCTCCTAAGAGATTTTTGCGCCAAGCTTCACTTCCAATTTGTGGTGTGCCGATTTGAATTTTCCCTACAAATTGGTGGGACCTACAGTTTTTTGCCGACTCCGAACGGCATCTACAAAGGAGACGAATTTTTGCTGAGAAGCCTGTCATGGCAGAAATACACTCGGAGAGTTTGCCAAACCACTGCCGAGGGGCGACAACGTTTTGAAAAACTTTTTTTAAATCACTTTTGATGTTACCTGTACCAGGGCTCGAACCATGGACCTTCGGTGTGGTAGGCCGGCAACACTACCTTCACACCACGGCGGCCGCCAACGCAGACTAGTCTATGTAAAAAGCTACATACATGCAAAAGAATATAAACTTTTTTATTTCTTAAAACTTTCTCAATATTTTTTCAAACATACCTTATTTCAGAATTTGTTTCAATAGCGCCGCATCTGAATGAAAGTTTAAAACCTTAGGGTGTTGTTGTAACATATTCTGAGGAGGGAGTTTTTCATCCAAATTCGGAAATAGGGCATTCTTCAAAAATATTTTGAAATAGGCGGATCGGGGCATGAAAAATTTTAAAATATTTCTTCGACCACGTGTGCAGTACCATGCCTATTCGTTTTAGCAAAACTTTTTTATTGAACTAAATCGAGTACAGAACATGCGTCACACTAAAGTAGGAATATTTATTACTCGTCTTGCTTGATTTGCAACGCTCAATTTTACAAATCGATGTATTTTCGTGCTTATGTTGACAAAATAACTATACCAGCAGAAGACAATTGATATAACCCTGATTTTCACTGAGCATACTTTTCACAACAATAAAAAGCCTCATACCAATCTACGTCATCCCATTGTAAATGGGTTTCAATTTATTTATAATCGCCATTTAAAAATTTGTTTATTCTCATATGGGCGGTGCCACGCCCACTCCCCAAACTTTTGCCAAAAACCCTTTATAGTATTTTGTGGTATATTATTACTTTGACAAACGAACTATCTCATTTTATATGTTTTGCAAAATTTTCAATTTCGAAAAATGGTGCGTGATATGCCTATTAATTTCATCCAAATATCACAATTGTTGCTCAAACTACCGTGTGCATTGACGGACGGGTGAGCTGTTATGGCTCAATCGATTTCTCCATTCAATGTAAGAACTCCGATATACGGAACTCGATTATTTATACCGTTAAAAACCCTCGGTATAAAAAGTGCGCTTTAGCCTCTTTTAAATACCGTGGGAAAATGAGTGCCAAGGATATCTCAAAACTTGTTGAAGTCTCGGTTAGTTCTGCCTTACCGTTAGGCTAACAAAATTAGTATACCTTGTACTAACAACTATAAAAACAATTATACCTAGTACTACCACTTCAATGATAGAAGTCCCAACACTGACACTTTCTTCCTTTCAGTTTACCGGGTACACGGTGTAAATAGATTTATGGTGCTATTATCAGCTGGCTTGTCATCCACAAACAAGGAGGTGGTAGCTGAAGTGACTATTGCAAATTATAAAAACAAGCAGAATTGGGCTATAACAATTGTCAATAGTCACGATGACTAGCTGGCTCAGAATAGGGCAGTTAGTCATCGCTTAACAAAGTTGGAATGCTTTCTTAACTTCAAATATAACAAAAAGAAAACCCACCTCAGCATCGCCTAGCATCGTCCAAATTACATTACGCTGTTTTGCCTCAATTTGACGCTGAACGCTGATGACCATGATGCATAGACAGCACAAAACCAGATTGCACAACCAGGCCGAATTCATCTTTTTACTTCCAAAATACTTATTTATTTAGTTATGCCAATAAACAGTTGTACAAAAAATACCGATTTTTAATTAAATATTTGAATATTTCGTGCTCAATTGAATTTTATTTCTGCCTCTTTGCTGTTCCATTTACACTTTAGCACTGAAACTATGGACCAGAAGTTTTGTTATTTGTGAAAAAAATAAATGAAACAGCGTAAATAATATTTTTTTATACAAAACCCCGGCGGCGGTATGTGTGGTAGTTGTCACTTTGGTACTACCTACAGTACCAGTTCTGAGTTAAGACAAATTGTTTATACTTCCATTAAAAATATGTAAAAGCTTCAGAGTTCGAAGTTCAAGCATAATCGAGCTTGTTAAAGGTGGAAGTGGATCAACACATTATTACTGACTTAAAATATAAGTGATATATATTTCCACGAGAGCCGGGACTACGTACCGGAATGACTCAGCTTTAACTCGACCAAGGGCCTATTAAACACGCTACGTTGGATACGACAATTGAAAGCTTGAGTGTTCTATTCAAGAGGCGAAAGTAAAACAGCTCCAAAAACTGGTGTAGTCATCAGTTTAGTACAAGTGCTTTCCGCTGCAACCCTTTTAATTTTCTACACTTTATTATTATCGTATTGTGTAAAATAAGAATTTTATGTAAGTTTCTTTTTTTCCATTTTAATCTTTTGTTTCGTTTATATTCGAATTTCGTTCGGTGTCACTTTTGGCTGGAGCACGTTCTGGGGTGGTGAAGAGTATTTATTCAGCGTGACAGTTCTCAATTGATAAACAAAAAGTTTATTTGAACAAATGTTTCAAAGAGCGCAATGAGATGTTTCTCCGTTTGTTGAGCGAACAGAGAGATCAAACATTTTGCGCTTGATCTTAATGATTTCAATTGAAAATCTTGCAACACAAATGCATCCATACTAGTGTATTCAATCTCGTAAACCCAACTCCCGAATACTATGCCGTGTGACGAAATGCCGTATTTTCGCTCCAGTATCCCGATATGTTGTGTGCTCTTTTGCAAACATCTTTTGGTACCAAAAATCTTAGATTTTTTTTATACAATTTTAAGTCGTTTTTGGATGAGATTATTTAAAAGCATATTTTATGAACTATTTGATGTGTGTTCCTCTAAGCGTACAAAAGATTTGATCCGAATTCGAAGTGAAAGTTTTCAGATTGGGCAGAGTTTTTCTTCATTTAAACTTTTTTTGGGGCTACTTTGGATACAACTAGAACGCATTGATACTTTATAACAGCTCAACCATGTATAAACGAACGGCATGCAGTAGTAGAAGAGGTATCGAAATTAAATTCCGTGCATTAAAAACTAAATCAAAATCCAAATTCTGTTGAAATTTTTTATTGAGGCTGTGTTATTGTTTTATTTTCTTTTCTTATCTTTTCTTTTCTTTTCTTTTCTTTTCTTTTCTTTTCTTTTCTTTTCTTTTCTTTTCTTTTCTTTTCTTTTCTTTTCTTTTCTTTTCTTTTCTTTTCTTTTCTTTTCTTTCCTTTTCTTTTCTTTTCTTTTCTTTTCTTTTCTTTTCTTTTCTTTTCTTTTCTTTCCTTTTCTTTTCTTTTCTTTTCTTTTCCCTTCCTGTTTTTACATTTCTCTTTCTTTACTTTCATTTCCTCTCCTTTCCATTCCCTTCCTTTGCTTTTCCTTGCATTCCTTTTCTTTCCTTTCTTTTCCTTTACTTCTCTTACCTTGCCTTTCCCTTCCTTTCCTTTTCTCTCCCTTTCTTTTCTTTCTTTTCTTTTTCCTACCTTTCCTTTCCCTTCCTTTCCTTTTCCTTACTTCCGTTTCCATTCCTTTCCATTCCTTTCCTGCCCTTCCTTTCACTATTTTTAATAAACTTTGTTTTATTCTATTTTACTTACAAAAACAAAACAAACTCCGGTGATGTATACTCTTTATGCATTTTTTTCTTTCCTTTCCTTTCCATTCCTTTCTTTTATTTTCCTTTCCTTACTTTTCTTTACCCAACCACAAATACAAAACAAACTTTGGTGTTGAATACTCTTTATGAATAATCATTTATTTTGTTTTTGTAAACACTGTTTGTAGGGATCAGCAATGAAGTTTACATATTTGTGCATATTTTACATTGCTTGTTTAATGTATCCAACAAAGTAACTTTTCGTGCTCTCAGGAGAGCAGCTGACACTGGGCATCGTAGCCAGTGATGAATCCAATAGCAACAGCTAAACCAAAAATGCATGACACGTTTAGTCACACAACAGAGGCTTAAGTGCGAATACTTGTTTTTCATTGGTCCACTACCCCACTACCAACTCTTCGCACTCACAGTGAGAGGCGATCACACGAGTAGTACAATACATGCATGACATGTCTACTCACACAACTACTGTTCTATGGTGTCAAAACATGTTTGGCATTTGTGTTAGTGTATTTTTAAACTAATTTTTCCACATTATAGTTAATGAATTTTTTTTTAAAGCTGTTTTGATTAACGGTACTGCAGTTTGGCCATACCTATCCATACATACATAATTGTTAATACCTTAAATGTATAGTTTGGCCATAAAGTGGGACAATTTCAACTGAACTTGCGCATTTATATTATACTCGTATATATGGTTGAGTCATCTTTCTTTATGCTGTTTACAAAAAAAAAACCAGTTTTGTTTCTAAAATATCTAATTTTTTCCTTTTTCTACCATTTTTTCTAAAAAAAATTCCAGTATCTTATGATGCAAATTTTTGGAATCCCTAAGTTCTGTAGCTGTAAAAAATGTTTCGGGATGAAATGCACTAATATATACTAATAGCCTACGTACATTACTGTATAATATTATTACTATATTATATTTATTTTCATAAACAGTCGATTTTGTAGTTTTCACAGGCAGGGACGGGAAACACGACGAGATTGAGCTGCACTAGTCAACAAGATAAGCTGCGAAAATTGAATGAAAAAAATCACTGAATAGAATTAGAAATATAATATTAAATCTTATGTAATATTAAAAATGACATGGAATACATTGTTTACAGTCCTTTGTAGTACATTTGCTTATTCATTTATTTTTGGTTCTCCCTTCGCATCATTCCAAACGGGAAGGTGTTCTTTAACACGTTCTCTTGCTTCTTTAAACTCAGGTCCCTGCTAGGATGTGCCATCGAAAGCATCTCTTTTTATACGTTTCACACGGCTGTGAGTGCGTTCTCGCTAAACAACAAAGAAAGTGCTTAAGAATCAGATCATGTGGCTTGTCATATTACAGGCAATTCCTTAAACATGTTTACCGGAAAGCGCAAACTACATGGCAGCAACTTTATGTAATGAAAACGGGCTATCACCTACCCCTGACAAAAGTGGCGCTGTTCACGCCAAAACAGGTGTTGTTCTTTGCACCACACGCAGAAGGTCGGATGAAGCCCTGACACCTACATTTGAGGTGATTGCAGTTCAGATGACTGATGAAGGTTAATAAAATGGAGTTATCCCAGATAACAAATACTAAAGGTTTTACTAAAAAGATTTTCAAAACTTGAATCCTGCAGGGCGATATTGGCTTAACCTTGGCTCGATAATGTATAGAAAAATTTTTTTTTATGGCCTCAAACCCAAATTTGGGTCCGCTTATTTAAATGAGGAATGAGGTATTCGCGATTCTCAAGAGCATAAATTACATTGTGGAGAATTGATAGTTTAACTTCGGATAAGTACTTTCTGAGTAGCTAGATACCAATTCTCTTTAGTTAGTGGCTTCTGGTTCTCGAGATATCGCCCAACAGGTGGGTCGGTGTATCCCTAGAATATCTTATAACTTTAAACAAGCTATTCTTGTATATATACTATATATTTCTGTATCCATTATAGTATACTACAGTACTGTACTCTAAGGCTTTGCGCTTAGGTGTTGCCACTAAGGATGTTTTTTACATGAAATTTAAAAAAAAAATGTATTAAGATATGCCAATATGGGTAATAAAGGAAAGGTTTTTACGAAGTATTCCAAAAATATTTGTGGGTATTGTTACCATATAAGGTTGCCACTTAATATTATTATATTTATGTTTTTTACATATCCGCCCTTACCTCGAAAACGACTTGAACTATTTTGGTAAACTTTTTAATATATGTAATATAAATCGTAGTTTGGCTGGGTTGCCACCTATATGGAAATTTTTTGAACGAAATATGTCAAAATGGGTACCAAACGAAGGAAGCTTACGTCATATTTCGACCAAAAATACTTCTAGATAGGGTTATTTGCTACCTAAGATTTTTATACCTAGTAGTGTTACGCACACAAGTTATATTAACTTCATTCGCATAGACGAATCGAGCTAGATATTGACTTATACTCGTATATATCAAAATGTGCAGAAGGAAAGAGAAATAGATTAAGCCATGTCCATCCGTCCGTCCGTCTATGAACAAGAATAACTAGTAATTTTGAGATATCTTAATATAATTTAACTCCGAACGCTATTTACAATGGGCGAAATCGGATGATATCCACGCCCACTTTTTATATATATAACATTTTCAAAAATACAAAGAAAGTCATTATTCAGTACCTAATACACCCATAATGATAAAATTTGGTGTGCACATTAATATTAAGGCAGAACCTAAATTTTTCAAGAAATTTTGAAAATGGGAGTGGCACCTCCCACTTTTGATTAAGGCAAATTAAGACATATTATTAATCGTAAATCAAACACCGTTCAAGATATCGAAACGAAGTTCAGCACGCAGGTTTCCAGGTGTGCAAGGAATGTTCGAGGAAAAACTGGGCGAAATCGGTTTAGGTGCACGTCCACTTTTATATGAAAGATTTTGAAGAGGATCGAATATATATTAACTAGCAATAACTTAGCGTAAAAAAGCTTTACATCTTTTATATTTCCCTTTTAAAGTTTCCATAAACTAAGAAATCCAAAAAACAAAAATTTTCGAAAATGAGAGTGGCCCCGCCCTTTTTATAGAGGATTATTCCACAAAGCTTTTTATGCCATAACTCCGCCAAAAATTAATTTGTCGAAACGAAATTTGCCAAAATGTTGAATATATAAAGGTAACTGTTTATTGTAAAAGTGGGCGAAATCGGTTTAGGACCACGCCCAGTTTTTTAACATAGTTCTGAAAAATTTATTTGTAAAATTTAAAGCGCCATATTTCTATAACTATGCAAGCTATATCAATAGATCTTGCATACAAAAAAAAAATTTTTTGACGCAAAAATCGACCGTAAAACAGTTTTGTCGATTTTGCGAAGTAGGCGTGGCGCCGCCTACTTTTCAGCATAAAAGTTCTGCTACTTTCAAAGATGCTTGCTTGTAATTGCAACAAGATATGTCAAGGAAAATTTGTCAGCTGCTTCTCAATAGTATGTGGTATACTCCTCCCAAAAAGTAGGCAAATCGGATAACGCACAAGCAAAATATCCGGGCAAGTAGTTAATGATTTTCATACCTTTCATTAGCCTGAAATGTTTGTAAGTATGAGAAGAAGAAGAGATGGACCCATCAATAAGTATACTGAAATAATCAGGACTATGAGCTGAGTCGATTTAACCATGTCCGTCTCTCCGTCCGTCTGTCCGTCTGTCTATTTCAACGAACATTTTTCAAACATAAAATGTGCATGTATTGGGATTTTGAAAAATGTGGTTAGCAGTGGTTGGTAGTAAAGCTATTTATATACAAATAAATTAATTTACCCTTCAAAACTCATAACAGAAGTGTTTTTATTGAAAACAATCAGCTGGCTTTATAATATGAGCTGAAAAGTATTAAAATAGACCTGCTTAAATTGGGATGCCATAATAGATCACTACTAGGTATACAATTTTCGGTTTCACCCGAACTTAGGCTTCCTTTCTTGTTATATTTGTTTTTTTAGCGTATCCGAAAAGGACTTGGCTCATTTAAATGATAGAGGTTATATTCCACATTTCAAGCTCTCCTACTTAAATGTCGCCAATTGGGATTTTCTATCTAGAACAAACTTAATTAGATGGCAACCTCGAAAAATGCCGAGCAAAGATGGTAGCTTGCCTGAGAAAAATTGCAGGAGCCCCATAAAGTAGGTGGACAGAGCGAAAGCTATTTCGATGACACCACCATTCAAAGCTTGCGGGAGTTGAATTGTGGTGGACTTCTACAGGGATTTTAGGTGAGCCAGAATTCAGTTCATTCTACAGATTTACTTCTGAATGAATTTAGAATTGGCTATAAGCCATAAAGTAATTTTTCTTCTAGTTTGTCTACAAATGCTAGGACGGGGAATTTAATTTGTAATTTTTTAAATTAAATTTCAAAATGATTGTAGCTTTTTTTAAATATATAATATACATATTTTCGTACGTACATACACAACATAAATACTAAAGATCGTCTTAATAATTGATAATAAGTGCACTCAGCTTCAGTGATAATAAGGGGATTTTCAAATCGGGGATTTTGTTAAGATTCAAGAATCCGCTACACGTTTGCTAGTGTTTCCTTTGAAACGTTTGTGCTAAAATATGCACCCATTAGTTGAAATCTGAAATTCAAAGAATAAGTTCTGTCCTCAGAATGTACCTTAAAATTTTCTTTTCCTTGTTCTTATTAAGTTCAGCATTGGCTTATCCTAGTGATTACTATCAGCCGGACGCGCAGCTGGGTGATTTACAAGATGTGAGAAACCATACATATTTATAATAGATCCTATATGAAATTAATGCCAATTAGGCAGATCCCGGTTAGGGGACTCGCTAACTGATTCCTTAGGAATTTGGTAAGACAAATTTTTATCGGCGGTTGGCGTATTCTCTGAACGTGATCTTTCTTATAAAATCTTATCTTATCAGATTACTGGTTAAACAAAAAACCTGAAAATGGGAGTTTCGAATCACTGAATAAATATTTATCGTTTGTATAAATTTTTGCAGGCGAATTTTTACGCTGACTCACAGTCGAGCCCATTGGAATTGCTGCGTCACAAACGCCAGTTTAATATGCAAGGAGGTGGTGGACCAGGCCAGGGTATCGACTTAAGTATCAACACCCGTATTCCGGTTTGGCAGAGTCCCAATGGCCGCCATTCGTTTGATGCGACGGGTCAATACTCGCAACATTTAGGTGGACGTTATGGTAGTGGTCCACCCAATTGGGGAGCGGGCGGAATTTACACATTTAGATTTTAAGCACATAATTACCTCGTGGAAGAGCTTACTGAATAAATAATTATGTTTTATTTAAAAATAGATAATCATAATAGTGGCATTTGATACTTGAACTTGTAGTCAAAAGCAGCAAAACTGTGAACTCCTTTTGAATTCGGCTTGATATTTCTATAACCTCCAATGCAAAGTAAGTCATGACAATGCTCTAAGGAAATGTTCTGTGAAATGAAACTCGTGAGCAGTGGTATAAGCCAGAAGGGTCCATTGGGGTAAAAAAAAATGTGTGTACTTGCAAGCTCAACGAAAAGACGACGTGAGTTCGAAACAGCTTGACATACCGACTGACAGGAATACAACTTATGCGCTAAAAACCTTCCATAAAATTAGACAGGGATTATGTTTTAGTACCAAACAACCAATGTAAAAAGCGGATTTAAGTTATACAGGGCACTTCTCCTCACAGCTGAATAGCGATCGATATGATCAACCCGATACCCAATCATGTAAAATGCATCATGGATTAATTCAAATGCAAAACACTAAGAGAGAGGCGCGTGCTTCAGCCAATCAGCTGAGCGCGCAAGGTACTCCGTTAGTACTTACTTCGCGGCCGTCCAACTCTCGTAAACAGGCTCCGAAAGATCCCCATGGAACATGTCCGAGAAAAAAAATGGTTTAAATAATGTATAGAATGTGTGTTGCTTTATTTCTCCCTAAAGAAGCGTCTTCAGAGTCCAAAAGTGCGCTTCACTCACATAATACCACGACGGGCTCCCCCATACCATATCCTATTATAAAAAAATCCATAACACATCCGAATACAGGACTGTAAAGGAGTCCACTCATAAGTGAATTAAATCAGTTGAAGACACAATCAATGACTCCAAATTCAAATGCCGTTCGTTGATCATTGACTAGCTTTTATACACCTAAAAAAGAAGTCTGGAGTTTTATGACTCATTTGGATAGTCACTTACTGACTTAAATTTTTTCAGTGAAGTCACTAACTAATTGCAAACTATTTGTATACAAATTTTATATAATCATTAATAATAACCGCTTTATTTCAAAATATCCTGATTCATTACCAAAATATAATGTATCGTTTGCCTCAGCTAAATTAATTTCAAAGGACTGCAAAAGATTTCAAGCGACTTTCATTGACATCAAAAATACTTCTTCACTCAATTAATGCAAAACATGAATATAATAAATAAAAAAGACCAAGAAGTCAGAAAATAAAATCTGAATGGTGGCTTAATTTTTGAAGTCCAAGTCATACAATTCGAATATTGATTGCAATCATTTTACGAAAAATCTAGTGCATAATTATTCGAAAAAGAATGCATTCTTTGACAACTATGTACGATGATATGCAGGAGGAAGCGTTTTGGGATTGTTTTCTTGCTGTCTGCCCTCCTGGCAGAACAGTTGAGTGGGAAAGACTATAATTAACATTAATTTTCAATTTTATATACCTATGCAGTCAATCAATTATTATCGGTTTAAATGATACATACACACAAATACATATTTACATATATACATATAAACTAGCTATTGCAGTTTAACAGCCTGTGGAGGGGCTTAGAAAGATAGCGCTGGTAGGTGGTGATATAGGAGTCAATTCATAAGCTGTCTTCTTTATCCCGCGCAGAGGTGATGCCTCTTACTTTAACTTGTAAAATAGGAGACATTCCCTCGCTTGTTTAATTCGTGGGAACCGAACAAGCACAAAACATTGCGGAAGATGCATTTTGCGATTCTTCGCGTTGATTTGAAAATGTCGAATCGAGATTGAACAAGCGGTACATACAAATGGTTTCAAGCGTAGACATTTGATGAGCTCCTTTTCATTGTTGATTGCTTGCGATGCCTGCGAGATATTTATTTGCGCGCTATGTCCCCGGTTAGGTTAATTTATTGAGATTGATTTTCCCTTAAATTAATGGAATTGGCAAAAGTATTTCGTTGTTAGAAAACAACAATGCAAGTATTAAGTGTGAGAACAAGAAATGTTGTAATTGTAAATACAAAGGTTATATTTTAGGTTTTACACAGTAAAATAAACAGCGAAAAGCGTTAAAGAAAGGAAGTAGAGAATTAATTGAGGACGTAGCAACATTTGGTGCGCCGTAAGATACCTAACGCCAGTGTTGTTTCCATTAAAAACTTGCATGTCAAATTACTCATGACTAGAAACCATCGCCACTCTTCGCTGCGTCTGAGAACTTATAGCAGACTGAATGCGATGGTAATCATTATATCTTCGAATCCAGTTAAGATATGGAACTAAATTACATCGCTTATTGCAGCACTTATAAGCAGCTTTCGTTTGATTCTCATATTGTGCTAACACATTTTGGGTCACCCTGTGGAAACAGTTTTTTTTTTTTCAATATATTTTACATGCAATCAAGTGGCGAATTTAACATGGCGATGTTCTGGAAGGTAAAAAATGTGACCGCTTTGTTATATTTCATAGTACCGGAATAGTGAAACATTCTATACTTTAGATCTGAGCAGTTCATTTTTCCATTTGTACTGTGGGCTGTTTCCGAACCATGTCAAAATACCACATATTGTTTGAAGCATGATTTGCCTCTGTGTTGAGATAGTTGTGGACTTACAACAAATATAAACAATGGAAATAGTACGGTCCGATCCCATTTTTCGAAAGTTCCAAACCATCATAAAATTGTAGACCTTAAACCAGCTTAACCGAATTTGGAGATGAATTAAATTGATGAGCAAACCACGCTGGGTTTCTATGAGAATAATCGAAGAAATACCAACAATTTTGTCTGCCTGTTGTTTTGTTGTATAGGTCTATCTTAAAATATATAAAAATCATTGCTGCTTATATACTGTCTTTATCTGAGGAGTGGTGCTCGCCCTACGTAACCGCTGAGTTTTAATTTGTGTCTAAACTATGTCGCTCTCGGCATACAGCTTATCATTCAATCTTCTTAAGTATTCGCCATCGCCAAGGCGCATGGGCCCGCATATCTTTCGAACTTGAAAACGTTCGGGATGTCATTGATGAACAAACGAAATAAGATAGGATCAAGATGACTGGCCTGTGGAACATCAGAAGTGACATTTATAAATTGACACTTGCAATTATTAAAGATAACCTGTTGTTTTTCTGTCTTTTAAGTAAGAAGATACAGATACGATATTAAAGTTGGAAAACCCAACTGGTAAAGTTTGAATAACAATAGAATTTGAAACTTCATCAAATGCCTTACTAAAATCTGTATGTATGACATCAGTTTCATAGTTGGCCCTAAGGCTTTTGAAATCATGCGTTGTGAACTCAAGCAAATTAGTCACAATAGATTTACCCTTGCCAAAAACACATATTGTGATAGGTCAATGACCGAAGAGACTGAAGATACTAATTGCTTTGTGACGATGGATTCGAAAAGTTTGGGAATACACTGAGCTTTGCTTTTCCTTGATCTATTCCCATTAATATAAATGACTCTCTACTTTTTAGGAAATACTCGTTGCTTCAGTTGTTGTTGTTGTCTGTAACGTCAAAAACACTCCCCTTGCTTCAGAGATGCTTTAAACAAAGAAGTTAAAGGTTGACAAAGGCACTGAGTACAAGTTTCAGCACGATTGAGGGAATTTTAAGGGTCCACTAGAAAGGAGATTTCAAGATTTTAAAGAAAAAGGAACAGTTGTTGAATTAAGCATTATAGAGAATTATTAAGGATAATTCTGTAATTAAGCAGACATTTTGCGTCTTCTGATTTTTTAAATGTTTGAGTTCCTTTAAGCTCCATGCAATATTATAAGATACTTTATAGCTCTTCGAAAAAGGCACACATTTTATAAATACGGAATGCATACCATTAGCAAAATGGAGAATATTTTCCTCAATACCTCCAGAGCATTCGAGCGAAATTATTTTTGAGACTTCCGTGATAAGCTCAGAAAAATTTTGCTTTTCTAAACAGGAATCTGCTAGCAGGAACTTTTTCTTTAGTAGAACTTTGTCTCGGCAGGCAAAGAAGAAGATTCTATATACAGCGAAAGTGCGGGTTGATATACATCTTATGGCAAAACGAATGGGTAACACCTAAATAATGAACAGTTCGATAAGTCGTCTGTAAAGCTTAAGCCCAGGCATTTACCGAAACTATTCTGGTATCCGTTAAGTTAACTAAGACCGCCATCTGATAGGTCATAACGGGTACGATAAAATACTTATAGATCTTTTTTTTCGTTTGTTAAGAGCAAAATTTTTTGGAAAGTGTAATTCTTCGTTAGATTGATTTGGCTGACATTATTTTTGGTGTTATTGCAAATGCGCTGACTTTTTGTTTAATGAGCACATGTACTTCGTTTTGCCATCGTTTACCACCAAACCAATTTGTTCCGCTTCTTTTTCTAATTGGAGCAAGCAGCAGACCATGGTTATCTAGCATGTTGCGGATAAAGCGCATTTTAAAATGAGTCCTTTTTTCAAAAAAAAATTCATTTGAAAATTTCTTGGATAGTTCTTCAACGGCCTATTTTCAACTAATGAAAATTTAGTAACTGTAGAACAATCTTGTTATTAATCACAAAAATTGTCTCAATATTAAATTTATTGCCTAATATTTTTCGGATTCTTATATCTCATATAATATTTTTGCCTTGGCCTTTGAGTGCTTGAAATCTCTCCTTTGCAATACAATAAATCAGGTACAACTCATTTGACCTCTTACAACTTTTTATCTTTGCTTTATTTTCTTTACTCTTCCTGCGGCCACTCCCTTCACACTTTAGCTAAGGAAAGATACAATTGAATTGCACTTAGTTGGTGGCAATTTTTTTACATTGACAATGATATCGAAAAACAACAAATCGACAGCAGTTTAAGCCAAGTTACAAGCGCTTAGCTCAATGCTGACTTGCCTTTAACATGTCCCACGAAACGATCAACAACAACAATAGTGGTATTTTGTTGAAATGGCTCCGGGTGACACTTTGTGCTGTTTGTCGCTGCTAACTTGGTTCAAATTTGAAAATTTACATAGAAAAATATTGACACAAACAAACAATTTATCTTTCAATTTATTTACAATTTGGAACAGAGTGCTTCCCATTAGATTGAACCACCGTCGTCACCATTGGTTAGCGCGATTTTGAAGAATTTTTTATCACAAAGTTTTGCCGATGATTTGGCTTTGTGGGTGAAATGTGTAAGTTGTTGTGTATATTTGTAAAATGGATGGATTATGGACTTAATATTTAATCTTCATCCAGATGATTTCGAAATTCAACTTCAAAGTCAAGAATGATCCTTATCGCACATTCGAGTTTTAGGTTCCAATACCACCCATTCTTGACTGGATTTCAAATAAGTCGTTCATCAAATTTTTATTTATCGTAAGTTTTGGTCTCACTGTGAGGACAACTCTCTTTTTGATTTTACACTCCTCTACAGGCGAGCCAAAAAAAAGCAGCTGAGATTCGAAGATAAATCAAAAACGCGTCGTTCTTACAGGTCTAGAAATTACAGAAAGTGTGTTTAGTTCACCGAGCATTTGGCGATCACTATCAAGTATCTATTGATCCAAACATGCGAGACATTCGTCCCTGCAAAAGAATAGTGCAGCGCCATGACCTACGGATGTGACTTATTTACATAGCACTATCAACCTCCTGCTTTCCCCTAAACTCGGAGGCATCTTTAACTCCAAACGACTTTTTGAAAACATATAAGCCAGGTGTGAAAACGTGAGGACTTGCCGATATCACACAATCGTTAGTACCAGTTCCATCGATAAGTCCCACCTAAACCTCCGAGTATTGTTTTAGCAGAAATTACCGACTTTATCACCCAACAAGGGTTTGAGCATAAATATAATACTCATTTGGGCCGATGTAGGTATGTAGTTTCGCGGTGGAGTCCGTTCAAGGTGTGGCAGTAAGTCGAAGCACAGAGGAAATATCTTTGGATACTGCCTCACCACGTCTTAGGTACTTTATGTACCCAAATCGGAGCATCGTGATTCAAACTTAAAGCTTCATAGTTCTTGCATACTGCGAAGTTCTTCAAATTTCTTTGAACTATATTCAAATCAGGAATAAAAACATTTTATAACAAATTGGTGACATAACATAATCAAAAATAAAAAAATTTGGGACTATGACACTACCCCTGCAGTGCCACTTTAGTTTATGGCATGTAACCACCACTTTAATATCGAGTGCTTCTATAGCCTTTTGTTATTGTGATTGTAGATTTATTGGCTATGGCATTTAACAGGCGCTGATCCAACTCCTTTTTGAATTGCTGGAACTGCAATTTATTTTATCTTTTCCTTCCCCTTTTTCATCGTAAAATCCTGAAACTTGTCTATCATTCCTTCTTACTACAACTTCACGCTTTAATGTGACTTTATTTTAAGTTCACTGTTCCGTCCCTCACACGTAATTTTAAGGAGCTTACCGCCCATCCCCATTTATAGTAATAATCAGTGGATTACTGGTTTTAGATGACGTTGATTTTCCATCAGAAGATAAGCCTTAGGTGGTAATAACTACACAACTCAACGAAACAAGATTTACTTTAATATGCAGAAAATAGGTAGAAAATTGTTTGTTGTCGGTGTCCGCTTAAAACTTTAGATAGCACGCCAACTACAATTGTTTGTTGATCCTTTTTTTTTTCTGTGTGTAGTTATATATATATATCGATACCACATTTTTTAGTTTTGTCCAAACAAATAACTTATTTGACCTTCCGATTTACATTCTTCGTTTTTGTTATTTTGTTTTGATGTTGTTGCGTTTAGCTGCAGATTCTTAGAAGTCGCTGAAGCTTTATTTCGATCGCCTTAATACATTTTGGCAACTTTTGGGGATGCCAGTGAATGACAATCTCCCAACATCTCCATTTTTGAGTTCATTTTAGCGATGAGCACTAATTTAGGTAAAGTTGCAGCTCTGGATTTTTAGCCATCCCACCCGTAAAATCTCCAAATATAGCTAATTTTAGCAAAGAAAAAAAATTGTTGCAAAAATGCAAAATATGTGCAAAAAATAGTATAGTTATGTTGTTTTAGATCTTAAGAACACTCAACGACACAAAATATATATAATTTATGGGAGAAATCTAAATTCTATTATCTTGGCTATTACGTAGAAAAATTTCCCTAGAACATCTAGTCAGCTACTTTGTAGTCAAAACTGCAGAAGGGATTGGGGGCGAGAATATTGCTCTCGCACAAATATGTCCATTACGCTTTTAAAACACCAGTGGAGCTAGTCGCTATATAAATAAGACTGTGTGCCATAAGGGCTGAACACATTGAATACGGTGGCTACAAATCACACCTACAATAAAACAAATCTGTTTGACAACTGTAGTCAAGCACTGTATACGAGTACTTGATTACAATGAAAGCAGCAGTGACAGGTGAGAATTATCTTAAAAAGTAGGAAAGAATTATGGAAAAAGTACAAATTGTGTGAAAGATACATATACCTTAATAAATGAAACTTATATTACAAGTTATTCACTCTTCCTTTCGTTTTTATTGACAAGAAGAGAACAACGCCACGATCTGTCGCTTGTAAAAATAGAAATAGATTTAATCTGGCGCCATCTTAAATGTAATCAGGCCTATACGGAAGTGGGTGGTGGGAAATGAGCAAGCTTAGAAAAGAATAGTTGAATATTAGAGTGTGTCAGGCTAAATCAATAAAAATACTTAATTGCGCAATAATCAATATATAATTAGAAGTAAAACTTGGGACCATAATAAGTGTTCCCATAGGTCATTATAGATCAAGGCTCATATAAACAAATTGAGCATATCGCGCCACCGATCTTTCGAACAAAAAAAGGGATCCAAGCTATGCTATCTTTTAAAATTATATGCGATTTAATTTAAATAAAACTAGTATATCTTCTGATGGCAGTCGGGGCTTAGGATAGCCAAAGAAATGTCTCTTAATTTTTTTTGTTGTTACTTGCGAAATACTAACAAATAATTTTTAGGTAAAACTAGGAAAACTGACAAAAATTAAAAATTACTGAAAGCCGTAAAATTTCTAGTAACCCTGTCTGTTTCTGACTACTTTTAAGAATTTCTTTGCTCGTAAGAAATCACAACAAAATTGACACTTGGCAGTGTTATTCCAGCGCCCCAGTGAACATATAACGTAACAAATTTGAAATAGGCAACTTACGTTCTAGAATCGCAACTAATCGAAATCGTCTGATATCCTGAAAATTGATTTTCTTTGACATTTTAGCGTATTTCAAAATTTCAGTGATTCAAGCAAAACAAACACACTACTAGGTTAGATCAAAACATGGCCCGTTCAATTCATTGGACTGTTTTAGAGTTTTTGGAGAAAATATCAGTAAAAACTGAGCGTTAAACCTTTGCGCTTCCCTGTTTATTGTACAATATTCTTATACCAATTAAAGTATTTACCAAATACGTACCTCCAAGTACCGTACTTGTAATTGAGCAATTAATATATATGTAGCCCGGGATATTATATTTCACCGGGATACCGGTACTTGTCTGGTAATTACTTATTGCAGGTCTTATACCATTGTTTACCCGTACTAGTGTGGCATCTTCTTTTGCGAATCGGAGTGGAAGGCAGTGGATGAATGTACTCCGAGAGAGTGTAATGAAGGAAATCGCGTTCAGAGTTGTTTTAAAGTAAAAACTGCAACTAAAAACTTCAATTTAAACTTAAATATACATTCTATAGTAACTGATAACGTGTTATAACTGCTTTATATTCAATAATTTGGGAGTTTCAAGTCTTCATGCTCAATATTGCAGTACTTAAATTTGATTGTTTTATTACTGCATACAACGCACCCTGTGTGGTTTGTGTGTGGGTGCAGATTCGGAGTAAGTTGCGCTACTAGTAGACATATACTATGTCTTATACACACTAAATATTATTCCCTATTAAAGCACGTGTTGAGGCGATAAGCAAAGCACGATCCGAATCGTCAGAATAAATGTGTTTGTACCCAGCATATTCCCAACACAAAATTTTGTAAGCAGTAGTAAGCAATGAGGATAGCGGCTAGTGCTGCTTGCTATAATGATTGATGAGCCTTATTATACGATAATTATAGTAGATCATATACTTTTTTTAAGTCTTGTTACGGCAGCCATGCTGACAGTTCTTGGTTCACATAAGTGGAAGAGAGTCACCCCGTTAAAGTGCTCGGCAACTCCCCGATTGTATTTTTGCCATGAAATGCTTTACAAGTAAAAGCCATCCGCTTAGCATATACCATTCGATGTCGACATAAAAACTTAAGAACCCGTCAATTGAAAAATATAAAAAACCCAAAATTAGTACGGCACAATTAGCAGTTTTATCTTAAAATTTCGGCAGTACTTAGTTCGACCTTAAGAAAGCGTACAAACAATCCATATTATTGCAAGGACTTAAGCAGGCCTGATGTTTTGTTTCCTGCTAGTATTATTATAGTTAATCCTAAAAAAGTCCTTTGAAAGTATCTCTATATGATCTGTAAGAATCCATAGGAGGCCTACAACGATGCATTTTTTGAGTTGATTTGGTTTTGTGTTTTTCCGACAGGGTGGATACTGGATTTATATTGGAACGAATTTTCGTCATCCCTTGTCAATTTTGGTTTGGTAACAAACCGGTTTCGGCGATCCGCCATCTTCAGTGATTGATTTCGTTCGTTTCGAGAGAAACCAAAATTGACAAGGGATGACGAAAATTCGTTCCAATATAAATCCATGCATTTTTTATTATTCGTTGAGAAGTGAATAAAATATTCGCTGAAAGCTTTTTTATACCAACAATTTTTGTTGTAGCTTGTTGAAAGCTTAAAAGTCTTTTGTGGGATGGCAATCCAGTTTTGCCCATTGGCATATGAACGATTAGACGTTACCAATTAGAAAATTCTAAGATATTCCACTCCCCACCCTTCTTCCGGTTGAAACTTGGGGTCGCCAAAAAATAGGGTTGCGCACCTATGTTTTCATTTGTAACAGTTCCTCAAAGAATCGATTTCGTCTAAGGTGGGCTACAATTGATTTAAACTTGTCCTATTTATAATTTGTATAGCATACCCATAGCGGTAGAAAGTGAGTATAACATAACCATGACTCAGGGAACAAACCTGCCGAACATTACCAGTTCATTCAAATAAAATTCAACAGCTAAACCCATTGAAAGTGGGCAAAACTGGCATTAACATGCTCTTTTGCGACTCATCCTAGACTAATCGCATTTTTCTCAAGAAGGCTTTATTTCACCTGGTGTATTTAAGGTTGTTACTTGCATTGAAGGAGCTATTTACCTCTAAAGATAATTCGTATGCCTGATCACATCATCATGAAAAATAAAGTGTAGTTTGTTCTAAATCGTTTGAATAAAAGAAATAAGCTTTATATAAGGTAAACACTTTTTGTTGAGTAAATATGTATTCCTATAAAAACGCATATTAGTGCATTGTACACAGGTCCGTAGTTAGGATTTTTTGGGGAGAGGGATATTTGAATTTTTTTTATATTTTATTTAAATGTGTGCGTGAATAAAAAACATTCTGATTAAAGAGATATATTTTACATAAACAATTAAAAGAAAAAACATAGAAGGGATAACACCTGAGCTCCAAACTTTAATCGATGAAAGGGAAATAGATCGTTTGGTGCACGATGAGTTGCCCTTTGTGAAATATGACGATAGTAATAACAAGCGTAAGTGAATGCGTATACTTAATTAATAATACATAAAGAGTTTGCAACAACAAAACAAAACATCTAATAATAAAATAAAATAAAATAAAATAAACTAAACTAGAATAAAATAAAATAAAATAAAATAAAGTAAAATAAAATAAAGTAAAATAAAATAAAATAAAAAAATTAAGTAAAATAAAGTAAAATGAAATGAAATAAAATAAAATAAAATAAAATAAAACAAAATAAACTAAAATAAAATAAAATAAAGTAAGGTAAAACAAAATAAAATAACATAAAATAAACTAAAATAAAAAAAAATTAAGTAAAATAAAATAAAATGAAATAAAATAAAATAAAGAAAAATAACACAAAACAAAACAAAATTAATTAGTTTTTAAAATAAAATAAAGTTAACAAAAGTTAGAAAGTCAGAAAGCCGGTTTTCAAAATTTGACTAACATCATCCAGATTACCAAGGCCAAATTTAACTTGCTTGTTAAGGTGAATTCGTTGCCTAAATATCTCACAGATATATTAATTGGTACATATTTACATTGGGATATATATGTGTATATTATGGTACAAGAAGTATTAGACATATAGTTATTACACGAATTCATCTGGCAACTCCAAATTTCTGGTTTTTTAACAACACCCCTTTGGAAATAATATGCCAACAATATAAATTTTGCATATTTTTAAAATATTACGAATCAAATTCTTCTATTCGAAAGTAGCATCAAAAAATGGTTTTAAAAAAATCTCCAGTCCTTAAAACTTTTAATGCGGCCCTGTACATGCATGACCATTTTGAGAGATAATAAATTCACAATCATATATGTAATACTTCTATATTGCGGGTTCAATATTCCGGCAATGCGTTTCCAATTCGAAATCAAAAGAGGACAGCGTACATGATATTTTGAGCTTGTAGCAGTATACGTGAATATTTGTAACGCAAGAATAAACAATTATTACACGAGCGGCGAGGAAGAAACCGGCCCCTTGCATGGAATCTTCGAAATCCGTTTTGCGTTACAAAGTACCTCCTAAACTGCTAATATCTTTATGTAAGGCTCCGCAAAATCGTATCCAAGCAATTACTTCTTTGTAAAAAGATTTATTTCAATTTTTCAAAATTTCTTTTATTTTATTTATTTGTTGATAGCATACGAATGTTCATTTATTTTTTTATTTCAATGACGATTTGATACGCTCATGTATTTTTCAAAGTAAATCTGTAATTTTAGGTACATTCGATTATATGTATGATCTCTCATTCTATTTTCTTTATTTCTGCACTCTGATATTGGGGAATGTACTATGTGCTTTCCAGCAATATAGAAGTATTACATATATGTTTACAATACATAAAAGATTTGTTCGCGTAGTCTCCAGCAAAAGCTCTATCATATAAAAATTCTCACACCAAAAGAAAACATACGAGTATGAACAAGTTCGAAAAGGCTTCGCGAACAAAAAATTGGAAGTGCTTTCTTGTACATATTATTCTTGCTAGCAGAGTTGTTTCTACACTTTTGCAAATTTTCGGGCAGTCTAACGCCACTCATGATAATTTGTATGTATGTAGTGATAGGTATACATCTATTTATTGTTATGATTAATATGATTTCGGTGAAATTCTGCTGCAGCATCAGCAAATATGCATCGGAAAATTGCAATATCTCAATTCCAGAAATCCAGTTCGACATTAACATCAGTCAGAGAGACAAGCAACAGTTAATAACCGCTACACGAAATTTAAACTTTAAAGAAAATTTTCTTAAGCAAAATGTCTGAGCCTATTAAGCCATTACGCGTATTTGCGGTGCTCTTATTCACAACTTTTATATTTTATTTTACTAAGGCGCGACTCATTGAGGAGGACGAAGCTACCGTTGTCGGCTCTGTAAGTTAAATAACAGAGTTCATAATTTTTAGAGAAATATATGTAGGTATATGAAGGCGTGCCTATAACGTTAAGGGGTTGGGGGTAAAAAAAAATTATTCGCCCTCAATTTTTCTTTAGTTCTAGGAAATGTGGGAAGCTCACTCAGAAATTCGACATTTCTGTTTTCACGGGTGGAGGCAAAGTGTCATATTTGGTAGGAATCGATAAAATTTATAGGAAACTCATTTTTCGAAATGTTATCGAAACAGGGGTCGAATTACGTATTCCGTGATCGACACGGCAATCGTACGAAAAAAGATTACGTGACTAATCGTACGAACTGCAACATTGGTAATATGAGGTACGTTCAGTAGCGTATCGTAATCCATGACAAACTGTAATAGATTGAATGAGGTTTTGTAATAGACTAAGTGTCATCTTCCATTTGTAAACAAAGAAAATATTTACTATCGCGTATCAAAGTTTTTGGTAATTGAAAATTTTTAAATCGTTAAAAGGTAAATTCATTTCAAAATCTAGCATCTAAGGTAATTAACAAAAAGTTTATTCTAGAGTGAACTGCTTTAGTGAAAGTGAGCAAGGATTTAGTAAAGCTGCAAAAATACTCCAAGCGGTGGTGTTTACGCTGGAATAGATTCATTCTATTGTGTATAAGGAATAAATTAAAGTGAGTTTTATCTAAATATTTTGAATGTATATACCTATACACATTATTGCTTATCATTGCAGGGTATTTAGTTGAAGCTGTTACTCTCTTTCACTGGGAGCTTAATAATTTTTTAATAATAATTTAATTTAATTTAATTTATTTAAATGTGTCCTTTGATGAAACAGAAAATTAGTTTATATAGATATATATACACATACATATATTTTATACTAACTTTTGAATTGATTGAAAATAACTATTTAAAAAAAAATACTCAAAATAGTTCAAAAACCGTCAATTTCAAAGACACTCGAACGTATTTTTGCTATCGAATGATAGTTTTTGACGTTTACGATTTTTTGCGTACGTTCACTGAACTCATAATACCAAATTACGATAGCAGCTATACGTTCACGTATCACGTAATACCAAATAAGCAATTTTAAGAGACGGCAGTTCAGTTCACGGAATACGTAATTCGACCCCAGGTCAACTTGACGTTAAGATATCAGCTGAGCTTTGGTTCTGACATATTTTTTAACCACATGAATTGAGTTGCTATACTAGTATCTAGTAGGTTTAGTTTTCAAAGTTTATTATGTAATGTGGAGAGGTAATAAAACGTAGAAAAATATGAAATACACCATACACTTGGAGCTAATTTTAGAGATCAAGGGATCTAGGGATTAGTGGTTTTTCTGGTAACCTTCGGGTAGAGAATTTTAGTCCCCAGTTACGACCACTGCGGGTATATTCTAGCTCCCCTATCCCCCTGGTAGGAATCTTCTTTATGCTCTGCTTTCTCTGAAGCGGGCTTTTTTAATAATTTATTTTAGTTAAAACATGTTTTGTTCTCCGACTTTCTAATAGCTGTGTTAAATCATATTTTTTATACAAATGTGAATTTTAATAAATACCCTCGCAAAAATATACCAATTATAGGCAAAAAACCCCATTTTAGTATTTTTTACAGGGTGACAAAACAAAAACCATTTTAAAATTTTTTAAAGCTTCACAACCTATGTATGAATCGTGTAGTCCGTCCGGAATTTATCAAACTTCTGTTTGATGATAGGATCCAATGTCAAACATCTAGCTCTAAACAGCAATAAACTCAAAAAGAAAAATTTATAGTCTCTCTTATATGCGCTATAATAAGTTTCTTTTTGCTATTTAGTAAACCAATTGTTTCAACGATAAAACATATGAATTATGAAACCCGATCATATGTACAGCTTCAGAAGTACATGTGAGATATATATGTATTTGTGTTATGTGTGTGTAATATGTATTATTATTATTATTAGATACTGAATCCAGTACCGGATACGACCATTTTTCATCAAGATATAGAAAGTGCACCGTTAGATGAATTGGCTGGATTTGGAAGCGGGGGAAATTTAAACCACAAACAAAGACAACGATTAGCAAAATCTAAAGATAAGGAACATGATTAAGACGACTCGCTTTAGTGTGACATTCGCGATATTTTTAACATACACATGTACAAGCATGTTCACATGTATTTAATTTATTTGATACAATAAAAGTTTGTTTTATAAGTGCCCAGCAAACAATTTTTGTTAAACTTATTTTGAAAAGCACTATGATCGTAGTAAGACGCATAACTACAGGGTAATCCACTCCAAATGGACTCGATTAAGATGGATACTCTTATTATGTACCCTGTCAAAAACGGACCAAAAAAATTGGAGCTGTCCTAGTGATTTCGGAATTTCACACCAACAACCCAAAATGCATACATATTGTAATTCTTTACCTTCTCCGTATAAAAGAACTAGACATGAGTAATACGAACAACAATAACAAAATATTAATCATCCATGACTATAAATAAGCTCAAGCTTAATAAAAATTGTTATTGTTTTATTTGTTTTTAACAATTTAATTAATTACACTGGTCTACAGCCAAAAACCACCAGAGACGCGAATATGAAATTCGTATGTAAAACCACCCCCTAATTTCGAAAATCGAGATTATTTTTGATTCTATGGTACCGTTTTTGAGATATTTACGAGAAAGAAAAAGATGGCTCCACTTTATCATGTATATCTCAAGAACAAATTGAGCAATTCCAAAACCATTTTAAAAATTAAAAGGCTAAGAAAATTTGCTGTAAACAATGCATAGGTTCGAAGATAATGAACAATCAATACGGATTTTTACCTTTTTTTGTAAAAATATAAAAAAATGTGTACGTTGCGAGGAAGGATATTGAAAACTTTTTATTTCTTTCCAGATATTTTTTTTTCTCTGTAAGCTCTGTTTTATTACAAAAAAAAATAAGCTTCCATCCAATAAAATCGATGGACTAATACAAAAGTTATAGGCATTCAAATAAATATAGCCATATAATACTGAAGTACCCTACACGTACATATGTTTTAGTATTCATATATTAGTTAGTATATAGGTAGATTTTCGAAGGGTTATTAGATACAAAAAACTGTTAATGCCGTTTTCTCAAGTAGGTAAACTTTAAAATATCAAACCCAGGTACATTTGAAGCAAGAGCAAATTTTTTAAAGCAGGTAGTGTTTTCTTTGTATAACTAAGGAACCGTTTTGTCTAGGTAGCGTTCGATTTTTACTTGATCTGAGTATAAATAGGAGTAAATGCGAATTGTTCCTTCATAATATCTGCAAGGCTCACCGGATACTGTTCAAGCTAAAAGTGCATTTTATAAACCGTCATTTACTTAAACAAATAATATGAATAAAAGGGCGCCAGAGTTTGAGTGTAAAAATGATGCAGATATGTTCTGTTTCATCTGCGGTCAATATATTGTTAAAAGGATGCGTCGTGCGTTTTCAAATACTTTGAAAGTTACATACTATACGTATTTTGGCATTCAGCCTAAAAGCACTGGAAAATCAGGGACAATGAATACTGTGTGCACCACATGTCGAATCGAACTGATTCATTCGGAATCCGGAACATAAAGGTGCGTAGTAAAATTTACGAATTTGCTACTTTTTAATGCATATCTGACTAATTTCTGAAACTATCTATCATTGCCAGTACGGAAGTTGCTCATCTAACTACATTGCCATTGCCACATACAGGGTGTTTTTTTAGGGGTATAGAACTTCGAATTGAAATAAAACACAAGAAAATCGTTTTAAGGTCCATCAATTTGGCTTTATTGGAAGGATAATTTTATGCCATTAATGTTTAAATATGATTTCGGGCATGTGGCCGCCGCGGCTGGCTCGAATAAAGCCAATTCTACAGGTCCAATTTTCAACCACTTTTTCGAGCATATGGGGCCGTATGTCGGCAATAACGCCACGAATGTTGGCTTCCAATTCCCCTAACGTTTCTGGTTTGTTGGTGTAGACGAGCGACTTCACATATCCCCAAAGAAAATAATCCAATGGTGTCAAATCACACGACCTTGGTGGCCAATTGACAGGTCCATTCCGCGAAATTATGCGCTCATCGAATGTTTCCTTCAATAAATCGATTGTGACGTGCGCTGTGTGGCATGTAGCGCCGTCTTGTTGGAACCACAACTCATCCACATTCATGCCATCCAATTCGGGAACAAAATAGTCGGTTATCATGGCTCTATACCGGTCTCCATTAACGGTAGCTGCCTCTCCAGCATTATTGCGGAAGAAGTATGGCCCAATGACTCCACCAGCCCATAGAGCACACCAAACAGTCAGTTTTTGTGGATGTAATGGCGTTTCAAGGGTCTCATGTGGATTCTCTTCACTCCAAATGCGGCAATTTTGCTTGTTGACGTAGCCATTCAACCAAAAATGAGCCTCATCACTGAACAAAATTTTGCGATGAAAATCAGCATCGAAATCAATCTCATTTTCGGCCCATACACCAAAATCACGACGCATTGCATGGTCTCGCGGCTTTAATTCTTGCACAAGCTGGATCTTGTAAGGTCGCAAGCCAAGATCTTTGCGCAAAATCTTCCATAAAGTTGATGGACAAAGCTCCAATTGCTGTGCACGGTGGCGAATCGATTCATTCGGGTCCTCTTCAACACTTTGCTCTACAGCGGCAATTGTTTCTTCGGTGCGCACTGTTCGACGTCTCTGCGGATGCGTATTATCACATAGAGTAAACGTAGTGCGAAAACGATCCATGGTTAACCGAATTAATTGCTCTGATGGACGATTATGTCGACCATAAAATGGACGGAGCTCACGGTAAACTTCGCGAACTGAACCATTATTTTCGAAATAAATTTGCACGATTTGCAAGCGTTGTTCTTTTGTCAACCTGTTCATGATGAAATGGCAAACCAAACTGAACATAAATGACATTAGAGTTGCCAGATTTGACCACAAAATGCCAGTTTTATCTCTATTCGAAAAACAAACCTGTAAAAAAAACACCCTGTACAACTTTAGTTCTGGGCCCAGTTTCATTGCCAACAGCAGCATCTGATTACGCGGCATCAAGCTGTACTGAACTTCACACGGAAAACGAAAAGAAACGCTTTGTCACAAGCACTACTCAATGATTGGATAAGAGATTTGGAATTGTCCAAGGTAAAGGCCGGGCTACACGCCTCTCGTATGCAACACTTTAAATTCATTTCATCCGATGTTAAGGAAACATATTATAGAACTCGTCACGAACCATTTTCCAAGTTCTATGCGAAGGAGGACAGTGTTTGCTACTGCAAAGACATTGTTGGCTTATTCAAACAGTTTGTTGAACCATATGATTCCAAAGAGTAGCGAGTGTTCACAGACGGCAATAAACTAAGTTTAAAGGCCGTATTATTACATATTGGGAACCAAAAGCCGTCTATCCCGATCGCGCATGCAGTGAATACGAACTAGACCTACGAGATAATGCAAAAAATTACTTAAACTTATCAAATATGAAGAGCATGACTGGAAAATGTGTGCCGATCTTAAAGTCGTTGGAATGCTATGCGGTCAGTATCAGAGAAGTGGAAAAAGAACGAGTAAAATGTAAACAAAAAATTTGTTCGGAGCTGAACAATGAATCCAGCCTAAGAAAATTACACACAAATGTATCACTTATTTATCTAATACAGTACACATTTTTTTTAATATTTTTACAAAAAAAAGGTAAAAATCCGTATTGATTGTTCATTATCTTCGAACCTACAGGGCCTAGCGAAAAGTTTCGTATGCATTGTTTATAGGAAATTTTAGTAGCTTTCAAATTTTTCAAACCGTTTTGGAATTGTTTAACTTGTCTTGAGATATGCATGATTAAGTGGAGCCATCTTTCTTTTTTTTTGAAATAACGGAAAAATCGTAAATATCTCAAAAACGGTACCATAGAATCAAAAATAACTACGATTTTCGGAATCAGGGGTTGGTTTTACATACGAATTTCATATTCGCGTCTCTGGCGAAGAAAAAAAGTTCGAGTTTGTAGACCAGTGGTATTAAAAGTTCTTAATTGAATAGAAAAGGAAAATTTTAAAGACAACCGCCACAGCTTTTTTTATAGATCCATTTCGGAAGCTGCTAGACTTCATCAGAGAAATTTTGGCACGGTATGAGGACCATTAAGCTAACAGAACTCTGGTTTTTGGTCAGTTAACTCTTACTTCTATTCACCTTACCAGATCTATGAGCAACCCCCGCCATCTGGCAGTCAGTATTTGATCATGATGGATTTGTTGGTGTGCTTGTTTTATCTTCAACTACCTTACCGCGTGCTTACAGTTTTTGTTATTGCAACAAAATATTGATCTAAATAGTTTTTATTTTTACTTTTTTTTAATCACCCTGTGCACGAACTTTATTCCAATATGAATGCCATTCACCCCAGACTCTAGAAACATTCAATTAACATCCAATAGCAAAACATCTGCTTCAATTGACTAATTGATTGTACGCTATCAATAATCGGAATGCAATAAGAAACGAGTTAAAAACAACCCAACCACTTTGCAAAGTAGAACTTAAATACTCACAAATCATGCAAGAATCTTAGCGCATTGTTCTTTCTTGCACTGCATTTACCACTCAAATTGAAAACATATTACCATTTGCAGCTGTTTATTTGCAGGCTGGTCGATTCTTTAGCTTCTGGTGCTGTTGCACGACCTTCCCATGAAAAATAAAAGTATCTAAAAATCGTGTTTGATGAAGCTGCAAATTCGATGTCGAAGATGATGGTTAGGTGCTGGCGTTTGTTAATCGAGTCCATACACCAGTGTGACCAGGTTAGCCTTTTCGAGGCTAGATTAACCTTTTTTTGTCCTTTAGCCTTATAATTTTGGTTTTAGCTTCGTGGCTTCTTTCTAGCTTTTTTTTACTCCAAACCTTTTCTGGTCCCAACACCATATTTTTCATACAACTTCGAGTTGATGACGACATACAGAAAATTATTCATAAAAATTGTCAACTATTTTTAATGGAGTTGATAGCCCAACTCTTTACAAAAGATATATTTTTTTCAATTGATAATTTACAAATAGTTACAAAGCCGGATGTATTTTCTCACTTTCAAAAAGAAGGGTCTAGATATTCTCCAAGTTAAGTAGTAGCATTAATTGAGTTGCAATGGCGAAAGCTAATAAGCGTACAGTGCACAAGTGTGACCTCTACCATTGTATTTTGGGCGGAAGTCCGAGAATATACAAATTCATTAAACGAACCCCTTTTTAGAACTCGTCGAATTCTTATTTAACTTTTTGGTATTACCTTTTAGTAATGCGGAGGTAGAAAGAATTTTTAGTGCCATGAACATTTTAAAAACTAAATTAAAGAACAGATTAAAAATTAAAATGCTTAACTCGCTGCTTAATATTAGATATTCGTTAAAACGCTTATCCAAATGTTGCACTGATTTTGAAATTAAAGGTTATCTCATCTCTATGATATATACCCAAACTTTGTACGCAGACTCAAGCTCTTCTGATTCATCAGACGAAGAAAATATTATATAGCTAATTAGTTTGTAGTGATTTTTCTATAGTACAAGGTGGCGCAAAACTAAGCTTCCGATGTTTTTTGGCTGTAATTAAAAAAAAAAAATGAAAAACTTTGATTCTTCTTGTGGATTATTTTTACATCAAAGTCGAGAATATGATGTCATGTAAATGGCCGCCGCCACAGTTGATTGTCATTTGAGCCCTTTTTATGACATTTTCCATCACTTTGGCCAAAACTTCCGGCGATAGGTCCTCACATTCTTGACGGATATTGTCTTTAAGAGCTGCAAGAGTCTGAGGTTGTTGACATAAACCCGCGACTTCAAAAAGCTCCACAAAAAGAAGTCTGGAGCGGTCAAATCAGGCGATCTTGCTGGCCAGTGCAAATCGCCAAAACGGGAGATTAGGCGCCCGGGAAATGCATCCTTCAGCATATCGGTTGTGGCACGTGCATTGTGTGCTGTTGCACCGTCTTGTTGGAACCACATGTTTTCCAATCCCAATTCATCAAGTTGCGCCAAAAAGAACTCGTTGATCATTGCTCTGTAGCGCTCACCATTCACAGTAGCCGTTTGGCCCGCGACGTCTTCGAAGAAAAAAGGTCCGATGACTCCTCCAGCGATAACAGCACACCATACAGTGACTTTGAGCGGATGTAATGCCTCTTCGTGGGTTACACGCGGATTTTCAGTGCCCCAGAAGCGAAAATTGTGCTTATTTACGTACCCGCTAAGATGGAAATGGGCCTCATCACTCATGATTATTTTTGATGAAAAATCATCTTCCTCTTGGTGGTGATTAAGGATGGCTTGAGCGTATGTTAGACGCGATTGGCGGTCAGCAGCTAACAGCTGATGCACCGTCTAGACTTTGTACGGAAACATCTTCAAATCTTGTACCAAAATTCGCTGTAAAGACCGTCGACTGATACCCATTTGCGTGGCACGTCGTCTGGTCGATGTCGACGGCGCTTCCATGACATCCTCGGCTACAGCAGCAATATTCTCTGCAGAACGGCTACTCCGGGGTCTGCCACGCCTGGCGGAATCTCGTGTTGTGCCAGTCTCTTCGAGGCGAGCGGCTAAACGTCGCAGTGTTTCACCAGTAGGCGTTGGACGGCCAGGAAATCTGCGACGAAATTCACGTTGTGCCAAAGTCACCGACCGATTATTGGTCAAATAAAGAGTCAGCAATATTCCGCGTTCTGGAGCAGTGTAGCGTAACATTGTTTATCAACGTGTATTTCGCATGTGTTTACTACACAAATGTCAAAACAGAACTGACTTTAGGGGCCAATCGCAAAATTTATAGCATTTTCTGATAGGAGGATTACTTTTGCGCCACCTTGTATGTATTTCTTTGAAAAAATTCCTAGTCAAGGAAAATGTGCCTGATATTTGTTCAACCAAGAATATTTCGTTTAAGTTATGTCTACAGCTTTATATACAAATAGTTAAAACTAAAATAAAAAATTTGCAATGGATTTCGTTAAAAAATTTCTGACTTTTTTTAGATTCTTTTTTCTTAGTTTTAGCCTTTTCTAACCTTTTTTTTCGCCGATTAAGCCTCTTATTTTTCTAACACCTGGCCACACTGCTATACACACAGCTGCTGTGAGTGGGAAAATTAGTGCAATGGCACTTGGCGCCATCCGCCAAAATGAAACGTTGCGCGGTGAGTGAGCGGCTACATGGAGAGATCAGTGAATTTTGATTGACAGTTATGCTTTGATGATTAGAATACGGCTAAATTGTATTCAGGGTGGCACAAGAAGGACAATCCCAATTTGGTTACGTTCTAACTTCAAGTGCATAGGCAGTCCAACACAAAAGAGCAAATTGCTCAGTTGTGATGAAAGCTTTTGACACCCTTTTTCGGACAGACCGAGGCCGATTTTAATCGTTATAGGTCTCATACTAGATAAGATATGGAACTGAGTTACATCGCATTGATACCCATAACTTACTAAACACATTTTACGTCACCTTGGTCCACATATTGGTAGATTTATCCGAAACTTGATAATTAAAAACTGACAAGCGCTATTGTTCATTAAGGACTACCATTTCTGCCTGAACCAATTGAACTTGTTTATTCATGTTCCTATAGCCTTCGTGACACCCTGTAACCAAAATGTATTTTTTTCCATTTAAATTTTTCTGGAGTACGATTTACTAAAATGCAAAGCAAATGAAACTAATTATATTTGTTGTGCTTCTTGATTTGCAATAAAACAAAGAAATACATTTTTGCGATTTTCTATGAACACTCGATTATTTGTGTCACTTAGTTGTCTTAAACGCTCGTGAACAAATTTATTCACTCATACAGGGACGTGCTCGCTAGAAGGTAAAGGGTGTTTTTTTTAGGGGTATAGAACTTCGAATTGAAATAAAACACAAGAAAATCGTTTTAAGGTCCATCAATTTGGCTTTATTGGAAGGATAATTTTATGCCATTAATGTCTAAATATGATTTCGGGCATGTGGCCGCCGCGGCTGGCTCGAATAAAGCCAATTCTACAGGTCCAATTTTCAACCACTTTTTCGAGCATATGGGGCCGTATGTCGGCAATAACGCCACGAATGTTGGCTTCCAATTCCCCTAACGTTTCTGGTTTGTTGGTGTAGACGAGCGACTTCACATATCCCCAAAGAAAATAATCCAATGGTGTCAAATCCCACGACCTTGGTGGCCAATTGACAGGTCCATTCCGCGAAATTATGCGCTCATCGAATGTTTCCTTCAATAAATCGATTGTGACGTGCGCTGTGTGGCATGTAGCGCCGTCTTGTTGGAACCACAACTCATCCACATTCATGCCATCCAATTCGGGAACAAAATAGTCGGTTATCATGGCTCTATACCGGTCTCCATTAACGGTAGCTGCCTCTCCAGCATTATTGCGGAACAAAATTTTGCGATGAAAATCAGCATCGAAATCAATCTCATTTTCGGCCCATACACCAAAATCACGACGCATTGCATGGTCTCGCGGCTTTAATTCTTGCACAAGCTGGATCTTGTAAGGTCGCAAGCCAAGATCTTTGCGCAAAATCTTCCATAAAGTTGATGGACAAAGCTCCAATTGCTGTGCACGGTGGCGAATCGATTCATTCGGGTCCTCTTCAACACTTTGCTCTACAGCGGCAATTGTTTCTTCGGTGCGCACTGTTCGACGTCTCTGCGGATGCGTATTATCACATAGAGTAAACGTAGTGCGAAAACGATCCATGGTTAACCGAATTAATTGCTCTGATGGACGATTATGTCGACCATAAAATGGACGGAGCTCACGGTAAACTTCGCGAACTGAACCATTATTTTCGAAATAAATTTGCACGATTTGCAAGCGTTGTTCTTTTGTCAACCTGTTCATGATGAAATGGCAAACCAAACTGAACATAAATGACATTAGAGTTGCCAGATTTGACCACAAAATGCCAGTTTTATCTCTATTCGAAAAACAAACCTGTAAAAAAAACACCCGTTATAAGATACCTGGGGTTGAACTACCTTCAATGGGGGGAGTATCGCTGGTACTTTCTGACAGGGGTAAGTACCTAGGGATTATTCTTGAAAGGAAGCTGTCGTGGAAACTTAATGCTCAGTATTTTTGTAACGGGATATTAAAAAACGATGGGGACTCTCCAAGGGTGTTGCACTAGTTGTACGAGATGGTGATAAAACCATTTCTATTTTATGGAGTATTTGTCTGCTGGGGTGCCTCTTCCCGGCCTCTTCCACAAAAAAGGTGGTTGCAGTGCAGCGAAAGGCTCTAGGTGGGATCAGTGGGGCCATGCGCACTAGTCCTACCATGGCATTACCGAAAAACATGCGCAGCTTGGGCCGTAATTAGGCTAAGAGATGCTGGATATACATTCGTGGAGTGTGACCACTCTAGCTGCGAAATCATCCCGAGCAGAACAGACTGCTGTGCACCGGTTTCTGCTCTGGTTAAAACTTAGTCGAACTATATTTCCGTAAGGAAAGAGAAGAGTTGGAGAACTGATCTGGGAAAGCGGTCTGCAGAACCTGATTACGGATGGGTCAAAGCTATGTGTTTTCTGTCAGGAACTCGGAGTAAGCAGGACATTTAAGCTACCTGACCATTGTACCGTCTCCCAAGCGGAGGTCGCCATTAAGGATGCAATGGATGGGATGCTCTCACTGTCAGAGAGTTTAACAGTTACGCGGACAGTCAAGCTGCAATTAAGGCGCTGAGTGCAACCAACGTACCATCGAGGGCAGTCAGTGACTGTTTGGCAGCGCTCATGGTTGTGTCTAGGTATTTCGAAATAATGATTATGAAATTTTTGACAATTGCTATGCGGATCTTTTGGTCAGAACCGTTATTCTTGAAACGGACGTGGCGGACTCTGGAACGCTGGGAATTCCTCTCGCTACCTCTGTGTACTATTGGACAGGTGGGCTCACATCATCGCGTGTCAGGTGACAAATTAAACAGGGTTGTTAGGTGTCGAGTGCCATCTAGCCGGCGATCATCGGAATTACAAGGGTTCTCTAAGGCAAAAAGTAAAAAGTTTCCACACTTCTTTGCAAGATTTTGTAGCTGGTAATTGAAGTAGACCTCTACGACGCTGTCATGAATTGCCCCTGCGGGTTAGGGGTTTAGAATATGCCCGAGGTAGGCATACCGGTCGTAAGAGGCGACTAATATGGTACACAATGGTAATGACGTGCAACTCGATGGTTGATCTACGGATATGATGCCTCTCACCTCTCATTACCCATTTTATCCTTCCTTACGGAAGAAGGGGTGACATGACCCAGAAGGTTTCACTGGTCATAAATCGCTACCACGACAGTCGGGCGGTACCACAATTGAGTACTGGAGCGTACCGGTTTCAAATCCGGCCAAGTACTGTTAATTCGACACCACTCCCCAAAACCTTCGGGGAGTGTTTTTGTCGTTACCACAACAACAACAACGCTTTCATGAACAGATAAAAAAGAATTTTCTATTGTACACTGTTACAGCAGGAGAAGATTACCAGATATACTAGAATTTTTGGAAGAACAGTTGTCACTTGCAAAACTTTTTTTAGTACCAATATGTCCACCAAAAAGTATAATTTTCTATTTAAATTTACTAAATTTAAAAACAGTTAAATTTTTAACATAAACTCAAAGGGGCATAGGTCATAATCAAAGTTAAGTACAACTTGAATTTAGAAGGACCTTTTTCGCCATATAGTCCTTATAAAATTGTGTCAACCAGCTACAACTAAATTAAGTGATACTTAAATTTGACTATGACTTTGTCTGAAAGTTTTTACTTTTTATAACATCAAGGGGCATTATGTATCGCAATTCGAAAGGCAGAAAACTCCATAAACTTCGAATTTTCCATAAATGTCGATGCTTGCATTGCACGTCATGGAGTTGCATAAAATTTCCTGAATTTTGTATGGGAATAAGCGGAAAGAGACATAAAACAAGTAAGGAAGTCTAATTTTGGGTGGAATCGTCCTTCTCAGTTCGTATTATAAAACCAGCTGATTGTTTTCAATAAAAACACTTCTGTTATGAGTTTTGAGTAGTAACTGAATTTTTTTTATTCCCTACCAATCACCGCTAACCACATTTTTCAAAATTCCGATACATGCACGATATTATGCTTGAAAAATCTGTGTTCAAATCCTCAGTCCTAATCATTTCAGCATTCTTATTCTTATATTCTCTTCTTCTTCTCATACTTACAAGCATTCAATTTTCATGAAAGATATATCTGTGACAATAAGGACAAACTACAAAAGTCATTTTCGTTTCAGCTGATTTTTGTTGGAACGATTTTCCGTCATGCCTGGCATTGAAAATGGCAGAACGCCGAAACCGGTTTGTCACAAAACCAAACTTGACTAGGGATGACGGAAAATCGTTCCAACAAAAATCTTATAAGTGTATTATGTACTGAATAATCACTTTTTTTATTTTCGAAAATATTCTATGTATAAAAAGTGGGCGTGGCTATCATCCGATTTCTCCTATTTTAAATAGCGCTCGGAGATGAGTGCCAAGGAACCTGCATACCAAATTTCATTAATATATCTCATGATTTACTCAAGTTATTGTGTTAACAGACGGACGGACGGACGGACATGGCTTAATCAATTTATTTTTTCCTCCTGAACATTTTGATATAAATAAGTCAATATCTATCTCGATCCGTTTATGCCGTTACATACTTCCGTTAGGCGAATGAAGTTAATATACCTTGTGTGCGTAGCACTACTAGGTATAATAAAGGTAGTAATAAAATACAGAATTTTAGTAGTAGTACCATCAATGGAAATACATTTCACTTATGGCACTAAAGTACCAAATATGGCAACCGTGGTTAGCAACGCATTTAACCACTTCCAAAATACCTTATATCCAATGTTTTGTCTTAACGCATAGAATAACATACTTCAATAACGCGTGAAAGATGCATGATCATGTTTTTCAAATTAACCGAAATTGTGATATAAAAATCACACAAAAAACACAAGCAACTACCGGCGTTGCCGTGCTGTTACAAATGCAGCTCGTTTGATACTTTTTATTTAAGTTTACTGATTTTAAAATATTTTAATAAAAAATTTCGCAAATTTTTATGTACTGAAATAGATCACTTCTGAATATTATTTTTCACCTTTCCCTGCAGCCATTCCGGGTGTTGGAAGTTTAAAAAGCGAAACTCAGACATAATCAGTTAGCCGAGCACTGTCTTCTTGCTATTAAATTGCAGAAGTTATATCCCAAACCCTGGTTATCGCAACATCAGATTGTATGGAAGCTATATGTTGTATTGGACCAATCTCGTTAGATCCCAGGAATGACTCATATATTATATTATGATGTATAACGAATTTAAGCCAGATATATCTAAAAGTGAGGAACTAGTCAGGTTTCTATGCATTACAGATAACAGACAAAAGGAAGAGTTTCACGGTAGAGTTTCAATTTCATCAATATTGGTAAGTGTAGAGATTATCACTAGAATGCTGGATTGAAAAAGTTAAACCGACCACTAAGGTAGATTATTGAGCACTCAAGTTTCTAAGAATTATTTTAATAGTGGAAATATGTATGTATTTTTGGACATCTATGCTAATTTGTGATCACTCTTGCATATTGGGGTTTGCTTGGTCTGTGGTCATTTCAAAATTATCCATATCTGCCCATTGGCACAAATGTGATCTTTTACCGAATAGCTTGATTCCAGTAGAAAAAAATCTAGGTGAACTAGCACTGTTTTCTGACTAGCTTGCTATATCGCTATATGGTAGCTAATCCTAAACAAGCATACATACATATTCTTGCTGCATAAGCATTATAGAACTTTGAAAAGGCGACACCTTGTAGCAAAGGTGGCATGTACCTGCTGCCAATATCATTAGATAACTACCCTAAGATCAATTTGAGTTGACCGCATGGGCAGAGGCTAGTAAATAAGAGACACGAAGGGGGCGTGTTAACGATGACTGCGGCAACTCCAATGGAGGCATAGAGTCATGAGTTCGCTCAAAGCAGAATTGCAAAGTAGCAGCGGTATGATTGGGCTGCGATAAAGATGTGCGCGAGTCACAACCAAAAAAATAATATGAAAGCGAGTGTTCCAATAATTTCTCTAGCTGTGTCTGCATTCAATGCTTATGCAGTCGGCAAGTGGGTTGCTCCTACTTCTGCTGCTGTTGCTGCTGCTTTTAAGTAGAATTTGTTGGCTATCTCTCTAATTCGTTAGACCTTCTTTTTCTTTATTTTCTTAGTCGCAACTTTGGCGCTTTGTTATTGTTGTCGTTGGCTCATATAACAATAACTGCAATTGCCATTAGTTGAAAACTATATTTTTGCAGCAAACGTAATGCCTTCTTTGTGTACCATGCTGCAGCTTGGCAAAATGCTCATTTCTTTGCAGATAACTTCCTGCCCGATTTGCCCAGAATGACTTCTGCGGTTACGTTTTAGTGATCTTTGGCAAGTTGTTGGTTGTGTTAGCTTTTGATGCATACACTTATTGGACACATATGTGCTTAAGTGCTTTTACGTATGTTCACCTACTTTTAAGTAGACACATAGTGTTGGCGTTTGGGTATTTTTAAAAGCAAATATTCTAGTCTGCGACCTTTGGAAAATGTTCAATATTTGGCCGAAGCGGATATTAATTTTAGTCGCGTAATGGTGGGTCGTAGGATGAACGGATAGCGCGAGATATGGATCTATGTATACATAAATGTTCAGAAGGAAAAAAGAACTAGTAGGCCATTTCCGTCCACCCTTCAATTCGCAAGGTGGGAGCTTATCGTGGACATGACAAAGAAGATAATGAGTTGGGCAGATAGGCAAGACGTTGAACGAAATATTTCTGCATAAACGTTGATGATCCACTCTAGGTTTAAAGCAATACGGACGAGGTGGTAACCCAAATTCACCGCGTAATATAAATGTATGAAACCCTTTATCCACGAGTAGGATGGACTCAAAATGCTCCAAATATCGAATGGAAAAAAAAGCCATCCATACAGGGATTAAGATCTGGTAAGTCTAGGTGCGAAATTGGTCATAGAGAAACTGTGAGGTGGGTTTCATCGAAGGCTGGGGTATATTGCTCAGCCAATTCAGAGTCGAGTAGGAGTCCCATTTCCTTTACTAATAATAACAAAGTGATTTGATGGTGTTATTTCAGTCGGACACACATACACACGCGAAAGGTGTATCTAGACGGGTACGATGAATAGGGTGGTAGGGTAGCTACGCACAACGTGGTTGGTGGGGCGGAGATGGATGCAAGTTACCGATGGACTGTTGGTTAATGCCAGTGAATCGGTCCACGTTACCGATTACCGGTGATCCGTTGGTGGTTGACGCCGGTGTGTCTGCGAGCGGTTGATCAGTTCCAGGTTACCGATGACCGGTGACCGAATGGTATACTCGGACAGGCCGGTGAATGTAAACCGGTGGAGATGTATTTGGTGGTCCCTAAGGACTCACCACTGGAACTGTTAAGTCACTTCTCCACGTCCCGTAGACGCAACCAAAAAAAGGATCGATAGTGGAGGGTTATGCAGGGTTAGGGTGAAAGCTTCTCACAGTATGTCGTTGGACATGCCATCTTGCTTACCAAAACCACACTTTCATTAACTACTGAAGCGCGAATTATCTTCTTAGGCATAAGTTAAGATAAACTATTTGCGAATTGAAGCTACGCATAAGCAGGCGATCGCGCATGCCCGAAATACTGTTGTGTGCTCACTTGCTTTGTTTACCTTTTTATATGCCGTGGGCGCGTATGTGGTAGAAGGGAGTGTAGGTGTGAATTATTTTGATGCTACTTAAAAGCAGCATTACAAAACAACACTGACTTTATTCGGTTTCATAGTCATAGGTCAAATGAGGTTTCACAAAACGGCTGATAGAACTCGACGATAAAGTAGGTCCTCCTTGACGAGCACTCATACCTGTCGTAATGTATGGCTCGGAATCATGAACGTTGTAAGAAGAATATTCGATGAGCTTAGAGTATTCGAGAGAAAAGTTGTACCAAAGGTTCATGGTCCTTCTAGTAATGTCAAAGCCGCGTTTCTAAGGACTTTTAATGATTAGCTGTATGAGCTTTACGGAAATATCCAGTTAATGAACTAGCTACAAGACGCTCCCATACACTGTGTACGTTTTCAGGACAACTGCTGTCGCGCTTTTGTTTACTCAAATCGTAGTTCAAGTAAACCTTATTCTTGTTTCTACTATCAAAGATCTGATTTAATAAGTAAAATAAATATATGTACATTGGTACCATGAGCAAGCTCGTGTGGCTTTCGTGGTTAATATTAGTTGCAACGTCAAGGCAACGTCCAATCAATTCTCAAATGCGTTATTAGAGATAATTGGATACAAATCGTCATTACATCGCTAACATGTCCCAAGCAAATAAGCCCAAGTTACACAGGAGACGAGTACGGCTGCATCATTTCTATTCGCTTAGAACACCATCAATGCTATGAGTGGCCATAACAACATTCCAAATCTCTTTGGCAATGAAACAAATTGCTGTTAGACGATAATGCCACGTATATAAGAGTAAATATTTATATGTGGTTACGTATATGTGTTAGCGTTAATATTGTTCTGCTTTAGGTAAATGGTAGGATGTGCGATTATTCGAGTTTTTCTCCAAACAAGGTTTTGCGTTATTTTTAAATTTCAACAATGAATACAGCGTTCTCCTGGCCTAAATAGGTTTAACAAAAATGACGACAAAAAGTGAGGCATGGTCAGCGACCGTCCAGAGTACCAAAATCCGTTTCAAATAAAATCGCGCCTGCTCGTTTTCGCGAAATATCTCGCTTCAACCCTTATGATGCTCAGTGAAAGGATGAATGTTACCATAAAAAGTTCTCTAAAAGAGTTTTTTCGATTCATTAGTATATACTGTTTCTATGAATGACTTTTAATATAAAAATGCGTGTTTTTGCTCATTTTTGAAAAACTGTACAAATTAATTGTGACGCGTTGTCATGCTTTTGTATGCCTAATATTATTGGCTAACCATTGTCCTTTAAATGGGCTAAAAATCAAAATACGATTATGGACCCTAAGCACGGGACGGTAGTTCAAATTATACGTCTTCCGGGACTTCACATCCACTTTTCTCTGAAACTATATATGGTGGCACACTTTTGAGTACGGATTGGAGCTCAGCGTAAAAAATCCTTAAGGAAGCATATGGTTTTATTGCAGTTGCATAACATATACAGAGCAATGTGATTAATGCCTAAAATATGAATAAATTATTTAATTTAGTCAAAGTTTTCAATTTTGTTTTAAAATTGCCATACTTATAGATAAACGTCGTTCAAATAAACAGTATATACCAATGAAATCAAAAAAACTCTTTTAGAGAACTTTTTATGGTAACATTCAATCTTTCACTGAGCATTATAAGGGTTAAAGCGAGATATTTCGCGAAAACGAGCAGGCGCGATTTTATTTGAAACGGATTTTGGTACTCTGGACGGTCACTGACCATGCCTCATTCGCACTTTTTGTCGTCATTTTTGTTGAACCTATTTAGGCCAGGAGAACGCTGTGTGAAAACAGTGATTAAAATGTTCATGGTGTGTTAAAGTCTACAGAGAGATCGCTTAGAAATAAGTGTAAAATCGTGGGTAACACATTTTTAAAGCTTTAACATATAGTATTTTTTTCTTTGAAAGTTTCCAAAATGCAACCCGAAAAAAAAACAACCATGCAATCCGACGAAAAAGGCCCTATCTCAGAATTGGTTCGAGGAAGGTTCTATTTCAGGAGTTTTAGCGGATATAGGGCGTTTTTGAAATGCTGAGATAATTCGTTGTTTGAACAAAATCTGGGAAACAAGGTAAACCACGTTTTGAATTCTTTGCAATCTATATTAAGAATTTTAATAACTATTTAAGCAAAGTTTATTCTTACTGCTGAAACAATCTACCGATGTTTTGTACTAAAATTATTAATTCTGACATCAATAAAAAAAATTATATAGCGAGCACTAAATAACGAAACTTGAATATATGGCGAATATGGTGATTTAATCAATCCAAAAAAATTGTCCCAGGAACCTGAAAATACCAAACATTTGGAAAAGTCTGGAAAAAATATCGATCTTTGTATTCCTCTGAAAGTCCTTTCTGCCTCTTTTTCCATGGGTGGGTTCCGACAATAATACTTTCCATTCGCCTTACATGGTCAACCATACCTCTTTGCAGGGTTTTAATTTATTGGTCTATATTGATATCCGCGTAGAGCTCGGTGAAACGGTCGGCATCGGTTAGAGGCCTATAAATCCTTTGAAGAACCTTTCTCTCGAATAAGCTGACGTTATGGTTGGTGCTACAACTGGTTCCCAGGTAAATAAACTCCTTTACTTTTTCAAACTTATGGCTTCCAGAAGTGTCATGGGTGCAAAGAAGAAGTCACTTACTAGACTTTAACAAACCGCTTTAAAACCGGTTAAACGGAAACAAGATTTAATTATTAATCAAAGGAACAAAACTCGAATTTATTAAAAACCGTTTCGGAAAAGCAAAAGCAAACACCCTAGCAAATATCATCTTGTATATTTTACGGCGGTAGCCATGTACGTGCCCCACATGATATAAAGGCCTAACACATTCAAAATACTAAAAAAAATTAAACAGACATACGTTAAAGTTTACTAATTTACAAAAAGAGTAATGATGGGAATCGACCTCTTTCGATATGTAAAATTTTTGGCCTAAAATTTGTTTTGATATTGAAATGAATTCTGCTAAAAGAATTTTGAGAGTTCAAGATTGCATTATGTATTTATCCAGCCAACTTTTAAATCAACTTCTCTTGCAATGTTGTTGATAAATATCAACCGCTCTTAACCGCACGTAATATACTCAGGTTTGAGCTTTAGCAACATAAAATACCTACTTTGACTGAGCCTTACTGCAATTGTTATAATGTGGATGTGGTTAAGTGGCTGCAAGTATTGGAAATGCGTATACCAATTTTATTGAAAGTGTATATATAACTTAAAGATTAATCACCTCCGATATTAGCATTCGAGTTATTTCTTAGGAAAAGTTGGAACACATTTTTTAATAGTTGAGTAAAATACCTATGACAATGTTTGCTGGGTTAGAACTGCTTCGGCCAGGGCATAAAAAGATAAACCAAAAGAAAACGAACCGTTTTAAATAATATTTCTTACATTTATTTTATAAAATTTCGTCCATTCTCTTCACACATTCCTCTTAACAAGGGTAATCTGTGTGCCAAGTTTTGACAAGATATCTACAACTGTATTTCATTTATGTTAAATAATGTTTGTAAAATTGACTATTTCAAAAGTAGGCGGTACCATGCCTATTTTCAAAGATTAAAAAAAAATTGATTTGAAGCTTCATTTTCAAGCTGCTTCGAAATTGGTCACAATAATTATACAAATTAGTAAATAATCAACTTTTTTATGATTTACAAAAAATTCTATATATATAAAGTGGGCGTTCCTATCATGTGATTTCGACCATTTTAAATTATTATGAGAGATGTATGGCAAGAAACCTGTAATCGAAATTTCAAGTAGGTAGCTCTTTCCGAACAGCTTGATATACCTAAGCCTGTACTATTCTTATCAGTCAACGCCGTTTTACGAATTCGATGAATAGTCCCATAAGTTAAGCTCACCTGGTACAAAAATGACTTTTAGCGATCCCACACAATCAAGAGTCAGAAAGTAGAAGATGACTGTATCAGTGCATACCCGTTCTATATACCCGAAAGAGTAGTTAGTTTATTCCCTATAAAACGATTTCCTGCAGGGTTCATTGATTTTGTTTATTAACTTTATCGGGGTTATTTGTATTGTCATCACTGCAAATTGCTATTGTAGAACATGCCAACACTGACCTACGACCAGTCGGCGCAATGTGGCAGCTGATTACTCGTTTTTTACTCACCGCATTTGGTCGGCTTTTCGCGAAATTTTTGAACTTCACCAAATCAAATGACCTGAATTGGCACATTAAACCTGGCACTGACTATTGTTAGAATTGCAATTGGCACATTTGAAATGGAATTCGACTCATGTGGACTCTTCATATGGGTGCAAGGTTAATGGTCTGGTACGAGTAGTGCCTCTTATTTTTGCTTCATGTGTATGTTTGGAAATTCATGAGAAGCTTTAAGGGGAAATTACCTTAAAGCGAAAAAAAATTTATGTGCTTTTAGTTTTGGATCGAAGTTCATTTTAATATGCCACTGTTCTAGTGTTCAATGTAGTACCAACTCATAAGCCAGCTATTTTTGAGCTCTGCAAGGACATTAGATGCAAGTCATCTCATCTTTGCCATAACAAGGGTTGCTTTTGTGGGCCAAGGGAGATCAGTATATGCGGAGAATATATTTTTCCAACTCATTAATTTTTCATCTGCTTTCAAAGTTTGAAGTCCATACAAATAACTCTGGGGCCGGCGCGGGTTCATCCATACGCATGGCATATCCACGCCATGCAGTGCAGTGGTTACTGTGGTGTGGTGGTAATATGCTGGTATTAAGTATAGTTATCCATTTAAGTTCACAAGAATAGTCTAGATAGTCCAAGAAAAGTAAAATTTTCATTTAAAATATTGAATACTTGACTTACTTAAAATATAGATGGTTATTCCTCTAAGGATTATTTTGAAAATATGCGTAGATAGATGCCTTAAAGTTACTTTTGTTTAAACTGAGTCTTACACTCTCAGGGATAGCATTTCAAATACGAATAGCGTTGATGAGAAATAGTCTCGTTGAAGCCAAAGAGCTAAATCGAGGAACAATAAGATCACTTAGTCGAGCTGATCTAGTAAATGTTAGCTTTTCATAGATGTAGCTAGGCCTTTATATAGTATACAGAAAAATGTAGTTACTGGCCTTCAAGTACTCCAATATACCACAGCCTAAAAGTCGGTTTATCTATGGAGAATCGTGATTAAACGTAGACACAGCGCGTTACATTATTGAGAAACAAGCAAATTTTTTGTGAGAAGCGATTATCAAACTTCAGTGTAAGTTATAATTAGTAGAACCAATTGTAATGCAAGCTGACAGCGAGTGTCAAGTGGAGTATAGAAGCCAGATCTCCGAAGATTCCTCAGCGTTGAATACTCCTTGACAACAACAGAGTTTACATGGTCCGTGACAGTTAGTGATGAGTTTCTCACAAACCCCAAGTTCGTAATCTTGTTAACTACTTAGAGAGACGTGCCCTCTAATGTATGGCTGACAGGAAGGAAAATGTCCTAAATTTATTGTTTACAATTGGCAAAACATATGACTTCTGACAATGTAAGTCTGAGCCATTAGCACGTGCCCAGTTTGCTACAGCTTGTAGATCTAAGTTTATAAAGTCTCATAATCGACTTGTTTCCTTGATAGGGCCAGAGTAGTACAACTGGATGTCATCAGCATATGCTTGAAGGTGCGAGTATCGGCAGATGCGAAAAACATCATAACAAGTAAGTAAGTCTAAGTTTGGGTGGAACCTAACATTATATACCTAGTAGTGAGCTATTATGGCTCACCAATTTATGGTGTGCCGTTTTGAGTTTTTACCTACAAATTGGCGGGACCTACAGATTTTTGCCGACTTCGAACGGCATCTACAAAAGAGATGCATTTTTGCTGAGAAGTCTTGGATAGCAGAAAGACACTCGGAGAGTTTGCCAAACCACTGCCAAAGGGCGACCCCGTTTTGAAAAACTTTTTCAAACCACTTTTGATGTTACCAGTCCCAGGACTCGAAACTTGGACCTTCGGTGTGTTAGGCCGGCAACACTACCGCTACACCACGCCGGCAGCCATTTATTTATTTGTATGTATATAAATAACTTTCCTACCAACAACCACTAACCAAATTTTTTCAAAATAAAAATACATGCACATTTTATATTTGAAAATTTTGCGTTCAAATAGACAGACGGGCAGACGGACGGAGAGACGAACATTGCTAACTTCCCTATTGCAGTGGAATATTAACAACTTGCCCGGATATTTTACTTGAGTGTTATCCGATTTGGTTAATTTTTTGCAGGAGCACACTACATACTATTGAGAAGCAACTGATCAATGTTGATTGAAATATTTAGTTCAAACTACAAGCAATCGCCTTTGAATTCACAAAAAAATCCATTTGCGGTTGAGTTTTGCTTAAAAAGATTATTATGTGTGCAAGATTTTATTAAAATAGCTTGCATGGTTATAAAAATATCGCGTTTTACATTTTACAAACAAATTTTTCAGAACTATGTTAAAAAACTAGGCGTGGCCGTTGCCCGATTTCTCCCATTTTTACAACAACCATTTAAACAAACATTTTGATAAATCAATTGTTGCTGGAGTTATGGCATAAAAAGTTTTGTGGAGTAGTCCACTATAAAAGGGGAGAGGCAACGGCCATTTTCCACAATTTATATTTTTCGAATTTGTTTATAAAGCTTTTGTACGCAAAGTTATTGCCTATTAAATATATCTATGATCCTTTCCAAAACCTTTCGTATAAATGTGGGCGTGGATCTTAACCGATTTCGCCCATTTTTTTCCGGAACATTCCTTGTGTTAGTATAAATATGTGTGCTAAATTTTGTTTCAACATCTTGAACGGTTTTTGATTTATGATTAATATTCTTTCTAAAATTGACTTAATCAAAAGTGGGCGGTGCCAAGCCCATTTTCAAACATTTCTTGAAAAATTTATTTTATGCCTCAGTCTTAATGTATACACCAAATTTTATCCTTATAGGTGTATTATGTACTGAGAAATCACTTTTTTGTGGTTTAGAAAATATTCTTTATATAAAAAGTGGGCGTGGCTATCATCCGATTTCGCCCATTTTAAATAGCGCTCGGAGATGAGCGCCAAGGAACCTGCATACCAAATGTCATTAAGATATCTCAAAATTTACTCAAGTTATCGTGTTAACAGACGGACGGACATGGCTTGATCAATTTCTTTCTTCCTCCTGAACCTTTTGATATATACATATAAGCCAATATCTATCTCGATCCGTTAATGCCATTACATACCACCGTTGCGCGACTAAAGTTAATATACCTTGTGTGCGTAGCACTACTAGGTATAAAAGTATTGAATATTGACTAACTGAGTCAAATGCTTTAGAAAAATCAACTAGGCAAAGTAAAGTCAGATCATTTTTATCAACGCTTTCACTAATATCCTCTAAAACTTTCAACACAGCAGTGATATTTCCTAAAACCTGACTGAAGAGGAGACAGAAGATTATGTGACTGTAGGTTCAAAGAGATTTGCTTGGACATGAGTGGCTCAAATACCTTAGATAAAGCAGACAATATACCAATTGGGCGAAAGCAGGGACCGTAAATGTTATGAGTTTTATGATAAAACTCACTATTTGATCATTATTTTCAGATTTTTTTTTAATAAAAATCAAAACAATAGGTATCTTTAAGTTTTTTTTTGATTAAATATAATGCTTATTTTTTTGAGTTTTATTTTTTTGACAAAAATAATATTTATTCCTTGAGCGATATTTTATCCTTCAAGAATAAAAATTAAATTTAGACTCTGATTTTTCTTTCACTGATCGGGAAAACTCAAGAAGCCGCTGCGCCGTTTTGGCAAGTAATTGATCATAAATATTGGTTGGTATAATCTCGTCAATATATGTACTCAATAACTCAAACATATTTATAGGCACATACATATGTATATTTACATAGGTTGGAATGCAAAAAGGCTTTTTGAGTTTTCCAAACTGTGGAAAAAATTAAAACTTTAAATTTAATTTTTATTCTTGAAGGATGAAATACCGCTCGAGGAATAAGTTTTACTTTCATCAAAATTATGTTTGAGTTTTATTTTCGAGCAAAAAAATAAAACTCAAAAAATTATGATTATTTTTGATCAAAAAAATAAACTCAAAAAAGATTGATTATATGTAATTTATATAGGTTTCGCTCAAATTTTCTTCAATCAATGCAGATTTCCGTTGAGTCTGACGAGACACGCACGTTTATATACTTTAAACTGTCCTCCGATACTGGGAAGCCGTTGATTTTTTTCATTAAAAATATAAAAATAATCATTATCGGGGGTCCCTGGGCGAAAGTCACCAGGACAGCAGGTGGAGTTGGTTTTGGCAAACGACAGAACGGTGGCAATCTTCCAAGGCGAGGGAAACAAGAAGTGGTGCAGCCATTCTTTATGATGTTGGGTAAGTGTTCCAATAATGGACGGAAATACAATTTTTATAATTATAATATTAACAACAACAATTTTTATAAATATAATATTAAGACCATCTTTTCCTTCAGCATTAGAACTTATCTTGAGAACACACCTGTCCACATCATATTCCGAAGCTGCAGAAAACTCCAACTTTGATTCATTGAAGCATAAATGGTCACAAGGAACAAGCGGTGGAATCGCCAGCCCTGCAACACCACTTCTCAGGAAAGCAAACATGACAACGATGTAACTTCGTACGATTTTCTATAAGGAGGCTCTAAAAATACTAAAGTTTTCTTCAATGCCGATTTCGGTAGAAGGAATAGGAGATTTAAATCTCTTTCGCACGTCAGAGAATGCACGAAGAGTGCAGTTGCAGTCGTATCTGGAGTATAATTTTACAACAATTGCACTATTGGCGCTAGCATTAGTGCTTCTTAGCCGAAAAATATCAATTATCTGTGGAACCATAAAATCGATGGAAAGGCAAAGTTGATTAAAAATGACTTTAAAATTTTCCTCATCCATATATGGTACCCCAAGGCAATAGCATACGAACCATGTTCAGCTTTCTGGGATAGCGCACTTTCATAAGACCTACGTACTTCACTCAGCTCATAAGTAGCTTAAATTTTTTTACTGCCATAGATTGATAAAGCAAAAATGAGATCAAGCGAAACAAAATTTTACTTCAAATGACAGATCTTCAAAAATAAATATTAAGGTTTGCCATGTTTTTTTGCCCAGTCTAATGTACTTATTACACAGTGTATAAAGTTACACCTTATGACTTTATTAATTATACTTCATAAAATTTGTAATGTTACAAACATACTTAATGCCTTTTTGGATTGTAGTCGATTGCCAAAAATGGTATTTAGTTCCCGTTGTTTTTGGCGCTATAAATATGCAAATGAATTTGTCGATAGATATCGTGACGATAAAGTCAACAGCATTAGGTACACCTGCCCATAGAGGCACCGGCTTAAATGCATGTAGAGTCTTGTAGACACGGTTTTAAGCCGGAAGCGTAATTTGCATAGGCAATGCACATAAATACAGTACTTGCGGCTATGCTAAGTTGCGCATGTGCGAACACTGACAATTGACCAACGCCATCCGACGGCTACTAAGCGTAAAGAACCATCGGTGAATGCTACTGGTCGTGGATACTACATGACATTTCTTATAATTGTCGACTGACGCCAATGTCTATAAAATTTTTCCATATTATCACACTCACCTGCAATGTCGATAAAATGTCTTTAGAGTCTATCGAAGTTTAGTTCTTAATTTTTCGCATAGATTTTTTTATTTCATGGAAGACGCTTCATGATGACATTAATAAGAGTTTATGGTATTATGTTATTTCTGTGCTTTGTTACCACATGAATATTTGATTGTAGAATGTACATAGGCCATAAAAATGTAAAAAGATCTTACGACTAACATAATAGGTTTGAAAAATAGCACAAGTATGCACATTAGGGTGCCTAAAAAATATCTATTTTTAGAATGTTTTAAGACCTCTGACATGATATTAACATTGAAGTAAAGAATATTAAATTTAAAGAATATTAAATAATAGAGTAGCACAGATTGCATGAAAAGCTAAACCTTATTATTCTCCCTTTTTCCCTATCTCCTTTTTTTAATCTGCCAATGCTCCGTTTTTGTTTTTATTTGATTTCGTGTATCTTTGGCTGAGTGGAAGACAGCTGGGATTTCTAGTTCATTTCGGGGATTTAGCTCTTCTGTTCTTTTTTTAATGAACGCACAGAGTTTTTTTTTTCTGTTGTTCTTTATTTATTTTCATTTTGAAACAATATGGTGCTTACAAATCAAGTGAACAGAATGAAATAGAGGCCATAGCAGGTAAAGAATAAAGTTCAGTAGTTCAGTTGAAAGAACAGGTTAAAAGAACAAGTCGTTTTTGAGAAAAATTCTGACATATGGCGTTTGAAACACGATGATCTTCCGAAATGAAAATAACCAATTTTTGTTTGTTACGAAAAATGCCTGAAATTTTTGATTTTGAAATTCAAATACATCACTCTCTACAGTGTAGATTTAGACAATGCAAAAAATAAAGAATATGAAGTATTATCACAAGTGATTAGTATACTGTTGAACATTTGACTAAATTAAAAATTAAATTAGGTGAAGAATATTAAAATAAATGAAACGGAAATCGTTTGCTCTTTAAAACTAAAATTTACCGTAATTTTTCCTTATGCCTTGCGTTTAAACATCAAATACATCTAAAATAAATAATTACCACAAATGTGCTGCGTTACCCAACATTTAACTATCATCGAGATTGATTAAATGTGTGTTATGCGAAACTATGTGTTTTTAGTTGTAGTGTGTACATAGTTTTAAAAAGGTTTTTATCTGTTTCATAAATTGCGCTATTTACAAAAATTTTAGTATCAGGTCTTTTTGTCTTCTTGTTGTTCGACATTCGTTATTAAAGAATAATTAAGGAGTCATAGGTGCTATTACGATATTTTCTCCAAGACGGAAGATATAGCAGATTCATAGTTCGATGTCAGTTCAACGTTTTCAAGTTTTTGCCTTGCAAGGGTAATAGGCTGCCAAAGTGTAAGTGCGATGTCACCAAGTGCTTAACCTTATCCTTGTTCATCGTCAGAGTTCTCTTCGATTAGTAAAGCGAACGCAAAAAACTTTAGCTCATGTTGCTGTCGTTATAACCCAAAAAAACTCCCGGAAGTGCTTTGCCTGAGGGAATCTTGTACAATTCGGTAATAGTACCTGCTCGTACTATCCAGTTTACAGCGGCAGCAAATTCAGCTAAGGATAAGTCCATCTTTTACTTTGGGGATATAATCCCTCCATAGCTCAATTACACTTTGATCGTATCGCACAAGATAGATATCTATATTGCTTTAGGAATTTTTTAAGTTCTTGAAACTTTCTAAATCTTTTATAAGCATCTCAAGCCCATTGCATTTACATCTTTTTGCCTTATTCTTGACAAATGGTAGAAAAAGAAAGTGTGGCATCTACTGAGCTCTAAACATTAGGCATGTGTTTCTTATGTGGCTAATACCATCTACACGTTTAGGAGAAGAAGTTCTTCTCGGGTAGAAAATGTAATACATTTTGCCTAGAGCCTGGATAGATTTTCCCTTTTAAATTAATGGGCCTGCCAAGAAAAGCATAAGCAGGCTCTAGCTATTTTGTTAATGCTTTCTAAGTAATGTGGGTAGTAACGTCTATCTAGGCACTGCCTACAGGGTGGCTGATGAAAGCCGCTACCAAAAAAAAATTAAATAACTTTTTTTCTATTTAATGAATCTGGTTAATTTTTTTTTATTTTGCAGATTGACTTTTACATTTAACAAAAATGAATAACTGGGACACTGAAACAGGAATTTGGATTGTCCGCCGCTATCACGCACTGGAGTCCGTAGTTTCGGTTCAAAGAGAGTATAGGCGCACGTTTGGCGGCAATCCTCCGAGCAGATGGACCATAATAAGACTTGTAAACAATTTTGCCGAGCATGGGACAGTCAACAGAAGACCTTACCATCGAAACCCTTCAGTTCGAACGGAGGAAACAATCGCTGCTGTAGCTGCTGCCATACAAAACAATCCACGTGTTTCGACAAGAAGCTTATCTGCTCAAATGGGTGTAAGCAGACAGTCATTACAGTCAATTATGCACAAAGATTTGGACTTATTCCCATATAAAATTCAAATAGCCAACAAACTGAACTCTGCAGACTTGCCGATTCGCTTGGAATTTTGCCAGAAGATGCTTCAAATGGTGGAAGAGGATGGAAACATGTTGAACTGTCTTTTCATGTCTGACGAGGCCCATTTCGATTTAAACGGCAACATAAACAAACAAAATTGTCGAATATGGAGTGCTTCCAACCCACAGATACTCCATGAGACGGAATTGCATCCACTTCGTGTCACAGTGTGGTGTGCAGTTTCATCACGCTGCATTGTCGGGCCCTACTTCTTCGAAGAAAACGGTCACACCGTTACGGTTACTGGAGACCGTTACTTGAGCATGTTGATAGAGTTTTTCTATCCAGAATTACGCCGAATGAGAATTTCTTTGAACTCTGTGTGGTTTCAGCAAGATGGTGCAGCTCCTCATATAGCCCAACCTGTTATGACAGAATTGCGACGAAAATTTCCCAATAAGCTGATATCCAGAAACTCCACATTCCGTTGGCCACCCAGGTCGCCTGACCTTACTGCACCTGACTTTTTCTTGTGGGGTTATTGCAAACAGGAAGTCTTCAAAGCAAAACCAACAAATTTGAATGAACTAAGGCAATCCATTCGAGAAACAATTGCGGCTATTCCTGTCTCAACTCTCCAAGCAGTAATGAACAACTTTTTGGTAAGATGCCGCGCATGCATCGACGAGCAGGGGGGGCATTTAAATTCCATTATTTTTAAAACTAATTAAGCTATATTTAATAAAATTTAATGAGCTTTAACATGAATAAAAGAAAAATGAATTCCATACTCTGAAAAAAAAATTATTTGAGTTTCTTAATGTAGCAAAATTCATCAGCCACCCTGTATGTTTGCGTGGACGAAAGTGTGCATAAGCTGTAATGATACTTGTTTAACTATTCGAACTGTACTTTTCGAATAACACTAGTATTCGGCTAATACTATTCGAATAAATATTATTCGAATTATATATAGCCCTCGAATAAAAATTATTCGAATAGTCCTATGCTTACTTTACATTTTCGAGGGTATACTGCTGAGCGGAAACACTTGTAAAGGTAATCGCCCCTACTTGCCCCACCTCCCCCCCCTTTCCATACGTCCATGAATTGGCTGGTAATGCAAGCTGACTTTTACAGTGATGCTTTTCAAAGTCACAGGCCAATGTTTTGCCAATAACTTAGCGCAAATACAACAACAATTATCCCAGCAGCTGTTTACGAGAAGAAATGCAAATCAAATACTAATGATGCTGTAGTTGTTGTTGTCAATCTTCTTACCCTCAATGTTGATGCATTTGCGCCCCTTGTTTTGTTCTTCTTTCTTTACTATTCATATTTTTTGTTGCGTATTTTCAGAGCTCTTTAGCTCTTTTTTTTCAGCCGCTTTTAGTCTTGCGCCACAACATCCAACAGCAACCGCTTAACTAAATATCGCACTGAGCTGGAAGATAATTATATTATTAGTCTTTGACATGCAATCTGACAAGTGTTTGGATAAACATTTCCTGGATTTAGAATTATTTGTTTCACATTTTTGTTGTTTTGCATACACCAAGCAGCACTCTAAGGGTTTGTATATGCCTTTACTGGATTGCTGCCAATTTACTTTTCTACTCATATTCGTACGAAGCTTAGATCCTCGAAGCTTGAAGATTACCATTTTCTATCTTCCCCTTATCTTGAGTGTCTGCCAAGGTCATTATTCTTCCATCAGTATGTATTTCAAAAGCTTCTGCAGAAATCATAGACTAACTCCTACTCAAACGATATGGCGTACACCACCACTTATAGCCAAACCAAAAATGCACAAAACCTGTGCGTTCTCCCTAAGAGCGGAATAGATAATGAGACTCGTGTATAAAAGCCATTGAACTGCAGCTGGCAACTCACATTCTGTTTTAAACAAAAACGACACAGACATGAATAATCTAGTGGAATCTATGCTTAACCTAGGCCCTTTCCCTTCAATAGACAACTATTCCTGGCACCCACCAGGGCTCTGGCATAAAAAGCGTATGTTTCCCAATTTAGGGGCAATATCCTGCAAGAGGTCTGGCTAGCTTTTTCCAGTTTACGCCTACTTCGTTTTTCCGATCCAGGGCCTGCCCTTTTTTGGATTATTAGATTTTTGTGATATTTATTTCCAGTTCTTTAATTGCCGAAAAGATTTAATTAATTATAATAAGAAGACGACTGTGACGTAGGGTTTGATGCTGCCTTAAAGGCCATGAAATGATTTTTTATTTTAAGTGGCATTGTCTTGGATAAACTACAGGGTGGCTGATGAATTTTGCTACATTAAGAAACTCAAATAATTTTTTTTTCAGTGTATGGAATTCATTTTTCTTTTGTTCATGTTAAAGCTCATTAAATTTTATTAAATATAGCTTAATTAGTTTTAAAAATAATGGAATTTAAATGCCCCCCCTGCTCGTCGATGCATGCGCGGCATCTTACCAAAAAGTTGTTCATTACTGCTTGGAGAGTTGAGACAGGAATAGCCGCAATTGTTTCTCGAATGGATTGCCTTAGTTCATTCAAATTTGTTGGTTTTGCTTTGAAGACTTCCTGTTTGCAATAACCCCACAAGAAAAAGTCAGGTGCAGTAAGGTCAGGCGACCTGGGTGGCCAACGGAATGTGGAGTTTCTGGATATCAGCTTATTGGGAAATTTTCGTCGCAATTCTGTCATAACAGGTTGGGCTATATGAGGAGCTGCACCATCTTGCTGAAACCACACAGAGTTGAAAGAAATTCTCATTCGGCGTAATTCTGGATAGAAAAACTCTCTCAACATGCTCAAGTAACGGTCTCCAGTAACCGTAACGGTGTGACCGTTTTCTTCGAAGAAGTAGGGCCCGACAATGCAGCGTAATGAAACTGCACACCACACTGTGACACGAAGTGGATGCAATTCCGTCTCATGGAGTATCTGTGGGTTGGAAGCACTCCATATTCGACAATTTTGTTTGTTTATGTTGCCGTTTAAATCGAAATGGGCCTCGTCAGACATGAAAAGACAGTTCAACATGTTCCCATCCTCTTCCACCATTCGAAGCATCTTCTGGCAAAATTCCAATCGAATCGGCAAGTCTGCAGCGTTCAGTTTGTTGGCCATTTGAATTTTATATGGGAATAAGTCCAAATCTTTGTGCATAATTGACTGTAATGACTGTCTGCTTACACCCATTTGAGCAGATAAGCTTCTTGTCGAAACACGTGGATTGTTTTGTATGGCAGCAGCTACAGCAGCGATTGTTTCCTCCGTTCGAACTGAAGGGTTTCGATGGTAAGGTCTTCTGTTGACTGTCCCATGCTCGGCAAAATTGTTTACAAGTCTTATTATGGTCCATCTGCTCGGAGGATTGCCGCCAAACGTGCGCCTATACTCTCTTTGAACCGAAACTACGGACTCCAGTGCGTGATAGCGGCGGACAATCCAAATTCTTGTTTCAGTGTCCCAGTTATCCATTTTTGTTAAATGTAAAAGTCAATCTGCAAAATAAAAAAAAAATTAACCAGATTCATTAAATAGAAAAAAAGTTATTTAATTTTTTTTTGGTAGCGGCTTTCATCAGCCACCCTGTACATACATACAAAACGTAAATGCATGCTCATAGGTACAAGCGATGAAAACAGTGAATTTCGCTTCCGATATCTCTAGCACTACAATACAACGATTCGAATACCACTGTTCGAATAATATTGTTTCAATAAACGGATAAATTATTCGAATAAATACTATTCGAATTTTTTGAAACGAATATTATTATTCGTTTATTCGAATATTTTTCGAAAATAGTCCCACTACTACTCGGAAGTATTATGAGGCATAGAAAATACGCAACCGTCTTATAACCCTCAAGTCGGGAAGGAAATATTCGGCTGCTGTATGCTGATCAGAGTGGTTTGTTTCTCGCCAGAAATTCCTGTAGCTATATGCAGTCCCACTTTTTAATGAAAGCAGTTAGCCAACAGGTCTTTTAAAAATTGATACCATCGAGAGATTTGGTTAACCAACTGAACCACAACTGTTGATATAATATGGTGCATATTACATTGCCAAGTCCACTTGGGTATTAACGTCGCGGGTCTAAGCTCCTCACTCTCTACTGATTCTCCACAAAAATTTTCAAACACTTGGAAATTTTATAGTATCTTAGCTTGGAAAATCAAAGCATACTCATTGAGAGATAAGTAAAATTAAGAGCCTATGTCTTCAACAAATACTTTCACCTGCTCCTAAAACCAAGCTTACTGTGGTCCGATTCTATTGAAACGTAAATTTTCCCTGTACTTTGGTTAGCTTGTGATAGCTACTGTAACAGCACAAAAAACCTGACCCAGGACTTGCTTTGGTGTAGGAAAAAGATTTTTGAATTTGTGAGCTCAGAATCAGTTTTGGATCTCAAAAAAAAAAAAAACAAGTGGAAATTACTTCCAGTTCAGAGCAAAGTGGTAGAGATTTCTGTGGCATTGAAAAGTAACTAGTGCCCCCACTGCAGCCATAACATTTCAATCCCGCATTTATTTGTTAGAATCTTTGGGTAAAATAGTAGGATACCAAGCATTAGGGATGATTACACACTGCTTGGCGCGGAACCAATTGAGAGAGTGAAACGGAGAGAATTAACTATAACCTCATATCTTGGTGTATCTACGTAATCTTCGACCCAAGTAGTGCGCTAGGTCTACCTTAGGGTATATTCTTCTATATAGTGCTAAGCCATCTTTTGCCCTCAACTCTACGTAAACGGTGGTGTCTACTTACTATCTGGGAATCTTCAGCACTTGTATCTAAGACTTTGACTTCTCGTCGACTAAAGTTGCTGTCCTCCAAGGCAATTTCGAGAATTACCTCATACAAGTACTTTTTTAATAAGTCTGGTGTCAGAGATCGCCCTCCATCGTTTTAGAAGGGATTCGTTTGCAATCTAAGTGACGGCGGTTACTAGGCTTCAAGATATGGCGTCATAAGAACTAGGACCGCTAATATCGCTTTAGAAAACGAATCATATATGCCTATACCCCAACCTCAAACAGACTGTGATATCGTCCCTGGGTATAGTACTTCCCAAACACTGCAAGCGTTTATAAAAGACACCCAAGCAATCAGCTACATTCGTGGTGTTCGTTAGAGTTTATCTTAGTCCATGCAAATTCCTCTTTTGGTCAAAATCTGCCTACAATACTGAGCAAGGTCTAGTTAAACTGCAACCATTAGCTTATGGCGGATATGCCTTTTTTATTTTTGTATTACAAAGCTTGAGCTAAGGTCTATTGAGTGGCGTTCGAGGCAATTATTATGATCAACAAGGTGTTATAATGAACGCCTGAATGGTCCATAGACCGCTGATTACTATGTTGTGTTCATTTTGTAAGTACCTACGTATAGATGTGCGCATGCGCGTGCTGTTTGCACTGGACGCACAGGTTAAGCTGTAATGAGGGGAGAGTCAAGAGAATAGGTAGGGTGGAGTAAAGAATGAAATTTGCGTATTCAACGAACATTGTTGCAACGTGAGGAAATGATTCGTGGCGCGTTTGGCATTTGCTTTGGTGTTTGCTCAGAATAGTCGAAAACGAAAAACTGAAGTATGGAAGCAGGCAGCTGAAGAACTTAACATCTGGTCAATCAGGTGCATTTCGATTAATCTGCTTTTTACAGAACTTTGCGTTTATGTCAGAATTGCATGCAACCAGTTGCATAACAAGAACTTCCCTGCCATTGTTGGCATGCAACAAATGCCAATACCGTTAACGTGTTGCACTAAATGATCACTCAAGCTTCGCTGCATAGGGCAATGCTAGGACAATCCAAGATATGCTCAAATTTGACTATGTTAATGAACAGTTAATAATTTCGAATAGCGATGTCAACACATATATGACGTCAAACAGGAAAACTACGCATGGAATTGATTAAGTAGAACACGAGTAAGGATTTAACCTCTAGTGGGAAAAATCTGCTATCCAATATTAGCTTCTTTTTGTTTAGAGCTAAATGGATTTGTGAAAAAAACGATTTTTAATCATAAGCCATTTTTTATACGATAAATGACTATTCGATGTATTAGTAAATATATCTCAAGAATAGTTAATTCAAGTGAAAATCATTTAAGATAATAGGTATCCAAAAATAAACAAGGCGATGTTTACCATTAATAAAGTTGATCGAAAAAAGTCGATGATTAAAAAATAATTTTATATTAAGGTAAAAATCGATTACTTATTCCCAACCCTGAGCAGGGCCGTCTTTAAAACCTAGTGGAGGCCCTAGGCATATTGGGATAATGTGGCTCCTATCACTTTGACAGAACACTACTTTGTTAGAATAAACGAAAAAAGTAGATGGGCAAACTCGTTAATTTATTCTTCAAAATCTATGCTCTTTAGCAAATCAGATACTATGGACATTAGCGGCAAACTGGCTAATCTCTCTTGAAGTATTGTATTTACTTCTAAATTCATTTTTAATTCTTTTTAATTTGGAGAAAGAGCGTCCCCCCTGCAGTTTGTTACCATCATGCTTAAACAGATTCTCAATGCGATTTCTACATTGGGCAATGTGTCTTAAATTTTTTTTCTTTCAAAAGTTGATATATTTTTAATATACAGTCCTTATCCGTCAACAATTTTCAAGTATTCTGTTAAATGCAAACATTCTATTTATAACTCTTTCTTATTAACATCTTCATAATAAAATTAAGCTTATTCTTTGCAACTTTGTCTCAACTCCTTAGAATTCAGTTTTCAAGCAAAAAAATAAATCAAAACGTTTACTGATATTCTTATATGAACTTAATCGCTGTTTTAAACGACCTCTGAGGGTATAAATTATGGAAAGAAAGGGTTCTATTTCAAATTTCTCTCTTCCATTCAGTTGAACTGACGGCGCAGAGCCATCAAAAAAACTCTTGCGAGAACTTCTGCGTTTTGTTCTTTGAGATAGGTCCTTGTAGTCTGACTCCGGGTTTCTTTCTTTGGCAGACGATTCGAAGTAATCAAGTGTATCCCTGAGGTTAATAATAAAATCATCAAGTGAAGTAAACATTATAGTTGCAACGTCCAATGTTATTGTCTTTTTTTTTGAAGATAATTACTTATTTTGTCTATTCTTTCCAATATACAATATCCAATTTCCGTTAGTAGTATAATATATTCTAGTTTTCCCATTTTGCTGGACAGACTAAGGGCTTCGTCTCTAGTTTCTCGTGCCTGTTCTGTATCTTTTGTGATACCTCGCTCAACATTTTTGATCGTTTCTACCCTTTGCCCCGAAAACTACAGAATTGCCGAGTATTTTGGAAATTTTTCGTTTTTACACTCCGTCCTTCTGTCAAGCGGGATTTATTTTGACCCTATGCTGGCAACAAAGCCAGTTAAATTCCCGGTGAGAGCGAAAATATGAGAGAGTAAAACGAAGTCTCCTATAAAGTCATCTATCCTGATGAGAACTACTCTTAATTTTTCTTTAAAATGTGTACATGATTAGTATACTATTATATATTTAAATTTATCTAACCGTGCTGAAGTCGGAAAGCCTAATTTTTGAGTGAGAGTAGAATAGCTTTGCGCATACAAAAGCTAGTAAGTTGGTATTGCAGTCAGTAATTTAGGTTCGATTTCTTCGAATTATATAAGATTTTTGGTAATAATTATTGGTTATCGTTTGGTGTTCCGACAGGAACTAGGGACTTTGTATTTGATCTGAGGGGGCCCATTGTCGATCGCGGGGCCCTGGGAACTTGCCCAAAATTCCCACTGGGAAAGAGAGGTCTGGACCCTCGGCTTCACTCTGAAAATAATTTTACTGCTCGGTGCTTGGGAAATCAGGCAAAAATGTTGAGACATTTAGTTACGGAAGTTACTAAGAGATGATGACTTGTTAAGGATCATTTACAAATTATGTGTTGCTGATATGTCTGTACACGGTCTGATCAAATGAATGTTTTGTATATTGCCGAATAATCGTTCCGCTCAATGAGGTACTTTCTACGGGACGGGTTGTATATTAATTATTATTTGATGGTGGTTTCTACGTCAGGAAAGTTCTGCAGACAGTTTTGCACAGTGATTTTATAAACCCCGGTGACTATGTAGTGACGTGTTTTTATACCTTTCACGTGCATGATGATGGTGTTATAACTTTGGTCCTATGTTTGTAAGTATGGGAAGAAGAAGAAAGAGGAAATCAATAAGTATATCGAAATTATTATGACGATGATGTCCGTGTGCTCGTTTCTATGTCTGTTTTCATGCAAACTAGGCCGTCTGTTTTAAGGATATCGGGATAAAATTTGGTATGGCACCACATTTTTTTTATATATTAATCATTTGTTGTAACTAACGAGATTGGAATAATATATATACAATAATATATAGCCCTATACAGTCCATTTTCTCGACATGTGGAGGTTGGGTTGTCGGAAAATGACAAGCACGATTCGTATTCACGAAAAGGACAAAGGCTTCGGCATGGATTACCTTACTTGTTTTTTTTTGTTCCATGTACTTTCGGAATTGACTTGAAAGAATTAGGATAAGGTGAACTTGTATGTGACACAGGAAAGGTGACTATATAAAAGCCAGGGGGGGAGGCATGCCTTGGGAGAATGCCAATAGTTCGGGGAAATAGGGAGCTGACGGTAGGCATGAAAAAGCCGTTGACAGTGCTATTCACATTTTTGGATAAAATTCATCTTCAAAAAAGGTCCCGAAAATTTGTAGGAAAAATTATAAGCAGCACACCCAAAATTGGTAGAGAAGCTCGGCCTCTATCTCCCTAGGAGGTATATATCGCGCCAATTATTTATTTATTTTTTTGTTTTTATTCATATGAAGCTCTCATAAAAGTTGAATAAGCCGTAGGCGCTACTGTCAGAAATTGTTGTTAGTCATAAACACGACGCAGCTATGTGGAACAGCCGGAGAAGCTGAGGGACATTTTGGGTACGAATGTCTGCGTGAATGAGATAGCACAGGCTACTATTCAGTATTGCTAATGGTGGTTGAGACGGTGCTTCGAGATTATAAGTAAAGTCGTTGTTATAAGTGTGGACCGTATTTGACGTGAACGACAAGATGCCACGATGTTGACAATTAAAGAAACCAGATCTCCTCATGATTTATTTTTCCGCAGGTGTCTCGATTCTTTTGGGTCCAGATTATGTTCGACATTCGACCAGCGCAGGCTACTAGAGGGGGTTCTAGTTGCATTGAGTTGATGCCCATGAAGGACAACATGCAATAAGACCGAACCATATGCATGTATGCTATCGGTTAAGCTTACATCCTATGACACAACGGCACTGTTTTACTGCACTTTTATGGCAATGATCTTGTGGTAAAATACTTGTCAGCTCACAACAGCTATATTTTTACTTTTTATGTATGTATATTTGTTTGTTTGTACACTAGGGTGTTTAATTTAATTTCTCTCTATCTCTCAATGGCGCGATATACAACAGGTATATCATCATAAACCTCCTAAGAGATTTTTGCGCCAAGCTTCTCTTCCAATTTGTGGTGTGCCGATTTGAATTTTCCCTACAAATTGGTGGGACCTACAGTTTTTTGCCGACTCCGAACGGCATCTACAAAGGAGACGAATTTTTGCTGAGAAGCCTGCCTAATTTAATTTACATAGAAAAAAATCCAAATAAACATATATTTAAGGCACTGAATAGGAATTTGCATTAGTAACATGTGTTTTGCCAGCTATGTAACTCAAAGACCTTTTGTCACATGGCTCTATAGCATGAATGGGCGTTTTAAAAAATTTAAGCGACGAGTGACAAAAAAATAACAAATCAAATTTTATTTTTTATTCAAAAAACATTGAGTGATGAGTGAAATTTTATTGGATATAAAGAATAAAATTAAAATTTGTATTCAAGCTTTCAAAAAAAAAAAATAAGCACATCGAAATACCGCAAAATTATAACAATAATGTGTATTTATGAAGGCTTCTTTGGTTATTTCTGTATAAATTGAGATTCCCTCATTTGATTTGATTCAAGTTCGGGACCATTGCTGAACAAAAAAAAGGCTTTTGGCGGGATTCCGGGTAATTTCGGTATTGTTTTTGGGACTATTTTGTAATTATTTCGGCACTTTTTTGGGTGATTTCCTAGCAAAAGTCCTAAAAGGACCCCTAAAACAATTTTGCAATGATCCCGATCTTGAATCAAATCAACTCAGTTAATTTCAATTTATACAGAAATAACCAAAAAACAACTTTTATACATACACATTATGTCTATGTGCCCATATGGGTATAATTTTGCTGTATCTCGAAATGTTTATTTTTTATTTTCAAAAGTTTGTATAAAAATTGAAATTTTATTCTTTATTCAAAATTTTTTGAATAAGAAATAACATTTTACTCATCACCCAACTTTTTTTGAATATTAAATAAAAATTTAACTTTTGATTTAAATAATTTTTTATTCAAAGTAACCCAACCCTGCTGCAAGAAATTAAACACAATTAGAATATTTTTTATTTTGTTTTGTTGTTTTTCCGACAGGGTGAATAATTGATGTATATTGGAACGATTTTCCGTCATCCCTTTGAGACAAACTGGTTTCGGCGTTGTGCCATCATCATTGTCGATTTTCGTTCTAAATTAGAATACAAGTTTCTTTTCTTTTTAAGCAAAACATCGTATTAAATATGTACAAATTAAAAGTTTTTGAATAGACCAATCCTGTGAAAACTTGGACCTATAATTTTAACTTCATATTTTTTATTTAAAAATAAAATCAACTGAAAATGAAACACCCAATGTACATAGTAGAGGCAACGAACAAGGAAGTCTGTACAAATTGCATTGTAGAAATTTGTGGGTGCAATGACTTGTCGTGCAAGAACGCTATGCGCCTAATGACATTGGGAAACGTGCGTAGATTCACTTGATATATACAGGCATCGTTAAGTTCTTGCATATTTATATATTTATGGTGGAAACATTGTTGCCACTTGCAACATAGAACAGTTTGTACTTAGACCCTCAACGGCATTCTATCGCCCTGACCACTACTTGACCATCACTCATTCGGTTTCTAGCAATAGAACACATCTACAGAAAATGCACCAAGTGCCACAGCCACTTTGCCACAAATAAATTAATGACGAAAAGTCAAAATACAATCATATATCATTCAACATGTTAACTTAAAATGTCAGTGAGATAGCGAGTTACTTACTCCGAAGCTAATGCTAGACTTTGTTTTGTGAGCGAAATGAGCAATTAATGAATGACAAGGCAACTAAATCGGTGTAATTTTAATTTTTGCACTTCCTTGTTGCAAGTTCAAGTTGAAGCCAAATGAAAGGGCAAATACATACTAAGGGTAGTCAAGTAGCTTAAGATTCGTTCAGCAGTGTATGTAAAAAGACGAACGAAAGTATTGTTATGGTGGCCGCTGTGGTAAAGGTGAAGTACTACTCTTATATCAAACGCCTTTAGAAAGCTGAGGTCGAATAACGTTATATGTTCCATGATCGAAAGCGAATTTTAAAATCACCATAGATCTAAGCCCATAACTCGTAATGACAGCATACGCGAGCAAATGGCTGTAAGTATCGTCCGGTTCAATTATGCATTATTACTCTGTTGTTTGACAGTTTCAAAGTTATTGTGACTTAAAAAAGGCTTACGATCACGTATTACTACTTTGAAACACTTCACCATATTTAACATTTCTATCTTATGTTGTTAGACACATAAATAATATTAGGTCAAGACATTCACTTCAGGGAATATTTTGTTTTTGCTGAACCCAAAACTTCTTCCACGGACGGTAGAATTGAAGAACTGGATGGTTGGTTATTTCGCAGCGATTCTGATCAGTAACTGCAAAGAGAATAAGCTTGCAAGCTACATATCACGCGAATCAAGAGTCTTTTAAATAAATTTGTAATTTGCAAATAATGCATGTAGCAAAAGAATTGTCCACCTTTCAAAAAACTGCCAAAGAAAACTTGTTTGGGATTTTATTAACGATATTTTTATAAATATCTTTCTTTACGCAACTTTATGACTTAATTTATATGTTCGTAACCTCCAAAGCCTAAACGATAATATTTACATTTATTAAAAATGCCATATCATTTGGTATTTGCATCAGTAAATTTGTTCCTGCGACAAGAGCTGTGACGGAAACGAAGCTGTCGCTCCGATCTTTCGATGTGACAAAATCACAGGTACACGAATATCAGCCAACTCTAATAGACCGTTAAGCATTTCGTCTATAGATAGAATGAGCCTTTTTGAGAAAAATCAGGGTGTAAAGCCATGCTGTTTCAGAATTTAGCAGTGACGATAGTTAGAAAAGCATGGACTATGAAACCTCCCAAAAACGTTAGGAATCAAAATCTGTAAAATATTTTATCTTTCCCAGCATCAAGTTAAAACGTCACACGATGGGAAGTCGGTTTCTCTGATATCTGTTTAGTAACTGAACTGCTCGGAGAGGACTGGTTGCGCTAGAAAGTTTCCTACCGCTACTACTGTGCCCGCGAGAAATTGCGGCGGCCTTAACCCTCTAACTGGCAGGACCACCTTTAGACCGGGTTACGTTAAACAGATATAACCCGCATAGCTTTATTTTCTTCTATAGAGTTCTATAATCAGTCTCGTGGAAAAATTGAGAGCAATTTAAAAAAAAGTTAGTTTTGACAGCTTTTAGTAACTACAAAAAAGTGAGACAAGGATTTCTGTAGTATAAAACAACATTGTTGATAAGTGAAATAATTGTTAAGGATTATGAATTATGGAGAAGATGTGGATTTGTAATTAAATTTATAGAATTATTGGCCAAAGATCATCAAAAAACAAAGTTGTTTGGATTACTTTTACTTATTTTAGATTTTTTTTTTCAGTATTGTTTATGTGCTTCTACAACAATACTAAAAAATCAAAAATAATCAAAAAATCAAAAAAGTCATAAATTATCAAAAGTAATCAATACCACTTTTTTTATATACCATTTTTTTTTTAATAATCGTAAAAAATCATGATTATTTTTTGATTATTTTTTTAATTAATTAGAAAATAATCATTAAAAATTGAAAGTAACTGGCAATCAATTATTAAATGGATCCTCAAGAAAGTAATTAATCAAACCGGTACTCATTCCGATTCGTGATCATTATTTAACGGGTCTGTTTATATACCGTGAGAGATTATTTGCTTAATGACCACCAGGCTTTAAATGTAAAAGTTGACACATCTGCAGTTTATGCATGCAGTGTTCTGCCGGAATTTTCCTTGTCTTGGTCATAACTACCACTTTAGCTTGATCACAACTTCTAAGAACTGCTCACGGTTGGATCACCAATTCTATGCTCAGACATTTCCTCTTCCATAAGTTTAGAACACGTGAATGATTACAAGTTTATAGTAACATTCACCATTTCCCCACCCTTTCGGAAACCTACCACGTTTCTTAAGGTTCCCAGATTCCTACCGGAGCACATTCTTGGTACAAAATTTTTAAATTATAGCAGAGGGATGGGCCACCATGTGTAATTGCAGAATTTATGAGGTTAAGGATATTGTTAGGGGGTTTTAATGGTCATATCAATATAGGTTCAAAAATACTTGAAAAATGGCTCACTTAATTTACGGACGTCCCCTTGTCTTCGCCATGTCGCACGCTAAAACTTTTCCGGGAGTTCTTCCAGTGTCCTTGAAACTGTATAAACATCTTTACAGAGACACGGAGTACATTGATTGGTCACCTAGTTAGGTCGTAGATTGTTCTCAAAAATAAGGTTCGAGAAAAGGGTGGAAAATCCATCGGCTAAAATAATGAGCCTAAATATTAAACCATTTATCGATTAAATCAATCACGGTTTAAGTCAAAAAACAGCAACAAAAATGAAGTATAAAGAACTACTTAAATATTCTTTTTAGCTAATGTAATGCAACCACTTTAACTGGGAAGTAAAATAAATGCTAATTGTTCAGTGCATTTAGCACTTGAGTACATTATGCGCCTCAATTACAAACACTCATATTAATACCCTTTCTGCATATTCTCCCAACCCATTAGTATTTGCCTCTTTAACTTATGCAACAGATTTTTGCACTTTTTTTTTATCGCTTTTTTGCTTGTTTCTCCCTCCAAGTTCGATTATTTGTATAGCCATGGACAGCGCCAGTGATATTTATGCTTATTGTGAACAATTGTCGTAAATTGGTATTGGAACACATCGTAAATGTTTAGCAGCATTTGCTTTTTGGCAGCATTATGAGCACTCGATAGACGTCTCGTCCAATACTTGGCGTTGGTATTTTAAGCTTATGAAGTGTTTTTTTATTCATTCAACTACGCCTTATGAAGTCTTAGATATATGAACAATATATTTTGTCCATTTACAATATTAGCACGTCCTTTAGACCTTAGACGTGTCGGGTATGTGACATTATCGTGCGCGTAACCACTTCCGTGTATTAAAGTTGTTGGTAACTTATTGCGATGGTTTGTTTTATAACTTGTTTTCTTCAAGCAGTTGATGAAGGGTGACTTAAATTATGTTATTAGACTTTCGTAACGGACACTCTCGCGATGATAAAACCGCGATAAATAATGGAAAAATTGGGAAAGTCTTTATATACATCTGTATATAACATTTAGACTGTAAGATGTTCGTATTAGGCATGTGACTATTCGAATAAAAATTATTCGAATAAAAAATCCATTTATTCGAAGCTTATAAATAATTCGAGTAATATTTATGCGAATAGTATTATCCGAATACTAGTGTTATTCGAAAAGTACTATTCGAATAGTTAAACAAATATCACTACAGCTTATACACACTTTCGTAAACGCAAACATACATACATACAAAACGTGAATGCATGCTCATAGGTACAAGCGATGAAAACAGTGAATTTCGCTTCCGATATCTCTAGCATTACAATACAACGATTCGAATACCACTATTCGAATAATATTGTTCGAATAAAGGGATAAATTATTCGAATAAATTCTATTCGAATTTTTTGAAACGAATATTATTATTTTTTTATTCGAATAGTATTTATTCCAATATTATTCGAAAATAGTCCCACTACTAGTTCGTATTAATTAGAAATCAACCGATTTTTTTTAATAAAAATTTCTCATCATTATCTGAGGGTTTGTGTTAAACAAGAGATGTTTTTGAAGTAATAGAGCAATGTATGATTGTGGCCGAGATCGAATATAGATGAGAGAAACAAACTAATAAAAAAAATTGTTGATGCTGAATGCATTATTGGAATTCACTAAATTTTAAAAAACGATTTTTTAAGATCTTAACAAATTTTTTGCACTAACAATTCATTAACGCAATTTAAAATGGTAAGGCAATGTGACGAGGAAAGGAAACTAAGGAAGAGGAATGGAAAGAAATAGAAAGGAAAATAGCCGAGACAAACCAAGACCCCAAAAAATGTTTATTCATAAGATCATGGTACGAAAAAAAAACAAATAACGAAAAATAAAAGTATTTGTCGCATATATACCTCCTCAGGCGATTAAGGCCAAGCTTCTTTACCAATTTGTGGTATGCTGCTTCTACCTTTTCCTACAACTTGGTGGGACCTACAGGTTTTTGCCGATTCCGAACGATGAATTTTTACAGAGAAGCCTTCCATGGCAGAAATACACTCGGAAAGTTTGCCAAACCACCGCCGAGGGGCTACCCCGTTTTTGAAAAAACTTTTCAAACCACTTTTAATGTTACCTGTACCATGGCTCGAACCTTGGACCTTCGGTGTGGTAGGCCAGCAACACTACCACCACACCACGGCGGTACGAAACCGGATAAAATAATGTTCCGGTTCCGGTTTCCTAACTTGTTCCGGTGCCGCTCTTCAACATTTATTTCGGTTTGGGTTCCAAAAAAAAAAACAAACAAAACAAGTTTGTGAACAAAAAAAAAATATTAAGTTTTTTAACTTAGCTACACAAGTCAAGGGGTTCAGATAGATCTGATTTAAAAAAAAATTCCTGCGGCCATCATGGATTTTCTTCAATGTAATAATACATATTATTGATGACATATATGGATAAAAGTTACCAAAGTAAATTCTAAAACTGAACACACTTTTTTATTAGAAAAGTATTAATTGAAACGGGTTTGGTTTCGTCCTTTTTTAAATCAAAGAAACGGTTTCGGTTGAGGTTTCGGCTTTGAAAAATGAGTCGGGCTCAATCGGATACGGTCCCGGTTTCAGTGTTCCTGAGGCTTTAGAAACAACAACCAATTCCTCAGAAAAATTACAAATAAATTAATCCTAGGTGACCTTATGCGCATCTTGCACAACACAAATGGACAACATAGCTACAGACTACGCCAAAACAACAGACAAAAATTAAGAAATGATCACGGAATAGTGCCCAAATTGTCCACACCATACCACATTTTTCATAACGGAAACTTACTTATTACCCACCCTACCGTTGCCGTACCATAACAGTATAATTATCAAACTTTCTCATGAATCTGGTCATTTGCCGAGCAGTATCGGTCTGGCATCACTTAAGGTATCGCTGTAATTGTAATCTGCTGTGGTAAGCATAGTTTTAGGCGCCATATTTCATACTTGTGGTCACAATGATATCGTAGCAGAAATTGATTTTTTGTGCGTTCACAGTCGTTTATTTTTATTAATTGAATTTTTAGAAAACACGACTAAACATACTGCTATGCAGAGAATGAGAAGCGAACACAAAAACACAAATCACAAATAATATATATATGTATATATATGTATGTTTCATAAGTAACTAGCCTGCCCGTGACTGCTTCGCAAGTCATTCCGCAGTACAAAACAAATTGTAAAATTTGTGTTTTTGTTAAAATTTGGTAGCCTGTGTTCGTGAAAAATCAAACCAAATAACTTACAAAGCAAGAAAGTTAATTAAATAATAATATAATAATTCTTTCTTCTTTAAATGGTCATCTAGCCGCCTGGGCGATTTTTACCGTCCAACATAGCTCGCCAGTCGTTTCTTCGCTGCGCCAACTGGCGCCAATTGGAAACACCGCGGGATCGCAAATCGGTCTCCACTTGGTCCTCCCATCGGAGTGGTGGTCTCCCTCTTCCTCTGCTTCCACCGGCGGGTGCCGATAAGAATACCTTCTGGGCTGGAGCATCTTCGCTCATTCGCACTACGTGGCCTAGCCAGCGAAGCCACTGTGTTTTAAGTCGCTGAACTATGTCGGCGTCTGCGTAAAGTTCATACAGCTCATCGCCAACGCGTAGAGGTCCACAAATCTTTCGAAGAACCTTTCTCTCGAATACTCCCAGAGCCGCCTCATCAGATGTTGTTAGTGTCCACGCTGGGTGTTATTTTCGTTCGTCGAGAGAGGACTTTACTTTTCAATTGCCTACTCAGTCCGAAGTAGCATTTGTTTGCAAGAGCAATTCTTCGTCGGATTTCTAGGCTAACATTATTGTTGGTGTTAATGCTGGTTCCCAGGTAAACGAAGTCCTTTACTATTTCGAAATTATTGCTGCCAACAGTGGCTTAGTTGCCAAGGCGCGAATGTGCTGACTCTGTGCATGATGACAGAAGGTACATAATTAATTAAATCTATTTAAAGATTTATTCATGTAATCTATACATATTACACAGCAAAGTCTAAACTTCTGCAAATAATGATGAAAGACCTCTTCATTGCAAAACGCACACCACATGCATTTTTGAGTCGATTTCCACCAAACCTTCGCTGCGACGACCACAATAGGTAAGGGCATCTCATGTCAATGTTTCAAAAAGATCGGTCGGCACATCTCTTCAAACACCCCTTACCAACGAACACACATTTTAGGCTCCTTTTTTATATATATAGAGTTAATAAAGGGGTATTGCGTCCTCTACGAAATTCGATAAGGACTTAAATGAAGTCGATCTCCAAAAACTCCAGCAAAACAGGTTGTGGCACCTCCCATACAAATTAATTTTTCATAGTGTACAGTCGGGAATTATTCGAGCTAGACCCCTTAAATCAGGCAAAGAGTTAAACGAATTAAGTCGTCACCAACAAAGACGGCTGAGGGAAACCCTTTTTTGTTTATATTTAGAATCACATCGTGAGGAATTTGCCAACATTCATTTACTAAGAAAGTTTATCTAAACCAATTAACTGAACACTTTATTCCTCCTCGTTTTGGTGTCATTCATGTGCCTAGTTAAAACTTTTGTAGCACGATTCAATGAATCGATATATTTGGTTTTTCTTTTTTTTTTTGTTTTCAAATGGAACCCACACAGAGCTGTTTTGTCTTATCGGAAAATTAGTATTTTTATAAAATTGTTATTGCATGAAAATAGGAGACATTACTATAGAAATACTTGCCACTATGACCATGCCATCACAATATAACGGTCTTTAGTAAATTAATGTTCTGGGTGGGCGGTTCACTGACCTTAAATATGCGCAAATGCACACTTACGAGTAGTACATTTATAAGTGCAATGGAGCTGTTGGTATATTGGCTAGATGGGTTTTCGTGCAACATGCGCTTCTGCAGTATTCATGGCATAATCATCAACAAAAACAACAGCAAAACAATTGGATATTCTTCTACTGTCATAGTATTGAATGGAGGCGGTGTGGTCAACGCGTCGGTGGCAATAATGGGCGGTTGCGTTGATTGCCTGATTGTCAGACAGTGAATAGAACTAACTAAAGGTATATTGGATATACATATTTCCATTAGCATATGCATGCAGGGTTGCCACTTTATTGCGATTGCAGTAAAATTTCTGCACTTTTAATGAAAAGGCAAAAATTCCACGCATATCTGTTCAGTTTTCTGCTCTTTTCAGCTTTTTGTTATTTCTTTAAATAATTTTTAACCAACCGAAGGTTTCAAATTCATATACATTGGAACAAGCAACATTAAAAATACGTTCCGATAAAGTTTTTGAAAGCTGGGCAGTCTTCGCCAACCGTCCGAATTCTCATTAAACATTCACCTGGCTTAGTTGGCAAGTTTCAGACCACTGTGAAGTCTATCGAAGCAACTATTAATTTTTATTATGAAACATCTGTTGGGGTTTTTCATAAAATTTAGTGTGCTCTTTCTCTTGTAAAGTGGGAACACTGTATGCAGTAGAAAAACACACATACATGTACTGCGGATGCCAACCCGGTGATCCCGCACTTTATCAGGTGTCGAAAATACCGCGATTTCTTTCCGGGGATTTTCGGGATGTGCAATATTTCACTATAAACTGACATCAATATTCATAAAAATAAAAATCTACTCATGGGCTATTCCATCGTAACGGGTGGAACAGTTTCACATTAAATTTTACTATTGTTAAAATATTTCAATAAAACTAACTAACGGTCTCTAATTTTAATAGAGATGTTCATAAATATTGCATTCAATTAATATTGCAATTAAAAGAAAACGTGAATAAATGTAATATTTGTGGAAATAGTATTAGTTTTAAAATTGTAACAGGTGGGACAAAACAAGCTTCTATCCGTCAGTCAAGTTAAATATTACTAAAACTCTGCGAATTTATGAGTTTAGTTTATTTAATTTATGTATGGTTATACGAACATACAAATGTGGAATATGTTGTTGCAAACATAATTTATTTTTCTCAAATGTTTTTGTTGCTATGATCCGTAAAGCAAGTGAAGTAAGTGTAACGGGCGGGACGACAGCCCCTTATAACGACTGGGATATGTGTGTATTTGAAGCACTGAATAAAGTTATTTATTAAAAAGCGAATATGCAAAAGCGGAAACCCTTCATGAGTTTATTTTAAAGCTGGATCTAATTTTCGTTTCATTGAATTTTAAGAAATTTCACCTGCTGAAGTTTTTACTCAGATGTAAGGGCTTTGATGGTACCTACTTTGCTAGTTAATTTTTTTCTTGGATTTGCTTTATTTTTGTGGGACATGTCTTTCTTATCAATAACTGCATGCAAGGATCACAAATTATTTGACAGCTTTTTCAAAACAGACCAATTCAACCTCATTGAAATAGTTAACCCAGTGTCTGACTTTAGAAAGTAAAACATGTTACTAAAAATTTACTTATAGCCAACATTTTTTATTGTTTGGCTAATTTAAGGTTTCTACCAATTATTTATTGACATATTTGCTATTTTTATAAACAAAATTATTTCACACAAAGGCTCATTTTATCATGGAACCGCGCCCTGTAAAGCTTTCAAAAAAAAAAAACATTTCTACACAAAATTTGAACTAACTATGAGAGCTTTATAAAACTTTTTTATTTTTTATAAATATGCCTCTATATATATGTATGTATATGTGCGACTTATTTGTGAATTATTTGAAATTTTAATTTAAAATTTTTTTGTTGATGAGTAATTTTATTCCAATATTTTATTTTTCTTTGTTGCTTATGCTACTTAAAATATTTATTGTATATTTCTGTATATTTACTCCGAAAATTCAAACCCGAAAATCTAATTATACATATTCTTTAAAAAAAATTTGAAAATGGGCTTGGCACCGCCCACTTTTGAGTAAGTCAAATTTAGAAATAATATTCATCATAAATCAAAAACTGCTTAAGATATCGAAACGAAAATCAGCACACATATTAAACGAGTTATTCTTGTATATTTGTATATTTGTATATTTGTATATTTCTATATTTATATATTTGTATATCCACTGCTATCTCAGGAACGACTTAACCGATTTGGATGAAATTTAGTATATAGGTAGTATCCTTTGTTTTAAGATTTTCTATTTTGGGGTTGCCACTTGGGGTGGTTCACAGGGTTGCCACCTATATACATTTTTTTTAAATATTAAGCAATATATGGGAATATGGGTACCAAATGAAAGGTATTTTAGGCCGTATACCAACCAAGGTAGAGTAGGGTTGCCACCTAGGGTTGCCACCTGACCGCATTTTATTTATTCCTTCAGATATCGACCACTATCTCGGGAACGGCTAAACCGATTTCGATGAAATTTGGTAGATGTATAGTATGCTTCCTTAAAGGAAGCTTAGAGGGTTGCCACCTTTCCGAATTTTTTTTAAAATACTAAGCACTATATGGAAATATGAGGCCGTATACCAACCAGAATATTTTTGAGTAGGATTGCCACCTAGGGTTGCCACCTGACTGCATTTTAATTATTCCTTCTTATATCGACCACTATCTCGGTGCTCTATCTATCTGAGTGCTCTTGGTAAGTAAGATTATGCGACAAATTCGAAAAATACCGAGCAAGGCGCGGTCACCCAGGTAATTTTTATTAATACACGGAATGTTGCGGAAAAAATGGGCGAAATCGATTAAGGTTCACGCCCACTTTTATACGAAAGATTTTGAAAAGGATCATGGATATTTTTAATAGGCAATAACTTTGCATACAATAGCCTTCCTTTCAATTCTTTTCCTTTCCTCTATTTTCCTTTAATTTTCTTCGGTGTTTAATACTCTTTATGAGTAATCATTTATTTTATTTTTGTAAACCCTGTGTGTAGGTATCAGCAATGAATTTTACATATTTGCTCATATTTTACATTGCTTGTTTAATGTATCCAACAAAGTAACTTTTCGTGCTCTCAGGAGAGCAGCTGACACTGGGCATCGTAGCCAGTAATCAATACAATAACAACAACTAAACCAAAAATGCATGACACAACAGAGTATCTATAGTGCGAATACTTATTTTTCATTGGTCCACTACCAACTCTTCGCACTCACAGTGAGAGCCGACCACACGAATAATACAAAAACATGCATGTCAAGTCTACTCACACTACTACGGCTCTTAATTTTTTCCTACAAAGCAACTCCTCGGCCATGCTCACGATTCAGCATAGTACACAAAAAGCAAGTACACACACACAGCGTGTCTATAGTGTGAATAAGTGAATGTGTAGTGGTGTGACTTTTATGTAAAATTTTTTATATTAAAATGATTTTTAAAATTTTTTTTATTTACGGATAAAAGTACACCACAAAATTTCGGTTCTACATTGCATTCATCTTGTCTATTTATATATAAGATAAGACCCTCAAATTTTGCAGAGTTTGTACTTATTGTAAGTAAGGATCAGACACTTAAAATCGTGATGCGTATTATTGAAAGGTATAAAGCCTTCGGCACAGCCGAAGACAGCGCTTTCCTTACTTCTTTTTTGTTGGTTTTGATCTAAGCCGAGCAGAAAAAACTTATCTAGAATCTAGATTACGAATCAAAATAGTTTAAAACTATCAAAACTAAATTTTAGAAGAAAACTATTTTATTGTGTACAAAGTTTACACGGCAAATATGATGATGCAAATATCAAGGTTTTAGGGAACCCACATATTTATCGCTGCTCCCTTTCTCAAAAGTGCTGAAACCTGGGGCTTTCTCCTTTTGTTTGATTCCCATATTGTACATCCAAACATTCAGGCTTATACTATAAGTACCCATATCTCTATAACTATCTGAGGTATTGGTATCGCATTAATCTTGTTACCTATTCTATGCTCCTCAGAATAAGTGTACAAAAATTCGGAGTGATTAGTTCAGTAGTTGAATTAATTATTAATTGCTTTAATTTGCTTCACTATTCGTTCATCTAATGCTTTCCATTTGCGACTCACTCTCCATTTCTTCCAATTCCTCTATCTCACTCTCTATTGCCCTTTCCTTACCAACTGCAGTGCCACTCGTCGAGGAAATTTTAAATTATTATTAACAACCTTCTTTGAGAAAGGTGTGGAACTTCCCTGGCTCATTTTTTTCTTCTAGATCTGAAGCCGGTTGAGATAAAGAAACCAAATCTAATATGGTAGGACTTCGATACCGTTTGATTAATACATTGCACAACCCCATTATATGGGTAAATTTGTCCAATATTGGGTCTGAACCTATGCCTCCCTATTCTTCTCGTCTCTTGCTACTTAACCTTAACTCCTTGTTGGATCGTAGATCTATTATCTGCTTAAGTTTCGCTTATAACATTATTAATGGCTTTATTGACTGCCCATACTTGCTGGAGCGGTTTCGATTTAATGTTCCTCAACGTTCTCTCCGAAATTTCTATCCCTTTTATGGAGATAATCCTAGAACTAATTATGCCTGTAATGCTCCTATTGCCCGTGCTATACGTGAGTTTAACTCACTGAGCATTACGGTTTCCTTGGATTTTTCACTACCAAGGTTTAAATTTTTAATTATTTTAAACTCTGCATTTTAAGTTCTCCGGTCCATATATGTATACGAGTTTTATACTACGAGTTTTATGCTTTAAGTTCTACACTTAATTTAAGTACTATCTAATATATTTTAGTCTGTAAGGATTTATTCCATTGACTGCAAATAAATGAAATATGAAATATCTCAGCTACTAGTTGAGATTTATAGATAGATGACTTATTTATTATTTAAGACCTCGTTAACAAACATATTTGTCGTTTACCCAAGTCCAAGTGGTTCACATTTTGGTAGATACTTTGAAACCTTTCCAAGCGGTGCAGAATCCTTTAGATTATACACAGGCTTGCTCGAAAAAAATAACTGCGTCACACGTTTCCCAAAAAATATGTATTAAGGAGTGAACGTAGGCCAATCTAAACATACTGATTCATAATCATAGTCAAATTAAAATAGAGTTTTATCTACTTAAACTTTATTCTAAACTAAACATCATTTCACGTCTGTCATAGTCAACTTAAAATACATTTTATATCTATATATATATACATTTTTATGTCTATATAGTACACAAAAAGCAAGTACACACACACACAGCGTGTCTATAGTGTGAATAAGTAAATGTGTAGTGGTGTGACTTTTATGTTAAATTTTTTATATTAAAATGATTTTTTAAACTTTTTTTATTTACGGATAAAAGTACACCTCAAAATTTCCTATCTATACATATATAATTTGTATACCTTAGAACTATAGTTTAGCAGAAAACGGTTCTACATTGCATTCATCTTGTCTATTTATATATAAGATTATATAAGCTACATCAATAAAGTCTTGCACATATAATAAGATTTTTAAAAGAAACTCCACCACAAAAAAATATTCTGGATTTTGGAGAAGTAGGCGTGGCGCCGCCCACTTTTCAGCACACAAATTCCGCTATTTTCAAAGACAATTGCTTGCAGTTTTAACTAGACATTTCAATGAAAATGGGTCAGCTGCTTCTCAATAAAATGTAGTATAATCCTGCTAAAACTTACGCAAATCGGATAACACACAAGCGAAATATCCGGGTAAGTAATTAATACCCCACTGCAATAGGGAAGTTATATATCTTTTTTGATTTTCATACCTTTCGTGAAGATGAAATGTTTGTAGGTATGAGAAGAAGAACAGATGGGCCCATCAATAAGCTTACTAAAATGATTAGACCGATGAGCCGAGTCGATGTAGCCATGCCCGTCTCTCCATCCGTCTTTCTGTCTGTCCGTCTGTCTATTTGAACGCAAATTTTTCAAACATAAAATGTGCATGTATTGGAATTTAGAAAAAATGCGGCTAGCAGCGATTGATAGGGAAACTATTTATATACAAGGTGGCGCAAAAGTAAGCTTCCGATGTTCAGCATATCGGTTGTGGCACGTGCAGTGTGTGCTGTTGCACCGTCTTGTTGGAACCACATGTTTTCTAATCCCAATACATCAAGTTGTGGCAAAAAGAACTCGTTGATCATTGCTCTGTAGCGCTCACCATTCACAGTAACCGTTTGGCCCCGACCGATTATTGGTCAAATAAATAGTCAGCAATATTCCGCGTTCTGGAGCAGCGTAGCGTAACATTGTTTATTAACGTGTATTTCGCATGTGTTTACTACACAAATGTCAAAACAGAACTGACTTTAGGGGCCAATCGCAAAATTTATAGCATTTTCTGATAGGAGGATTACTTTTGCGCCACCCTGTAGAAATAAATTAATTTACAACTCAAAACTCATAAAAGAAGTTTTTTAATGAAAACAATCAGCTGGCTTTGTAATACGAACTGAAAGTATTAAAATAGACCTGCATAAATTGGGATTACATAATAGATCACTACTAGGTTCAGTTCCACCTGAACTTAGACTTCCTTACTTGTGTTTTATTTATTTTCCTTAATCATAGATAGTTTCTAAAACAATTTATTCACTTTTTTGAGATTGAGTGTTGGAGAAAATAGATTACAAATATTTCGGGACTAATCATGGCATCACGGGTTTGAAAAATCGGAAAATATGCCATCTCTAGGATGTTCATACATGAATCCATATATATTTGACATATTGATTACAATTACACATCTAAAACAAAATTGATTGCTGAGTACGTGCAACGATTCATTAATGATAATGCAACTACAACTGCATATTGCTTTTGTTGTCGTGAGCGAATACAAAATCTATTCACGATTTACGCTTTACATTGTACCTAAGTTGCCTTTGTTAAATTTGGCACCAGCGCTCCTTCTAACATATGTTGGCGCCGAAGGACAGCAGCGCGTTTGGCAGGTGCTAATCCATTTTGAGAGACAATTGTTTTAAATCATTCGAATAATACAAAAATTAGTTATTGTAGTAGACAATTTATTTGCGTTCAGTGGTTCATTATTTACTAAGTGCTTGACATTTATTTAGATTTATATTTTATGAACGGTTTTTTGGCAATATTCAGAACAGGAAAATTACAGAAGATTGAACAACTTTAAGCAGATATCATAAAGCCATTGGCGCTTTCTATTCGTAAAGCACTTAGCAAGGTGTGAATAAAAGGGCAACTTTGTGTAACTGCGAATTCCTAGATATTTCAAAGATAGTATGGATGGTAATCCGAGGCATTTGTATAGAAAAACTAACTAACAAATCCGTTTTTTTTTCTACACACAGCCTGAATTTTTTTCCGTCATTCAGACTTCTATGGCATTGTAGGGTGTTTCAAGCAGAATTTCTTGGATTTGTCAACATGTGAAGTGAATATTTTTCCTAAAAGCGCTTCAGCAAATGCAGCTCCACCTAATAGGTCAAATGTAGTGCAATAACTTCAAGCTGCATTAGTCGACAGTCTAGAAATACCTATTATTTAGGGCCCGGCTTATAAAGAAATCCACAGTAAATATGAGGATGCTGAGCTGTCACGTAGGGATTCGATAGAAGGAAGTGATAACATTCAGAAGTTTAACTTAAACAACTGAACTAGAAGAAACTTTGCGCCTTTAAGGAAATATTTCATAGCATTGGATTAGAAAGTACGCAGCCAGCAATATAGGGTATGTTCGGCGGGCAATGATATTTAATTACCGAATTCGCAAAAGTTTAGAAAATGGCTTGTTTCTAATTCTAAAAAAAAAGTATGCTGAATGAAAATTTTTTAATAAAGCGCAATACTCTCAATCAAAAGGTCCCAACAATGAGTTGGAAATGCCGGCCGTGGAACTATTCGCTCTAGTTCTAAACTATGTATTTCCATTACCTCGTCGCCATAATCCAAATATCGGGCTAATGACTTCTCAATGGAACATCTTATAGAGTTATATTTTGCATATGTGGTTCATTTTTTTTTTATGTGAAAACTTGCTCTGGAACAATTTTTTGCTGGTTTTTTGCACCGATTTTAAAAATAAGGATCTTTAAAATTAAATTTGCTCTTGAAGAGTTTTCGAAGCGAGAATACTGACATTTGAATGATTAAAATCAGTACAGTTTCTCGGAAGTTATTGAACTTTGGTATAAAAAGGACAACAATTTTCAATAGGCTATAAAACAGGATCATTTTTTTTCCAAAAATCAAATATAAGTATCTGTTTCTATTGTCAATAGCAGCCACGTAATGCTTTTATTGGTCAAAGTTAAATTTCCACAATTTTAAGTGATCCATTTCACAAACTCTTACCCAGCTTGCTTTCACAGTTGTTAGATTTCAGATCATTTCTTGATCTATTCTGATCTTCCTTCTCCCTGATAGCAACCAAAATTGTCTGCATTGACAATTGCTTCTGCTTGATAATGTTTTTTCTTTGCTTTCAAATAGAAAATGCTATCATAGCTATTCGGATGGCTCCATGCCAGAATCTGCTAAACTTCACTCATCAATGAACTTCGGGTGCCATTTGCCGATCACTTGGTCTCATTAGTACTTTTATTGGTCTAGTGTCGAATTTTCTATTTAATGTAGGTTTCTTTTATTTTAAATATACACAATTGAAAGCGCAACTTGCAGGGGCCCGAACGAAGCACCTTGGGGACAACTCTGGTTAGCAATTGAAAGCGCAACTTGCAGGGGCCCGAACGAAGCACCTTGTGGACAACTCTGGTTAGGTGGGGTAAACTGTAGAAAATATTTCACACGTGTATTTTATTGTTGCACTTACAAAAATTTTCACAGTAACGTGGACATTCTCAACGTTTCTCCCATTTCTAGACTCAGCTAATACTTGGGGTTTTCCACAATCTGACGTTTTGTATCGCAACTCACTGGCTTCGATTAAAAAAAATTAAGAAATCTAAGTTCGGGTGGAATCGAAAATTAAATACCTAGTAGTGATCTATTATAACATCCCAATTTACGCAGGTCTATTTTAATACTTTCAGTTCGTATTTGCATTCAAATAGACAGACGGACAGACGGACGGAGAGACGGGTTTAGTGAACTTTCCCCTCCTTGTTCTCATACTTAGATACATTTAATGCTTATTAAAGGTATGAAAATCAAAAAAGTTATATAACTTCGCTATTGTAGTGGGCTATTAACTACGTGCCCAAATATTTTGCTTATGTGTTTCCCGATTTGGCTAATTTTTGGCAGGAGTATAATACATACTACTAAGCAGCAGCTGACCAATTTTCATTAGAATATCAGGATTGCATTATAAGCATTTGCCTTTGAAAATAGCAGACATTTTATGCTGAAAAGTGGGCGGCGCCACGCCTACTTCTTCAAAATTTACAAAATTTGTTTGCATCCGTGTTTTTATTAAAAAGCTTATTATATGTGCAAAATCTAATTGATATAACTTGCTTAGTTGTAGAAATATCGCTTTTTAAATGTTACAAGAAAATTTTTCAGAACTATGTTAAAAAACTGGGCGTGGACATTAACCGATTTCACCCATTTTTACAGCAAACAGTTACCTTTATATATAGAACATTATCACCAAATTTCGTTTCGACGAATCAATTTTTGGCGGAGTTATGTCATAAAAAGTTTTGTGGAATAGTCCACTATAAAAGGGGAGGGGCCACTTCCATTTTCGAAAATTTCAAGTTTTTGGATTTCTTTGTTTACGGAAACTTTAAAAGTGAAATATAAATGGTGTAAAGCTATTTTAAGCAAACTTATTGCCTATTTAATATATCTACGATCCTCTTCAAAACCTTTCATATAAAAGTGGGAGTTGGCCTTAACCGATCCCTCTAATTTTTCCCTAAAACATTCCTTGCATACCTGGAAACCTGAGTGCAAAATTTCGTTTCGATATCTTGAACGGTTTTTGACTTATGATTAATATTATTTCTAAATTTGACTTAATCAAAAGTGGGCGGTGCCGCTCCCATTTTCAAAAATTTCTAGAACAATTTCTTTTATGCTCAATCTCAATGTATTCACCAAATTTTATCCTTAAAGGTGTATTATGTACTGAGTTCGAAAATATTGTGTGTTGTGTTTTCGAAAATATTCTATATATAAAAAGTAGGCGTGTCTATCCTCCGATTTAGCCCATTTTAAATAGCGCTCGGAGATGAGTGCCAAGGAACCCGTATACCAAATTTCATTAAGATATCTCAAAATTTACTCAAGTTATCGTGTTCACAGACGGACGGAGGGACATGGCTTAATCAATTTTCGTCCTGAACATTTTGTTATATATAAGCCAATATCTATCCCGATCCGTTTATGCCGTTATGGCTGCCGTTAGGCGACTAAAGTTAATACACCTTGTGTGCGTAGCACTATTAGGTATAAAAAGTATGGTTGTATCAACTAAACAGAGATAACTATAAAAACTCCTATAACATAGGTGTAAACTCTATAATTGCTTTAAAACAAGCCTATTATGCATTAACTTGAACACCCTCCATTTAGAACTACAAAACAAAATCAAATCCATTGTTTTTTAGCGGAATAAATGAGTTTAAAACTTGCATAAGCAACACAGAGCTAAAACTAAATTCAAAATTTTGATAGCAATAAAGGGACAATTCGAAATAAAACCAAGAATTTGACTCATCTTACCACTTAACAGCTACAACTCAAAAAAACTGCACTACACAAAAAGGACTTATAACGCCACCAAGTGCTAATTGTTGGTGCTATTGGAAAACCGTTTACATTGGTCTATAGGTAATGAGCCAAGGCATCCGATGTCATGCTCAGCTCAAAATTTAAGATTTTTGAGTTTGCTCCTTATAGATCCAGGTGTGCGATATAAACAACAAATAAATAAATTAATAGCAAAAGTGTAGAATCGCAAAGAAATGATGAAAATTAATTAACTGTTAAATGAAACTCATTTTGGATGTCAATACAGCTCATGCGGGGCTCTAAACCAAGCGAACAGACATACATACATATGTTTTATTTTTGTCCAATTCGTCGACAACTTCCAACTGAGGCGTCCAATGTGACTGCTTTTAGCGGAAATGTCCAAAGAACGCTACGAAGGTAGGGAAGGAACGCTGGAATCAACGTCAGTTGTGACTTGACCGTTTTCTTATTTTGCCTTTAGAGATCTATTTTATGAGGCAGAAATGCTTTCAATTCAGCCATCAAAGCATATCGCCTAACGGTAAATGTTGTTTGATTTTGTGTTGTCGAGGTTTTCTGCTCAGTGATACTACTTGTACTTACGAAAGTTTGTATACAACAACACACCTCAGCATAGGAAAAATGTAAAAGAGCGAATTAATAAAATGAAAAGAGAAAATATGAAAAAAATTTGCCAGTAACATTTTTAATGTTCAACAAATTAAGAAATAGTTTTGTGCTTGTTATTACAGTTATTCTTTGCTCCTCGTGCTTGTTGACAAGCGCAAACGAAAGCTACGAAAAGTTGTGGGCGTTTAAGTAAAATTTTTAATGACTAGCAAATGTTGAAACTATGAAAAAGTGACAAAAGAAATGCGTGAAGGTAAATAATTTTTTGACTTGAATGTGCATGTTTCTTTCCTCACGTCGTAAATCCCCTTTCCTATTCAGAGATCTAGAATAACAATTTTAGTATTTGGTGTTCAGCACTCAAGAAAAGCATCAATATCTGCAGGAAGGTTAGAGTGCAGCGGTTAGCTTACACGATTAAAGCTGGGGAACTATGATTGACGCCCACAAAATCTGTAGAGGTTATGCTCAACCTTCTGCCAGTATATGTGTACGGAAAACTCCAGACAGACTGTTCAGTTAGTTTTAATGCAATCCTGCTCCGTGATGACCCCAGATTTGGGCATGCTAGTATTCTGTAGACCTTTGCCAGAAACTCCAAATTCACAATAAGAATCCCTGAGAGAAATTTGAGTATGGTGACTGTACCCTTGTAGCTTGGAAAGCCTTCCATGGCACTAATACTTCGTCGAAGTTAGCATTCTACTGTCGACATTCATTAAACAAACGGATCACGCTGTGAATCACATCTGTGTTAAAACTGGAAGCGAGGAAGGTCTTGGCACTGATAGAGCCAAACCGGCGGCCGCCGTGGTGTGAAGGTAGTGTTGCCGGCCTACCACACCGAAGGTCCATGGTTCGAGCCCTGGTACAGGTAACATCAAAAGTGATTTGAAAAAAAAAAAAAAAAAAAAGTTTTTCAAAACGGGGTCGCTAAATATTACTAGTCTTCGTTGTTTCAGGCAAATGTCAGAAGTACACTGGATCCACATGTCAGGGGTCCAGCCAAACTTCGGTCACATCAAACCGAACTGCACTAAGTTCATAAATGTAGGATATCCTCTCTTCCTGGGTTAACTTCTTGGGAAAGTCTATTAGGAGTCTATTGGTGAGTGCATGGGACTCTCAAAAAATTACTTCTACCACAGCTGTAGGAACGGGGTGGAAACATAAGGTTTGAAGCACTTACTCTGCAGATAGTCCGTTCTGGCCACGACTCAAATGGAATGCCTGTACAGCTGCATTCTTAGAGCACTGAAAGTATGCCGCGCACTCTCATTGTTGAAGAGTACAATGAAATGTTTAACATAGTAGTTGTTCAGCGCTATCATTCTAGGGGACACCCACCAAACACTGAGATGGCACTGTACCGGTCACAGATATGTAATCAGGCATCCAAAAAGTAAATAAATGAGGCCTTGCTATACATACAACCGTTTTTGGGCATTGGTCACATTACATCATCATCTTCATTAGTTGCTGTTTAAACCATGTTAGCGATAACTGACGTCTATTCAAAACAAAAGAGTTTGTCTATAGACACCCCGTTTGGATAACGTGAGTCCTTTGTCTATAACTCTTCCGAACAACTTTTTCTCAAATACTCCTAGTGTCATCCTATATGCCACGACGGGTATATTGACAGACTTGTAGAGCCTATTTTTTGTTCAATGGGAGAGAACTTCCCGTATAAGTTGATTGCTCTGTCCCAAGTAATACCTTTTGCAAAAGTGACTCTAAGTTAGGTTTCTACTCTGAGATTTTATTTTAGCTATTAATGCTGATTCCCAAAGGGTCTAATAGTTTAACTTGGATGACAAAACGCAGAACCGTCATTTCTCTACTTGATCAAAACAAATAAGTCGGTTTGTTCTTGTTCACCTCAAGAGCCAGTTTGGGCCTTTTATGAAGTCTTATGAAGGCAGAGCGTATGACGCGTTTAATAAAGCAAATGGTATCAATATGGTCAGCTACAGTACAATAAGGAGTCGCTTTGTGTTCTTTGTACATTTTCATAGTGCATATTATCAACAAAATATGCTCCGAGAGCCCGAGTTACTTTGACATATCTCCGAGCTTGCTTCTGGTATAAAGCTTGCCCATTGACAACCGAACATACGTATTTAATGTCCGTGGAAGGTATTAACCTCTCAACATGCCTGATTAAACTAACTGCTTCAGCACCCATTCCTCTTTGGCCCTAATGTTGGACTAGAGTTTTTCAAGGACTACTCTTAGATGAATTGATATAAGTTTTAATTTGTCTGCTTAGCAGAGTTAAATGTTTTTGCAACTAGAATAACAGATAAAATTTACAAGAGACCGCTGAATTGTATGTTGTTAAGACCTCTTTGGAAACTAAACTTCACCACACTTTTATTTATATTTGTATTTCGACAGTGTATAACAGTTAAGCCAAGTTTATGAGAGCATGGCCAGCAAGAGAAAAGAAGCTTTGAGTGTATTTTTAACATTGTTGAGAGTTTCAAGTTGAGTGAAGTGTAAAGTATAGCAAAAGAGCGACCATAACAATCATTGGCAACAATTTTATATAAATAAACAAACCAAACATTGCAGAAAACCGGCTTTTTAAAAACAATTGTGAGCTTAAATTTTGCGCAAATGCTAACTACGCACGCTCTGACGTGCTCTACATGCTCTTGGAGATTTCGTGTCTTTTATCTGTGTGAAGAAAATTAGTAAATAACAGATGTTAAAATATATTATAGAAATTATATATTAAATTTATAAGTATTCACGAGCTCAAGGCCAAGAATAATAATTTTTCACTTTTTGAATTTTTATGAAAATTATAAGTTTTTTATTTTTTAATAATTCTTTAATTAATTATTAAAAGTTCTTTAATTGAATAGAGTAGGAAAAATGTTTAGAGACAACCGCCATAGCTTTTCTTATAGATCCATTTCGGAAGCTGCTAGGCTTCTTCATCAGAGAAATTTTGGCACGCATTGCTAACCATTAAGCTAACAATACGCTGGTTTTCATGTCATCTAAACCCCTAGTTCTATTCTTCTTTACAATATGCATGAACCACTTCCGCCATTTGACAGTTAGTAGTGTGATCATGATGGATTTTTTAACATATCTGTTTTATCAGCAGAACTGCCTTACCTTTTAAAATAAAAATTTGATGAAAGCTGAACTTGGTACTCCCAAAATCAAATTTTTTTCATTGGGTGGAGTCCTACCCTCATTATTGTTTCTTTTGCATTTACGTAAACTCCCTTTCTCACCAGTCCAATGGCCGGCGGGATTGGACAGGCAGTACTACTACAATAATAACAATAATTGTTAAACTAAATGTTTACTGTACGAACTCCCAAGGTATGCGCGTGAGGTAAAATATCGTAAAATTAGTTTCATGAAACAATAATCGGATAACAACTTATACATCAATGACTTACGAAATTCTTGTGTCGATAGCTATTAAGTGTCAGATGTGTGAAAGCCAAAATGTGAAATAAAGCTTATTAGTCAAATTACTGGCTAAAATTCAAATAATAATAACAAAAGCGGAAAAACGAAATTTACTTTTAAACAATAGCTCGCTTTATTTACCTTAGCAACAAAAAGTGTTCTTCATAGACATTTAAAACTTTTATTTAATTTTATAAGGGTTTCTTTCTTTTCACTTTCCTCCTCTTCCTGTTTCTTTTTTTTTATCACTTTCGTGACCATTTAATTAAGTTTCTACATCTTTGTTCTTTTATTTATTTGATCGTTTTCTTAAATGACTGTTCTGCTCCTTTCCGCTTCCTTTTTACAACCTTTCATGAACATGATATAATAACTTTCGTGCGATGTTTGTAAGTATGAGCATAAGAAGAGATGAACCCATCAAAAAGTACACCAAAATGACGAGGGCGATGAGCTAAGTCGAGTTAGCCATGTCAGATATATGGTTACAATTTGATATGCGGCCACCATTACGTAAATATTAATCACTTGCCACAACCAACAAGATCGGACCAATACAACAGTTAGCCCCCATACAATCGATTGTTTCGATAAACGTGATATACGAGTAAACTAAATATCTTAAAATTAACAAGGTATAGACGTGTAATTTTGCTTAGTTTTTACTCATTGTAAATAAGCATCGCATAGTGAAAATCGTGATGCATTTTCAGGGCCCTGCAAAACGATCATGACGTTCATGCCAGGGTGTGCAAAGAAGGAGGTTTTGTAGGATGACTGACCTCCCTTGGTGCTTCCAGTTGCTTTGATACGCAACAGCCAAAGGCGCCCAGGCGGGTAAGCGCGATGAAAGTAAAGACGGTGTTGTCGTTTTGTTAAGGCCTTTTAAGCATTCCTCTAAGTAATCTTTTGCATTTGGACGCCAAAAGAATTCAGCTAGTTTACTGCGCAGGCTGAATTGCGTTTTCGTATTACTGCTGTGTCCACCCTTTGAAAGCAGTGGCAACAGCTAAGAAGATCAAGAGAAACAAATGTATTTTTGTTAAGCTGCTCGCTAAATATTCGAAAACGTATGCCGCCGAAAGAAAAACCGAGCAAAAAAACGACGAAGATAAAAATAGCGAGGTGGTGCTTAAAGCAGGAGAAAGGGAAAACCAGAAAAAATGGAAATACAGGACCAGCAAAAGGAAACAACTATGAAGAGAAGGAAGACAAGAAAAAAAAAAAACAGTAAAAAGGAGCAAAAAAATAGAATTGGGAAAAAATAAAAATTATTCGAATAAAGATTCATTTATTCGAAGGTTATAAATAATTCGAATAATTTATACTTTTAGTCGAATAAATGACAACTGTTCGAATAACAGGTATTCGAATAGTTAAACAAATATCACTACTGCTTATGCACATAGTTGTACACGCAAACAGTGAATTTCGCTGCCAACATTTGTCCCATTTCAATATTATTCGAATACCACTATTCGAATAATACTATTCGAATATACGGATAAATTATTGGTTATTCGAATAGTATTTATTCGAATATTATTCGAAAATAATCCTACTACTAATTGTTAAGATGATGATGGTGACGATGCGAGTACGTTGTTGATGAGCTTATAATGATTGAGGTGATAAAGATGAAAATCATGATACCGACGATGGTGATGACATTTATAATGACGATAGGTGAAAAATATGATTATGGTGTTAAAGATGAAGATGATAATTGTGGATGATAAGCATAATTTGAATATTTTTACGTGGAAAATCCTGTACCCAGGGGGCAATTAGTTCCGTCCATGCGCACTATAAAACTGGAAAAAAATTATTTCAGAAGTAGAATTAATTGGTACGGTCAGGACTTTTCATAACTGGTAGGTATGACAGGTTTGACATGGCGGATGATAAATATTAACATATTCAACAAAAGTCCAGTACCCAACATGAAATTTTTCAATGCTCTTTACATCCTTATCTACTAATACAAGTGATGAAATCCCGAGAACATGAAAAGTTATACTAATCGTGTTATTCATAACGGTATGATTGACATTCATAGCATACTTATTAATTTAAATATCATACAAGATAACCAAATATTAAAACCATAAGGGTAACTTGATATGATAAATCTTGAATGTAATTATGCACGATGAGATCTTAAGATGAGATGGCTCTTGGAGTAATCTAGGGAAGACTCTCTAGCTTGCGGGAGCATATCAGTGCACAGCAACAAATTTCCTCCTATTGAGCTCAGTAGCATAAAATATTTGCCCGCCCTTGGAATTGCCATCAAAAACCGCAGCTACCGCTTAAAAACTCGCCTGAACAAAAATTATTCTCGAAGCTTTCAAGTCTTGATAAAATTCCAGAAACAATTAAAGAAGTCTAAATTTGGATTGAACCGAGCATTAAATACCTAGTAGTGATCTATTATGGCATCCCAATTTACGCAGGTTTATTTTAATACTTTTTAGTTCATATTATAAAGCCAGCTGATTGTTTTCAATAAAAACACAAATTTATTTGTATATAAATAGTTTCCCTACCAACCGCTGCTTACCAAAATTTTTCAAAATTCAAATACAATGCAAATTTGCGTTCAAATAGACAGACAGACAGACGGGCGGAGAGATGGGCATGGCTAAATCGACATAACTCATCGTCCTCATTTTAGTATACTTATTGGTGGGCTCATCTTTTCTTCTTTTCATACTTACAAACATTTCAGGTTCACGAAAGGTATAAAATACAAAAAATATATGTAACTTCCCTATTGCAGTGGGGTATTAACTACTTGCCCGGCTATGTTGCTTGTATGTTATCCTATCCTGCGTAATTTGGAGGAATATACTACGTACTATTGAGAATCAGCTGGCCAATTTCCATTGAAATATCTAGTTGAGATTTCAAGCAATCGCCTTTGAAAATAGCAGAATCGTTATGCTGAAAGGTCTAGTTTTGCTTAAAAAGCTTACTATGTGTTCAAGATCTTATTGATATAGCTTCCATAGTTATAGAAATATGGCGTTTTGTATTTTACAAAAAAATTTTTCAGAACTATGTTAAAAAACTGGGAGTGGCCCTCAACCGATTTCGCCCAATTTTTATAACAAACACTTACCATTATATATTCAAAACTTTCGCTAAATATCGTTTCGATAAATCAATTTTTTCTCAACTTATGCCATAAAAAGGTTTCTGGAATAATCCACATTTTCGAAAATTTTTTTGTTTCGACTTTCTGCATTCGCGGACACTTTGAAAGTGAAATATAAGCTATATAAAGCTATTGTAGGCATTGTTATTGCCTATTAAATATATCTATGATCCTTTTCAAAATCTTTTGTGTAAAAGTAGGCGTGGTCTTTAACCGATTTCTCCCATTTTTTTCGAGAACATTCCTCTTATTAGTATAAATATATGTGCTGAATTTCGTGTTGATAACTTGAACGGTTTTTGATTTATGATTAATATTGTTTCTAAATTTGACTTAATCAAAAGTGGGCGGTGCCACCCCCATTTTCAAAAGTTTCTTTAAAAATTTATTTTCTGCCTTACCGTTAATGTACACACCAAATGTTGTCCTTATAAGTTTGTTATGTACTGAATAACCAGTTTTTTTGTATTTTCGAAACTATTCTCTATATATAAAAAGTGGGCGTGGCTATCATGCGATTTCGCCCATGAGATGAGTGCCAAGGAACCTGCGTACCAAATTTCATGTAGATTCCTCAAAATTTACTCAAGTTATCGTGTTAACAGACTGACGGACGGACGGATATATATAAGTCAATATCTATCTCGATCCGTTTATGCCGTTACATACTATCGCTAGGCGAATGAAGTTAATATACCTTGTGTGAGTATCACTACTAGGTATAAAAAAGCTATTCGGCATTTTTGGCCAATCTTATGTACATATATATGTAGCTAACAACCGCAACTCCATCTACAAAAAGAAGGCATTGGCCTGTGAATAACGAAGGGCTAGCGAGGTATATTAGAGGGAGAGACACAGTCAGCAAAAAGAGGATGTTTTGCAAAGGCAACACCGGTTTTGCCTTCGAAATGCTGTGGCAAAGACAAAAAGTTAACAGCAAATGCTACAAAGAAACAGACAAATAACCAGTGGAAGGACAGAAACAGCAACTATAATAACATAAGGAACAAAGCTTCATAAGCGACTAAGGATGCCAGTGTTAGTTTCAAAGAATGGAACCATAACAAAATGTTGAGTGCAGATCGGCTTCAGATGTCTTGAGGAAGTTTAAATATGAATCAAATGGAATGAAAATACTTAAATATGGATGTCAGAAGTAATACCTTATTATTGGACTTCTGTGCCGCCATCGATGGGATATATATATATTTACTCTTCACCATTAAAATACTTTAGACGGCACTAAATTTTTACATTTCTATTCACTCACTATTTTGTGGAACCTTTGTAGTCTTCAATTCAACATATAATTCATAATAAGATTTTCCTACAAGGTATTGGGGCAAACATGTCTCTACTTATTGTGTGTCTTTTCGTGGCATGTAGAGTCAAGAAATCGAGTATCATCACTTCTGAAATACATTTCTATGGTTGGACGATGATGATGACAAATAAAATCCAACAGCACAGCCATGTAATAGTAATGCACCTAAATTGAAACAAGCACTTGAATTAATATGGACATTAGGTTGGTTCTTTTTCTCACGGATAAAATTTTAACATAAATTCATCGATTTTAACAATGTTTTGAACTGGTTTAGAAGTAAGTTCGAAGCAATTCAATTACCAGATCAGTGAAATCATAACATTTTTTTCAGTACATTTTTGTGGGCGCCATAGCTCCGTAGGTCGAGCAGTCGATTCGATACAAATAGTTTCGTTTTTTCAATCGGAAGGCACTTTTGCCTTAGAATTGACACCCATCAGGCTATTTTCTCGAAAACTGGATTATTTGTAATTCTAAACCTTATGTGGCTAGTCCAAGAAAGTTTAAAACCTAGGCTTAAATTCTTAGCAGTATATACGGGGTGTTTTTTTTACAGGTTTGTTTTTCGAATAGAGATAAAACTGGCATTTTGTGGTCAAATCTGGCAACTCTAATGTCATTTATGTTTAGTTTGGTTTGCCATTTCATCATGAACAGGTTGACAAAAGAACAACGCTTGCAAATCGTGCAAATTTATTTCGAAAATAATGGCTCAGTTCGCGAAGTTTACCGTGAGCTCCGTCCATTTTATGGTCGACATAATCGTCCATCAGAGCAATTAATTCGGTTAACCATGGATCGTTTTCGCACTACGTTTACTCTATGTGATAATACGCATCCGCAGAGACGTCGAACAGTGCGCACCGAAGAAACAATTGCCGCTGTAGAGCAAAGTGTTGAAGAGGACCCGAATGAATCGATTCGCCACCGTGCACAGCAATTGGAGCTTTGTCCATCAACTTTATGGAAGATTTTGCGCAAAGATCTTGGCTTGCGACCTTACAAGATCCAGCTTGTGCAAGAATTAAAGCCGCGAGACCATGCAATGCGTCGTGATTTTGGTGTATGGGCCGAAAATGAGATTGATTTCGATGCTGATTTTCATCGCAAAATTTTGTTCAGTGATGAGGCTCATTTTTGGTTGAATGGCTACGTCAACAAGCAAAATTGCCGCATTTGGAGTGAAGAGAATCCACATGAGACCCTTGAAACGCCATTACATCCACAAAAACTGACTGTTTGGTGTGCTCTATGGGCTGGTGGAGTCATTGGGCCATACTTCTTCCGCAATAATGCTGGAGAGGCAGCTACCGTTAATGAAGACCGGTATAGAGCCATGATAACCGACTATTTTGTTCCCGAATTGGATGGCATGAATGTGGATGAGTTGTGGTTCCAACAAGACGGCGCTACATGCCACACAGCGCACGTCACAATCGATTTATTGAAGGAAACATTCGATGAGCGCATAATTTCGCGGAATGGACCTGTCAAGTGGCCACCAAGGTCGTGTGATTTGACACCATTGGATTATTTTCTTTGGGGATATGTGAAGTCGCTCGTCTACACCAACAAACCAGAAACGTTAGGGGAATTGGAAGCCAACATTCGTGGCGTCATTGGCGACATACGGCCCCATATGCTCGAAAAAGTGGTTGAAAATTGGACCTGTAGAATTGGCTTTATTCGAGCCAGCCGCGGCGGCCACATGCCCAAAATCATATTTAAACATTAATGGCATAAAATTATCCTTCCAATAAAGCCAAATTTATGGACCTTAAAACGAATTTCTTGTGTTTTATTTCAATTCGAAGTTCTATACCACTAAAAAAAACACCCTTTATAAATAATTTACGAATATCGAATGAAAAGAATTAGCTAAAGTTGTACCTCCCAATTCAGAATAATATTTAGGGCTTATTGCTGGTTATTCTGACCTATACCAATACAAAGAAAAATATAAACTGAACTGAGTTCTTCCCAAAATTGCCTAATTGGCACCACCACAGGCCAGTAGCCCTGCATCAAACCTTCCGGGTGTTATTGCTATACATCAGCCAAGCATAAAGTGGCCTGAGGTGTATCTAAAAAAGGAAAGAAGGCGGACTTATTGTAGCAGTGCTGAGCGCAGCGCTTTGCCAAGCATCAGCTCTTGTGAGTATTGTGAATGCTAACAACCTGATCAAAAACAGCAAAAGACAAATAAACAAGGCTAATATGGAAACGAAGGTAAATTTCGACTCCTTACAATTGTTCTTCTCTTCAATGAAACCAGCTGTTCAAGATTCTGTCCAGGGATCACTACAACGAGTAATTCGTAGGCAGAAAGAACAGAGTGTTTAATACCCAGACTTAATCTTTTCCCTGGCTGTGGCTTCACGTCCAAAAATTAAGTATTTTTGGGTGCCCTTCAAAAGATTTACAACAAAGAGCTTCTCTCAGTATAAATTATACAACCGAAATGGGTTTATTTTAGTCATACTTCAGAAGATCTTATTTTACGAGATTCACTCAGACCGACATTCCATGAAGCTGCAGTAGAGCTAAAGTTCCTTCCTAACCTAGGCGGGTAGATGAACAACCGAAACTCTTTATATTATTCCCCTGTAAGCATTACATAATTCATGAAGATTCCAATTAGGCTTTTAGGATATATCGATATACTATGCAACAAAAATATACAATAAATAACAATAATATAATTATCAAATGTGTGCTATTGGTGTTGTTGCTTGTAACAGAAAAATACACCTCGAAGATTCAAGATTCTTATTGATGTAAACAATCCACTGGTGTACAAAGATACAGCCTTACTGGCCATGTAGCGATTAGCTTGGGACCGCTGAATCTTTTGGTAGTGGATTTTAGGAGGCCCTTACTACAGGCATTATTTACCGTTTGTACTCGTATATCGCTAAGTCCATAAGTCCCTAGGCAGGCATAAAATCCATATTACCACGGCTGCCAAATGAAGCCAAATTCCATTAAATCGGATACTAAGTTGTATAAACGGGAACCGAAATTAGGAACAAAAAACCGGGGGAAAAAAATTTTAGCTTTCTAACGAACAACCCTATTATTTGTATTGTAAGTATTTTTGGAAAATAAACGGATGTGGTAAATTCAATGTATAGATATTCTACTAAAAGCGGTCTTTATGTACCTTTTGCAGCTGATCTGACGACTTTAGCTGTCTATTTGTGCCGCAGGGCTAAACTTGGTGATAATGATGATGATGATCGTTCGCTAGGGAAATGGGATTTCACTTTAATATGCCCAGCGAATGGACGGATTAAAAAGTTGAATGTTTGCCATGTGAGGAATATTTGCGCATTAGCAACAGAGTCCATATGCAGGTACCTTGGTACCTTCTTCAAACTGTTCAAATTCGCATACAAACATACACATAAATATGTATGCGCATATGCCCAAAGGAGCATGCAAAGCATTGCTGTCATATTATGCTTCTCTTCCTTCCTGCATTAAGTCTTACAATCATCTTATTCACCTGCCTTGCCGCAGTGTCGGTTAGTGCTAGTGTAGCAGGTGCAGCTGACGTCTAGATATCATACAGCGCTTCACAGCACAGTTTCACTACATAAATACTTACATACATACACTAGCGCTTATAAGGAATGAAGAAGGGTGCTTTGCCCTTTTGCTGATTGCCAACTTAATCGAAGAATTACCTGAATCCAAAAGCATAGGCATTTGATGGTATAGTAATATTGGTTGATATGAATGTGGATGGGTATGTTTGTGGGCACATTACTCGATATAGGTTGATTTGATTTGGTTTGTATAGATATGTATTTAAATATATATATTAGGGTAGTAAAAAATCGAATGTGTTTTATTTTTATTCTATACACTGACGAAGAAATTGTAAACTCTAAGGCGGAGGACCTTCCTATTAAATTTAAGAGCAAATATATTTCGGAAAACAAAGCAAAAAAATAATTTTTTTTGACCCGTCCTAATGTACGTATTTGACCTATGTGTATGGGTACATGCACTGACTGTACTGTGTTTGCCTATCATGCTAAGCGACCTCGGTAAGGTAGACCTGTCGTGAGATGCGCTTAAATCCAGGAACAGAAGGTTCAGTGGGGTTTGGCGGTGATAGTAGGTGAGGATACATTTCGGCGCAGGATTTCCCTTATTCGTAACACTGCCTAATGGTGAATTGATCAGTCGAAGAAAAAGATTATTTAAATTTTGGGAACGTAGAAAAGGCTGAAACTTAAGAAATCATAAAATTTTCATCTTTAACAAGCAAACGTGTGTAGCTTGATTTAGTTTTATTCAATGGCTCCAAAGGGAGGAGAGGTCGGCATAATAGTAATAATCATATTAACTTGAGACAAAGATTTTCAGCGTATAATTTGTAAATCCATAGTGACTTACATAGCGACCACTACCGCCACCACTTTTATCTACAGAAGGCCGAATGGAACTCGCGAATAGCTTTTATGCCTTGATTGCAGCTTTTATGTCCCTGCAGATTCTTCAGCTGGAAACACAGCAGTGAAAGGTAGCCTAAAAATTCAATCTCTTAACAGAATACTTCGCCCCAAACATTCTCGTACAGCTTGGACTCATCCTCAAACTAGTGCACCATGCTAATACACTTGATTATATCTGCATCCGACTTATTACTTTAGAGCAATAGCCGGAGCCGGCACAAAATAAATAGGGTACAGACCAAGCTAGTTGGAATCGTGCAATACAGCTTTCCGAAGCCTAATAGAAGCCCACAAATTCCAACCCGGTGCATAATAAGCATAATATAGTAGTTTAATTGTCGAGTGAAGAGACCCTAATACCGCCCAAAGTCAATTGTTTTCAGCCTCTTTTTAGTGCTTCCCATTATACCGACGTCACATAGAGTAGAATCGGGCCAACGGTTCTCCTACACCAATACAGTACAACGAAGGTTGTTTTAACCGTGTCCACTAAATTAAAGTTACTGTCAAGAATAAAACCAATGTACTTGACCCTGCCAAACAACCAGTCAATAGGATTCCGACCACCTCGCCACCATTGCGCTCAAGTGACTTAATCCGAAGTATGCATTTTTAAGAAACAAAATTGTGTCCTGCTTGCTCTTTTGTAGGCACTTAGCGACATTTATACATATGAAAAAAAAATATTAAATTAATTTTTTTTCCCAAATTTTAACAATTTAATTTTTTTTAAAACAAATGTGAACTCTTCGTTTGCAAGATAGCTGTAGCCAAGATGTATTTATAAAGGTGTTATTAACGGCTCCTAGGAGATACTATAGTGCCAAACCATGTGTGGAAACAAAATTAACCCCTTATGCTGCAGCTCATAACTAAGGTATCATTTTAAGAATATTATATTTTGTTCTGTTCATTTTATTTTATTCGATTGCAATACAACTTTAGTTGGCGGGACCAATGCTGATCTAAATATCATTTTGGTCCTGTTTTGACAGGTCATGCTCTTTCGTTTTTTTTTTTTAATATTTTTTTATGTTAAAGAAGAACTAGAAAAAAGGAGAAAGAAACGAGTTCCCCTGCGTGTTAGGAGGTTAGAAAATGACCGAGGTAGGTATGCCTGTCCACAAAGGTAGTGACGTGAAACTTGATGGTTGATCTCCTAGTATGACATGATGAAATCAGTTTGAAGATTGCACTGGCCATAACAAATCGTTCTCGCTACAGTAGGGCTAATACCGGCTCATATCCGGCAAATGACTGTCAACCTCGGCGCCACTCTCTTGAGCCATCGGAAAGTGTTTTAGTCGCTACCTTAAAAAACAAAAAAGAACGGAACGAAACACTGAAGATGGTCAAACGCGAAAACCGGTACGCCAAGAAAACAATTTGACAGGGGATGATGGAAAATTCCTGGTACAAGATTTTTAAAATATTCGGAAAGCAAACAAGATTTAGTATCAGCATTATATCTCCAGCTTAAAGTTTAAACCTGCTAGCGAACATTCAAAATATTGTACATGGTAGCAAAAAAAAAAAAAACTCTTTGAAACTTCATTGAACATATAGGAAAAGTGATCAATAATGTAAGGTTCAACTACTTAGATCCTAGCTAGGATATGACATCCCTTGCATATGTGGTTGATGCAATATCCCATGCTCTACCGAACTGCAACAAAAAGTAAATTTCTATAAAAATTGGATTTTGCAGGTTTACACTCCAAGCCAATGATATGTAACTTTTACCCCATATAAATTTAAAACTTTTAAAAATGTTCGCTCTCATTTTTCGTTCTTTTAATGTTAAGAAATTCCAACAGATCTTCATCCACACACTTCTTTATAGTATTTGTGGTTATATCTTCTGAAAGCTATGAATTGAAATGCTACTTAAGTTGCCTTTAATAACGACTTCAAAGCCGAATTTTGGCTGAGCACGAAAATACGAAATGCCTCTAATATTCAGTAAAAGTTTACTTCTTTAAAATTAGATATATTTGTGAGGAATGTTCGGGTAAAATTCGGCTGTTTTTTTTAACTAAGTTGTAGGCGTCCAAATTTCAGTCGTTCCCCACATGCAATGAAGTTCCTTTAGTATACACAATATACTCCCAAATTTGCAACAGAATTTTTGTAATATTCCTTCATTTCAATTGAAGTCAAAAAATTAAATAATTATTGAAATCTGGATAGTTAAAAAAAATTTAAATTGTTTTCGGATGGGTTAAAATATTTTTCTCTTTGAAATCACAGTTTTGTTTCAATTGGCAGAAATGTCAAATTCAATCGCACTATGTTGGGTACATTTTGGCTTATTTTTTTTGTATAAATAATCAATTATTTTGAGCAGCAGAACATATTTTATCTAACATGGATATGACAAATAAAAAACGGCCATAGTTAACTATTTACATTATATACTTAGAGACAAAATTAGTACCGGTTAGGTATAAAAATACTAAAACTTTATAAGCTTCCAACTTGAATGATGTGTTACTACATTTATATTCCAAAATCATCCTTTTGGCACATCATTGCCATTACCAGCGACTATGGTGAGTAGAGATAATTGTTGGTAGACAGTAAGTTTAGCCATGAAAATTTGCAACATCAACTGAGTGTAAGTACTGAGCGCCCTAAGTAAGCTGAGTGGAGAAAAAAGCTCAAGGTGCGCTCAGCCAACTCAAAGCGTACATACGCATTCTGGCCAGAAACCAGTTAGTATGATGGCTAAGACAACAACAGAGTTAGACAAAAAGCCAAACAATACTGCTAAATGTGGCAACACCAGTTTCAGTCGAGATTTTGATAGCGACAGTGGAGGGTGCTCTCCATACGAACGACGATTTGCGGCGCGTGAAAACGAGTCTGTTAATTTACAAGTTAAATAAAGAAGTGTAAATAAAACAAAATTAAAAATGCAGTCAAGTTGAAGGTTCTGCATTAGACCTTGTTAATATGCAATTGTAACTAAGTAAAGAAATGCTGAAGTGAGTTATTGGAAAAGAATGTGAATTAAGTGCTGTTTGTTCTTACACACAGAAAAAAAAAATTCTTTCGATTAAGAAGTTTTATTGCAATTTTTTTGCAAATTCTTTAAATAATTATTTTGCAAGTAAATAACACGGTTACTTGCTTTAACGCTTTTGTAGTTTTGTTAAAATCCGCATTTGTGTTGACAAAAACAACTTTGGCGACATTGAGACCAAACGGCCATTGTACATACTTTAAGGCATCTTGCGTCAGGAAATAAGCGTTTTTACATACGCACACCCATGCAAACATACGCGTTTGCACACACACATACATACCGATGAGTGCAGTAGCAAAGCTTGCGTGCGTGAGTGAGTGAATATCTCGTTTATGGCGGCAGTGAAATTTAATTCGCAAGTGACAATGCAACTTAAACAATAACAACAAAAACTGACAAGCATACTAAGTTGGCTAGAGAAAATAAAAATTGTAAGTTAAACCGGTAAACAAGCGGCAATCGAGGAAATCGTTGAAGCAAGAAAAACACACTGGGCTAGTTGAATTAAAAATTAAAAAGTTTGATAAAAAAATAAAATTTTACACAAAAAGTGGATGCTATATACCGCATTTTTAGCTGTTGCATATGGTATGTTTTTTACTGAAACCTTCAGCAAACTTCTCTGCGACATTTTCCCTAAAGTAAAATAATTCAAATTTAGAATTTGTTTTACCTTCCGCTAACTTTTGGGGTCGAACAGGAAAAAGGTGTTAAATGCTTAGCTAAATAGTTTTTAAAAATATTTAAAAAAACCAGATCAACGAACCAGAAAAACATCAAAAGTCAAGCAAAAGCCAGCAAAGTTATACATTCACAACGAAATTCAAGTTGTTGTTAAGCATTGTTTTTGGTTTTTTGCGGTAATGTTTTGCTACCCACTATAAATATATATATATAAACATCAATTTATTTTATTCAAACAAATCTACATACATAAATAATTTTACTTTCTCAAGTGTCTACGCCACGCAGCAAGCCTTGGTCCGTACGTTTCTCAACATTTAACGGTACTTCGCATATGATTTGATTTTGGCGCTGCTTCAAAATATGCAAATTAATATAGACAATTAACATACACCATTGTGCTATGTAAACAAATGCAAGCAATTTAGCTGTGAAAACAACAAAAAAAGCTAAGCTTTTAAATGAGTTGTGCTTAGTTTTCAGTAACTATAAACTTATAAAACAAACATATGAAATAAAATAAAGATGTTTTAATAGTTTTCAAATTTTTTTTTTTACATGAAACCAACATTTAACAATATTTTAAGGATTATTTTTTTCGTTTAAAAAAATCATTGTGACTTTCGTACTTCACATATCAAAGGTGCGAAATCCATCAAACAATAAATAAAAACGAATTCAATTGAAACTAACAACAAACAAAAATTTTATCTTCATTGACAAACTTCATAATTGTTATTCGATAATTAAGGTGAGTTGAAATTGATTGATTTATGCAAATGAGTGGCTTTGTTGTTGAAAAATTAACGGGATAACAGATATTTATACAAATTTATATATATTATGATAGGCTTTTACTGAAAAAGCGCCTTTAAAAGATAAGATGCTTATACTCTCCCGAATGGGCGCAACACAACCCTTTCTTGAGAGGGAGGTTAAAATTCTTACAAAATATGTAACATAATTGCTATTGAAAAACTCCCTTATTCATAAAAATTAAATATGGTTTATGAAGCTTTTTTAAATCACGTTTCCACACAAATTTTTAACTATAAGAGTGTTATAAACCTTTTTTATTTTTTATGAATATGGGAGAAAGTATTTTGTATAATCAGGCTGCTTTTTCAATTTATCTGCCACATAAATTTTAAAGTTTAAATAAGTTAAATTGACCTATCAACATCTGAGGCACATACATACAGCATTGCTCGAAATATCCTTGCAGAAAATTGGACTAGGTCAGAACTATGATAGCTTGAATTTGGCTAGCTCTTAACTTGGGGGTAGTTTTGGTTGTGCTTAAACTGTCACTTTTAAAACCGACACAGAAAGATTCACACAGCGTGTTACTCAATACTGTCTCTTTTGGACACTGGATCGCAATTTTACTGCAGGGGTACTAATTTACATATTTATTTATAAGTTTTTAATAATTAGCAAAACGGTAGAAAAATTTGTAATCATAAAAAGCTTCAAATTTAACACAAAGTTCAGCAAAGTTATTTAAACTTCATCAAAATTTGGAGTAGAATTACTAGAAAATTTGTGAGTACGCAGTTTATAACCCAATCAGTTCTAGTGCGGTAATGTGCAAGTTAGATCTAGCTCAAAAAGTTCGCTGAGATTTCAGAATTTTTTTTAGAGACTCTTCAACAAGTTTTTCTATACAAAAGTAAATTTTTCACATGCGCATGGAAGAAGTTAGTCAGCACCCTAAGCAAAAAAATGATTAAAACGAACTTCATACTCCAAAATAGTCTTAAGGCGTGAGTATCAAGTACTCTTGGAGTTTGTTGTGTAAAATGTGTATCCTGTATATAAATTTAATTAATTTAGACCTGGCTTTTCTTGGCCTTCTTTTTTTCCATTCCTTTCCTTTCCTTCCTTTCATTTTATTTCCTTCCATTTCCTTTCCTTTAGTTTCCTTTTCCTTCTTTCCCTTCATTTAATTTCTTTCCCGCTATCATAGTTCTGTTTTAGTAATATAATTTTTTTTACTTGGTTTTGTATTTTTTTGTTTTATTTTATTTTTATTTATTTTAGTTTATTTTGTTTTACTTTGTTTTATTTTATTATCATTTAATTTTATTTTATTTTATTTTACATTAGTTAAGTTGTTAGCATTTCATTCCATAAGTATAACCACAAAGGTAACACAAACAAAACAAATTAATTACCGTCTTGAGTATTATGAGCTAAAATAAATTTTACATGAATAATCACTTATTTTGTATTTGTAAATATTTGTATATTAATGATAAACGCAGTTGCCTTTGTTTTTTGCTGATTGATAGCCCTCATCTTGTTTAGGCACGATTACCGAATAATAATATTCAGGGAAGCAGACGCAGAGCGTCTCATACATATCAGCAAAGCAGTCTAACAAAATTTCTATACGCAAGGCACAGAAGGACGCTTAGCGGCAGAGGCACGCTTACATGCAGCGACTCTTAACTTTTCAGGACAGCCCCTACCGAGCCCAAATATGTTTATACACCAAAAAATACATTAAAAAGTTGTCGAGAAATGCTTGGAGTTTTGTTCATGGTGAAACTTCTGAAGGGCATAGTAAATAGTCCATTCTTGCCTGGCACGATTATGCTGATTGTTCCTCTCAGACCATCGAGACATTCTCAAACGATCTTTTTGAGCAGATTAAACTTTGAATCGCGCGAGCCTTTTCGTAGTTTGTGTCAGGATTTCAATACTTATTGCAGAAACATTGATACCTCTGACTCGCTTTTCTTAATTAGAAGATATCTACTTACTACTTTAAATGATTAAATCGATCGAATGAGAGGGTGGATTGGAGACACGGCCTCTCCAACCATACAGCTAGTCCTAGAGACTTCTACTCTCAACTCGAAATAAATAACTCGACTGAATGAGAGGGTGGATTGGATACACGGCCTCTCCAACCATCCAGTTAGTTCAACACAGCCAAAAAATTCGATTCGCTATTATTAAGCAAAATTCATGACTCAAACTATATATGCTAAGCTTCTCACAATATTCTTTAAAATAAGTATCGAGTGATCCTACTCTGAACAATTTATGGTTTATTTATGTATGTATGCATGTCAATTACGCCTGGCCACCTCCTGGAATCGCATGAATCTGTTACTCTGTTGTATACTCCTGAGCATAAGTGTCCAACATTTCGTAGATATCGGTTTAGCAGTTTAGAAGATAAAGACTTGCAAACAAACTCACTTACTAACATATTTATAATATTAGTAAGAATATAATATTAGACCGACAATTCACTTCGGCAAAACTAGCTAACCTACGCATTTTTCCAATCCCATTTGATAATGCTAGAGCTACAAAAACTTTTAATTAACCAATAAACCCGAATTCAATTAAATCCTTTTTACCGCTTATTATGATTTCTAACAAAAAGGCAATTATTTTTGTGATTAACAATATTATCCTGAAACTAAAAATGTTGCAATGTTGCGGAAGTAAGAAGCTTAATTGAAAATAATATGGCAATAAAGAGGCGAAGTCACCATATTAGCATAATTATTATATGATAAATAGATTCACAAAACAATTTCACGCTGCATTATATTTAGTTAAGCGTGCTATTTATTAGTTTTACTTTCATGCTTAAATATATTTAAGTATTCGTTAATTTATGTTTGCATTAATAGCATTTACATATGTACATTCATTAATCAAATACGCGTAAAATGGAAATATATTTTAATACATCGACATTAGTAAACACATATAAATTAATGTAAGTATACGAGTATATTTGCTAATTGCAAAACCAAATAAGACGGTAGCATCCAAAATCAAGATATGGCTTGAAATTTGGTAAAGCGCAATATATAATGTGCAGTGTTTTATGTTGGACAAGTAATATAAAAATGTAAATTTGTGACAAGACCGTTCTTATATTTTTACTCTTAATAGCTGTAACTTTGCATAGCACAAGACCTCTTAGATTTAAACAATTTGCTGCAATTATCACATTCAACTCGAAACCTTCCATCCCCACTATATCTATATTCATATCTTCCGTTCATTTTTCATACCAATCATCGACCTACTATGCGTTTCTCTATTTGCCTCTTTTTCTTAAATTGATTTTTCGAGCTCTCGGCTGTACTACTACACAGGTTATTATACAAGGTGGCGCAAAAGTAATCCTCCTATCAGAAAATGCTATAAATTTTGCGATTGGCCCCTAAAGTCAGTTCTGTTTTGACATTTGTGTAGTAAACACATGCGAAATACACGTTAATAAACAATGTTACGCTACACTGCTCCAGAACGCGGAATATTGCTGACTATTTATTTGACCAATAATCGGTCGGGGCCAAACGGTTACTGTGAATGGTGAGCGCTACAGAGCAATGATCAACGAGTTCTTTTTCCCGCAACTTGATGAATTGGGATTGGAAAACATGTGGTTCCAACAAGACGGTGCAACAGCACACACTGCACGTGCCATAACCGATATGCTGAACATCGGAAGCTTACTTTTGCGCCACCTTGTAGTTTTTTTTTTCATATAACGGTGGCTTGTAACGGTATAAAATAATAGAAATAGATAAAGAGTTCCGTATATCAAAGTTCTTGGAATGAATAGAGGAATTCATTAAGACATGTCCGCTACCATAATCAAATTTGCTAGATTTATTGAATTGATCATTATGTTGACGACTTTACAATATTTTATTAAAATTTTCGAAATTGGGCGTGGCATCGCCCACATATGAATGAACAAATTAACTGTTGATAACTTCAGAACCGTTTATTGTTGTTAACCCTCGAGAACACGCGCCTCATAAGATAGCACGGATTCTCGCGCATGAGCATTTTGCTCACCTCATGTAACAGCATAACTTTTTAATGGGTTTCGACTTTTAAACATTTCATTTCCAAGTCATTTTTTTTGCAATTATATATTTATTTAAGAAATTCACATGGCTAAATTATAATAATTCTTTCAAACAAAACATAACCAAAATAATTTCACTCATACTTAAGTATATTAGCAAAAAAACTCCTTATAACAAAATAAATAAATAAAATACAAAAATCAGTCTTCATTAAGATCTCTATTAACGTTGCTTTCGAAACAAGATGGGAACATATACCTAACATGTTCCGTGCAAAGTAGTTTCCCACATAAAATGCACCCTTTTTTCGAACGTCTGTTCTTACTCCTGGGGCAAAGCTCGCAAAAACCAGGTTATACATGTTGGTTTTCAGGTTCTATAGCTGGTACAATGCGATTCATACTATTCATTAAATCACGAGGTAAAGTTTTTATGGCCTGCCGATTAGAAATATGTGGATTTATTAGCTCGAGAGCAATTTCCTTCAGAAACGTCCTCCTCTGAGTTAAATTTCCTGTATTTGATTTATAAATAATTTGTGCGTTTATGCCAGCAATGTTAATAAGTGTGAAAAAGAGGCGGATTGGCCACCTGCATGTAATCCTGGAAACTGAATATGTTCCTTTCATCTGATCGACTGTGTCGACATCCCCTTTCGTCTGGTTGTAAAAGGTGATAACTTCGGGTGTGTTATCAGATGTCTCATCATTACCTTGGCCATCGGAATGAAGAGATGATAGCATTAGTACAACTTTTTTGGTTTTTTTCACTGGAAAGTAAGAGACAAGAACCTTGGTTTCGGCATATGCAATCATTGTATGTGGTTGCGGCCTTCTTTTTGCTGAAATGAATTGGGGTGGAATTTCCTTTTAATTTTTTTTTATTGTACCCACAATGGTAGTTCTATATTGTTTGTATAGTTCATCTGCTAAAGGTATTGAAGTAAAATAATTATTCATGGTAATGTAGCTCCCACTATTCAAAATGAGGGCAGCAACCCTTTTCGCTATACTCGCAGCTGAATTATCGAGCTCATAAGGACCGCTTGGCTGTTTGCCACAATAAACTTCCATTTTGCAAGTATAAAATGTTCTTGAGTCAACTAACGCGTTAATTTTTAAGCCATATTTGGCCGGTTAGCTAGTGATATATACTCTAAATTTACATCGTCCTCTAAAAGATTCAAGCATTTCATCAATAGCACAGTACTCTCCAGGAATATAGCAGTCACTGCAAGACTTATTAAATGTTTTAAAAACTTCACGGAAAGCTGCGAAGTTATCGGATTCGCTTTTGTGTAAGCGGGAGTCAATGTCATCAAATCGAACAACACGGAGCAAAAACAAAAAACGAGTTATAGACATTGCGGCTCTGAAAATATCAGGAGCAGTTCCGTCTTGTAGCTAGATTTCTTTTAAATTCAAATGATTATTTTTTTTTTAGTCCAGCCATGTAAAGGATGCTAATAAACGCATTTAATTCAACTGCATCTGTCGATTTGCAATCTCTATCACGTGCATAATTGCCTCTTATTTTTTCAATATAAATATTTGTATATGCCACAATTTTTTCTACCAAAGTATTTGACAAAAACAAGGCCAGACATTCTGATGGAGTTCGAGAATTTTTTGCTATACTTTTTACTCCTGGCAAGTGTGCTATTATATTCCACTGCCTTGTACGAACATTGCGAACGGGTTGATCAAGTGCCCACTTGGTGCACTTATCTTTTCCCAAATACACATTGCGTTTACCTCTTGGCGTCTCAGCATACTCACTAAAGCTGGCCTCCTCCTCCTCGGCGGATTGTTCAGAGTCAGTGTTGTGGTCACTATGTATTGTTTCAGCATCACCAGTCCAACCATGAAGCAAGCTGTGAAGTATCCTTTGCGCAACGAAGACGCTCGCGTTCCATTTCACACATACTAATGTAAATATTGTGAAAGAAATTAATCTTAGAGTTAAAACCGAGGTTTTCAACAAAAAAGATAAAACATAAAATACTTACATTGTTTCACGCGCAAGGTACTCAACACAATAAGTGCCAGAATTCCATGGAACATAGAAATTTCGCGAAGTGAAAAATTGCTTGAGCAAAATGCTCATAGCGCGTGTTCTCGAGGGTTAAAAGTATGCCCAGTGGAAAAAAGCTTAAAAGTTAGCTGAAATTGCTATTTGTGAAATAACGAAGATGGTATTTTTATGGGCACCCGCGGGTGAAAGCAGATAAACAGAGAGACCTCCACAACGATGGAAGGATCAGTTGGCAAAGAGAGGAATCGACTGGCGAGCTGTTATTTTATATATATAGCAGCCAAATATGTTTCGAAGAATATAGACAAATATTTTGGCAATTCTGTTGGTTTTGTGGAGTCATAACATACACTTGGAGCACACAAACATACCAACCAAGAAAATACTAAGGAATTTACTTTCCTTTTTGATTTATATGCTACTACCAGCCCCGGCAGACGTTGTCTGGCCTAAAAATTGACAATCCTACATTTGAAAAGTTGTAATCTCCTTGTTGCTGTCATGTATCCCTCTATCTTCCTCTTTTCCCCATTTTACTTGTTCCCCTACCCCCATATCCCTTTGCTATGCTTTACTCTCTTCATTTTCCGCTAACACCTTGTTTATATCTTCCCTTTAGTCTTACTAATATTCATCTCCGTATTGCTCTTCTGGGACTGAGATGTTGATATCTTCGAAGATATAGCGAACTAACATTTTTTTGTATTTGGTACCGCTCACTTTTTTAAAATTGCGTAAATATTGATTAAAGGATACATATCCAAATATCATTTATTTAAACCAAGTTCATTCATAGTTATGACAAATTGTAATTTTATATAACATAAGGGCTTGGCCCGTCCACTTTTCCAACAATATATATAGCGGCCGCCGTGGTGTGAAGGTTGTGTTGCCGGCCTACCACACCGAAGGTCCATGGTTCGAGCCCTGGTACAGGTAACATCAAAAGTGATTTGAAAAAAGTTTTTCAAAACGGGGTCGCCCCTCGGCAGTGGTTTGGCAAACTCTCCGAGTGTATTTCTGCCATGACAGGCTTCTCAGCAAAAATTCGTCTCCTTTGTAGATGCCGTTCGGAGTCGGCAAAAAACTGTAGGTCCCACCAATTTGTAGGGAAAATTCAAATCGGCACACCACAAATTGGAAGAAGCTTGGCGCAAAAATCTCTTAGGAGGTTTATGAAGATATACCTGTTGTATATCGCGCCTTAGAGAGATAGAGAGAGATATAGCCTATGCTGTTGCCAGTGAACCCAAGAATCCACTCTGAAAATTTTATAAAGATCGATTGAGTACTTTGGACGCCAGATACACAATAATTTGTATACCCAGCGTGTATGAGTAAACAGGGTATTATAGTTTTGGTTATATAACGGTGGTGTGTAACGGTACAAAATAATAGAGATAGATATGGAGTTCCATAAATCAAAGTTCGTGGACACGATAACTTGAGTAAAAATTGAGATATTTGAATGAAATTTGGCACACAGGTTGCTTTCTGGCCATGGTTGCTATTGGAAATGGGCGAAATCGAACAATGACCACGCCCCTTTTTTCGATATCGAAAATTGCGAAAAACGTATAAAATGCATTCTTAAATGTATTAATACAATAATAAAAGCAGCTACAATGATGAAATTGGCCAGATTTATTGAATTGGTTGTCCCATTAACGATTTTATCAAAGTTTTGGAAAAGGGGGGTGGCACCGCCCACATATGAATAAAGAAATTTTCAAACTTTGACTCTTAATAATTTCAGAACCGTTTACGAAAGTACAGCGGAATTTTGTAGGAGACATGCTATTGTTGTGATAAATTAGTCCATAGAAAAAAGGCGATATAGCTTTTCGACCACGCCTACTTTTTCATAAAAGTTATATGGAAAATAGGTAGAAATATTAAACTGCCCACATCTTATTAACTGATAAAGGTATAATAATATAATTTGGTACTTACATCAGGTTTCTTATTCTTTACATGATTTTTGCAAAATTTTGGAAAGTGGGCGTGGCACCGCTCACTTATGTGTCAAGAAAATTTCAAATTCGGCTGTTAATAACTTTAGAATGGTGTAAGATGTTGTTGTTGTTGATGTAGCGACTACTTAACCTGCCTAAGGTGTCACCCCTCATCCAACACTGTCATCAGGCTCTTCTAACGGAAGTCCAAGAAACCTCGCGGCTTCAACAGGGGTGGACCAGAGTGAAATTGGTGTTAGAAGAGTAGGCTCAGTTGAGCAGATGAACAGTTGGTTATTATCGTGGCATGTCAGGGTTCAGTCTTGATAGGTAAGAGTTTAGTCTGTTACAATATCCAGAACGAAGTTGAGCCAGCGTGACTCCTGTAACTTAGAATTACGAAGCTTAATACAAGGTATACTAAACATATACGGTTCCAACCGAACTTAAACTTTATTACTTTTTATCTGTTACTTTTATATTTCTATAAGTTTTAGATTCCTTTCTTTCCTTTTCTCATACCCTTTGACTTTCAGTTTCTCTTTCCTCTTCAGATCCCCATTCCCTTTCCGTTTTCCGTTGGCATTGCAGTTTTTTCTTTTCCCCTTTCCTTGCCCACTGGTTTTTCCTGTTCCCATTGTCATACCTCTTTCCATATATCTATGTCTTCCGCTTCTTGTTCATCCTTAACTTTGCCTTTCTTTCTTTTTGGTTGGTCTTGGTCTTTCTCATTCGGGTTTTCCTCCTGTTTTATTTTTTCGTACCTCATAGTCCGCCTATATATCTACCAAAGTTCGCTTATTCTTAAAGCAGCACTGGCACCACAAACTTTTACAAAGATTAGCCTGAAAAGAATGGAGACCGATGGGCGATCCTGCGGTGTCTCTAATTGGCGCCAGTTAGCGCAACGAAGAAATGTCTGCCGAGCTATGTTGGACGGTCAGAATCGCCCAGGCGTTAGATGACCATTTAAAGAAGAAGAAGATATTGATTTTAACAGCTGTAAAAATATTCAATAGACAGTGAATCGAATTTAATGTAGCTTTAAATAACTCATCAAATCTATTCACGAAATCAAAATTTTGCTAAATAAGCATTTAGTTGCAAAACACTGAACAGTAAAAATATGCTCGATCGAATCATATACAAATTGTTGATTTACAGTAAATTGTTTATTACAGTATTGTTTAGATAAAGTAATTGGAAAATAATAATAAATAGTATAAAATTGCATTTACACCAAAACAAACGTCTGCATAAGCATACAGGGTGTGGTAAAGTAAGAAGGATCAACCTCATATTAAAGATAATCTAAACAAATCACAACTGCCAAAAATAATTACACTCGTTTGGCGCTCTATGAGTCTAACATGAAATCAGAACTGAGTGATGGCTTGAAATTATCGTCGAAAGAAGATGTATGGTCCTTGCCGTCATGCCAAAAAACGTCAAAGCGGTTGAGGGCCAATTATGTACGTTTGGCTGTATGTTTCAGGGCTGATCCAAATCGGTCTATAAGAGCAAAATGTTAGGGGGTTAGAATATGGCCGAGGAAGGGATTACCGGATCGTACCGGGTTCATATCCACTAAAGGACTTTGATTTTCGTCAACACTCCCCAAACCATTCGGGAATTGATTTTTTTGCTATTCCCAATTTGTCTATACCTAACAATAGTTATACTTCAGTAGACACAATTTTGTCATTCGAAATTGTTATAGGTGTGCACGGCCAACAATGACATAAGTTCACCATACAAAAGGTGAAAAGCTTTGAAAAAAAATATTGTCAAAGAAATTTTCGAAATTTTATTTAGGTTTTGGAAAAAAAAGTATTCTGTTTTGCCACTTCGCTGGATACAATAACGTGCTCCATCGTTTCTTCCACATTCAGAATGTTACAGCTAGGGCGCGAGTTGTTATATATCCATGACAAGGTAGGCCATCTGCTATTTCGATTTTCTGTAATCGAATGTGTCTTCCATTCCCTTTAAGAATGGGTAAGAACTTACTTTATCCAGCTCATCGGCCGTTTCATTTCCCTATATGTTACGATGCCCCGCCACCCATATTAAAGAAACGATATGTCGACTTGCCTGGTTCATGTGGTCCACTATCTGTAGCGCCGAAATTATTATTTCTGACCTGACATCACGATTCTCATAGCATGAATTGACGATAAGAGAAAAGCTACGAAGCCAGTTTGGATCCGTCCATGAAAACTGAAATGTCGAATTTCTGAGTGATTTCCCCCCTTTTTCCAAACAATACTTTAAGGGAATCTTGAAGTTTGTATCGGAGACAGTTCTGTGACAGATTAAGTAAGCCTCCGTTTTAATATAGAAGTCGGGTGTGCCTGTAGGTGCGCTCTTTCAAGAATCCCAACTGTGATGCCGTTTCTTGGATAGAGAGATAGCATGTTGCATGTCACGTTCAGAGCCTAGGAAACGAAAGAAAAGGGAATAGAAAACAACAAAATAAATTAAAAATAGCTAAAATAAAATAAACTTTTGTGGTTGAAGTTCAACCACTGGGCGATCTCTAGTATATATTAAGAGTTCGCAAGGTCGTCTTCAAATCAATATCTATGTTGCAGAGATCGCCTGTTATAATTTTAAGTGAGGTTCTTAAAACAAACATGAGAATGCCATCTACATCTTGGGGTATCTTGTCCAAAGGTAACTCATGTATATTAAAAACACTTATCTAGAAAGCCCCTGCATAATGCTAAAACCCAAAGCTGGCTGGCAATACCTGGGAAAAGAAAAAAAACTTTTTGGCAAGCGCAAGGCAATAGGCCAGTCAAGAAAAACCCAAAGAGCTGATATCTGACGATGAGAGTACCAATGCGGGAAAAAGGGGTGGATCGCGGAGCCTAGCAGACAGACATTCTCTCGTTCAAAACTAGCAAGGAAGTATCGCCGTCGTTTACAAAAGATGGGTTGTTAGAATAGGTTAGAGCTAATCTAGCTCCCATAGCTAAAGTTAAATATAAGGATGCAAAGCAAAGCAGGAGCAAACACAATCTACTGGGAGAAGAAAACTTTTATATACCGAATTCTACTCGCAGAGAATGTAAAATCTAGGCAAATATAATCGGGAAAGGGGTTGCCATATTTTTATATGTGCTCTCAGGAAGGAAGATTTGAGTAATTATTATTTTGTTTAATGGGTACAGTTCGATTTCTTTCACCCACCAGTAAACGGGCTCTTTATGCCGCTTTTTTGATAATATTGATATATCCTTATTACAGGCCTGTTTAACGCTGGGCGTGGTAGCTTTGATACACTCTCTACTGATGGTCAGAAGAAATCGCTGACCAAAGGCGCAACTACTTACGCTTAAGGTGATTATATACAAGGGCCGAATCTGACTCATATAAAAAAGAGAAGAAGCTTTGGAAAGCCGCCACCATTCAGAGCAAGAACAAAAAATGGGAGGACATAAACAGGAATCCATGGTGATTGGGCTACATAGTACTGAAGAAGATTAGGGCCAGAATGTCGACACCTGATTTAGATGCAAACGTAACGGATAACATAGTGAACGCACTATTTATCACCGGCAGCATTTATCACAGAAGAACTGCACGCCGCAGCACGAAGCTTGAAGAACAATAAGGCCTTAGGGGCGGACGCCATTCCATGAGAAGCCATCAAAGAAATAGCCAAAATGCGACCTGAAACCCTACTGGATATGTACAATACATGACTTAGGAACGCATTATTTCCCGGAAATATGCAGGATGCAGCAGCCATCTGCGTACCGGCCATTATGCATGCTCGACACAGAGAGTAAACTTTTTAAAAGGCTACTGAAGTCACGTATTGCAGCCGCAGGATGACTATCGCCCATGCAATACCGTTTTAGACACTTTAAGCGCAATTGAGGACGTCCTTACTTCTAGGCTAGTTGTGATCCTCGCAACCTCAGTCGTAAAAAAAGCTTTCAACAGCTTGAGATGGACAGACTGCCTTAGAGCACAGTTTCAAATACCATGTTACCTACAGCAAGTAATCAGAAGCTATTTAAAAGACCTTAGCCCTATGTACACAACTTTAAAGGGCCCGCGGTGCATCAACGTCACATGCGGAGCAGCGCAAGATTAAATTCTTGGTCCGGACCTATGAAACGTGAGCTACTATGAAATGTTTAACCTAGAAATGCCCGATGATACCTTCTTAGTCCGATACGCAGACGACATTGCCGCAGTCATTACATACGCAGGAAGCTCAATCAGATTATGATACGCACAAAGAAGTGGCTTGACCCACGTGGCCTCCAACTGGCGGCAGAAAAAACTGAGCTGATACTCTTAACAAAAAAGCACATACAGTTAGAGGTTGGTTTCGAAACCCTCTCCGGACCTTTAACGTCAAAGAAAGAAGTTAACTATTCAGGAGTATGATTAAATTCCCGACTAACATACTGGGCACAAATTCAGCATGCAACAGAGAAGGCATGTAAGCAGGTATCGCTACTTAGTAGGCTGATGGCATCGGAGGACCTATAGAAAGCAAACGGAAGCTGCTGATGGACACTACCCCATCCACTCTACTATATGGCTTCGCGCTATGGGCAGACACACTTAAGATAAAGAGCCGGTATAAACTCTTAACATCTGTACAGCCAACAGAAGCTTTGAGAGTAGCCTCCGCTTATCGCACCATATTAGGACCAACCGTTCAGGTGAAAATCGGGGCGATCCCCATCGACCTACTGGCCCTGCAAAGAAGAAAACTATGGGAAGCTAAAAAGCACACGGATGAAGAGTACATAAGAGTTTCTCACCAATAACTCAGCGAGGAAACGTTTAGACTTTGGCAAGAGCGCTGGCAAAGTGAACACCGAGGCAGATGAACAGCAAGACTGGTCGCTGCCGCAGCACTAGACACTTTGGTGAGGTTAACTACTACCTTACCCAAATGGGTGCTTCAAAAAGTACTTACATAAAATGGGAAAATTGAAATATGAGACTCGGGATCACACGATTACATCATCGCGCAAAAGCGGTTAAATTGTTAAAATACCATTTCAAATTGTAATCGATTGGTGTTCATTTAACGGTCAATGAAATGCATATAAACATTTGAGCAATCATTTAACGTTTCAGCAATGAAGATGCACACCAACAGCGCACCACAAATACAACACAAGCTCGTATGTATGCATGTAATTTTTTGTTTCAAATGTGGTTTGCATTGCTGTTTCTCTACCGACCGGCAAATGCACTCGTTCTACGCTCAATCCATTGGCTTGTGCATGGGGCTTGGTAGTTCAGCGGTAGTTTATCTATTCGTTCATCTATCTGTCGAGATGCATTGCACATGGATATGTACATATCTATGACGCGGTCAAAATGTTATTTTAGCCAATGGTTCATTATTATGCAAAAATCACATTCATCGATTATGTAAGACGACGCGGTTGGATTGTAAAACAATTAATCGTCAGAAGTTGCACGGTTCGTATGATATTTGCAATGGGCCACCAGTTTCGCCAATCGGTTTACTATTAAATTGTCTAGTTTTTAGCTTTGTGTGTTACAAGAAAAAAAGTGGTTTGATTGTATTTTTTGTTATTGTTTTTTAATTATAGCACTTTTCTGCTCGTGCTGTCGATTGCCTTTTTTGTGTAAGTGTTTTGTATGAGCCATTGCAATTCGAATTTATTATTTATTTAGTTTTTTTTTGTCGATATGGATACAAAATTGCTGATGACGAAACTAAAAACGCGCATATCAATTTTGAAGCAAAGACTGGAACTATATTTTCGTTTCGTAACTAGAGCACTCTCAGAATTTTACTTGTTTGAGCAGAAAGTTGAGAATAGAAATTTGTATGTTTCTTAAATGAAAACAAGTAAGGTAGTAAAAGTTCGGGTGAAACCGAACATCGTGTATCTACACCTTTTTCAGATGTACTTCTGAAAATAAATTTCAGAAGTCAATTGTAATTCAGAAACTGAAAAATGTATTTTGGAATAATCAATTGCACTTCAGAAACCGTAAAATAATTTTTAGAATAAATAATTGTACTTCAGAATAATCAGTTATAGCTCAGAGCTTATGGTTTCTAAAGTAAAACAGTTTATTTTGAGGTACATTTTACGGCTTCTGAAGTACAATTAACGGTTTCTGAAGTACAATTGACTATTCGGAAACACATTTTACAATTTCTGAAGCACAATTGATAGTTCTGAAATACATTTTACGGTTTCTGAAGTACACCGACTATTCCGAAGTACACTTGGAAAAGGTGTAGTAGGGTTCTATTAGTGCATCCTAATCCATGCAGCCCGAATATAATGAGGTGCGAATAGCAATATCCCGATTAAAAAACAATAAAGCAGCTGGCGCTGATGGTTTGCCTGCTGAGCTATTCAAACACGGAGGCGAGGAGCTGGTAAGGCGCATGCATCAGCTGCTATGCAGAATATGGTCGGATGAATGCATGCCTGAAGATTGGAATCTAAGTGTTCTCTGCCCAATCCACAAGAAGGGCGATCCTGAAAACTGCGCCAACTATCGCGGAATCAGCGTTTTGAATATCGCATATAAGGTTCTATCAAGCGTATTGTGCGAAAGACTGAAGCCTGATGTGAACAGACTGATTGGACCTTATCAGTGTGGCTTCATACCTGGTAAATCTACCATCGACCAAATTTTTACAATACGCCAAATCTTGGGAAAAACCCGTGAAAAGACACCCATCATCTCTTTGTTGATTTTAAAGCCGCTTTCGATAGCACGAAAAGGAGCTGCCTATATGCCGCTATGTCTGAATTTGGTTTCCCCGCCAAACTTATAACGGCTATGCAAAATGACCTTGAGCAACACCGCCAGCTCGGTCAGAATTGGGAAGTACCTCTCCGAGCCGTTCGAAACTAAACGAGGTTTCAGACAGGGTGACCCCCTATCGTGCGATTTCTTTAATTTAATTCTGGAGAAAATAATACAAGCTGCAGAACTTAACCGCGCTGGAACAATTTTTTATAAAAGCGTCCAACTGTTGGCATATGCTGACGATATTGATATCATTGGCCTTAACAACCGCGCCGTAACTTCTGCTTACTCCAAATTAGAAAAAGAAGCAGAGAAAATGGGATTGGTGGTGAACGAGGGCAAAACGAAGTACCTTCTGTCATCATGCAAAGAGTCAGCGCATTCGCGCCTTGGCAACCAAGCCACTGTCGGCAGCAATAATTTCGAAATAGTAAAGGACTTCGTTTACCTGGGAACCAGCATTAACACCAACAATAATGTTAGCCTAGAAATCCGACGAAGAATTACTCTTGCAAACAAATGCTACTTCGGACTGAGTAGGCAATTGAAAAGTAAAGTCCTCTCTCGACGAACGAAAATAACACTCTACAAGTCACTCATCGCACCCGTCCTGCTATATGGTGCAGAAGCGTGGATACTAACAACATCTGATGAGGCGGCTCTGGGAGTATTCGAGAGAAAGGTTCCTCGAAAGATTTGTGGACCTCTACGCGTTGGCGACGGCGAGTACCGAAGAAGATTTAATGATGAGCTGTATGAACTTTACGCAGACGCCGACATAGTTCAGCGAATTAAAACACAGCGGCTTCGCTGGCTAGGCCACGTAGTGCGAATGAGCGAAGATGCTCCAGCCCAGAAGGTATTCTTATCGGCACCCGCCGGTGGAAGCAGAGGAAGAGGGAGACCACCACTCCGATGGAAGGACCAAGTGGAGACCGATTTGCGATCCCGCGGTGTTTCCAATTGGCGCCAGCTGGCGCAACGAAGAAACGACTGGCGAGCTATGTTGGACGGTCAAAATCGCCCAGGCGGTTAGATGACCATTTAAAGAAAGAAGGAAGAATCCATGCAGCTTACCAATTTTGATTGAAAAATCTGTATAAAACTACTAGTCGTAGTAGTAGTCTCTAAAGTAGTAAAATAAATTATTTTCAGTTAATTTTTCCTTAACAATATCATTAGTGTACCAACTGTTATTGGTATAGCTTACACGGTTGCAGAAATATCGCGTGCTAAATATAACAAGTAAATTGTTCAGACTACATTAAGAAAGTGGGCGTGGTTTAGGACCGGGTTCATCCATTTTTACAAAATAAACAGTTACCGACAAATAAACTTTTGTTCGAGTTCTGGCATTACAATTTTTTTTGCAATAATTGCAATTTTTTGCTATTCTCAATAATTAAAATTTTTCCAGTTTTTCGCAAACGTACTCTTTCTAAATGAAATATAATTTACATAAATTGTTTTAGCCATAATCAAGCCCGATCCCTCAAAATCAATCGGACCCCAAGGTATTGGCATGAAGTTGTTGAAACACCCAGGCCACGACGGGCAGAGCTATTTAGCGGCTCTTTGAATTCTATAGCGGTGCAGATAAACTATGGTTTGAACCAACAACTTCCAAACGATAGCACTGTGCTCGTGGCACTTGACCTCTCTAAAGCCTTCGATACGGTCAATCACGCCCCACTCCTAAGAGATCTGGAAGAGATACCGCTTCCTGCCGGCCTAAAATGGTGGACCGCTAACCACATCAACGGTCGGGAGCCGTCAGTCAAGTTTAGAATTAAGACAAGGGGTACCGCAGAGTAGTGTCCTCCCCCCCCCCCCCCCCCCCCCCCTTCCCCCTCCTTTTGTTTAATTTCTATATTTCCAGGCTTCAGGCCCAGCAGAGTAAGTTCCATTGCTTCCTACGCTGACGACTGGACGATTATGGCCTGGGGTAAGGTCCCTCTATTGACGAAATCTGTATTAGAATCAACAGTTACCTCCAAGACCTTGCCAGCTTCTTAACCGAGCGAAATCTTACCCTGTATTCGACTAAATCGACGGCGAATCTCTTTACGATGTAGAATGCGCAGGTGGGACAAGAGTTAAACGTCCACCCAGATAGAGTACCTCTACCTAATGTCAACCACCCTAATCTCTTGGGCGTGACCTTCGATAAAAAAAATTCGACAACAGCCTCACCTTCGCTATTCATGCCACTGCAATAGCCTCAAAGGTACAGAGCTGCAATAAAATCCTCAAGTCACTTGCCGACTTGGGGAAAAGATAAAGAAACCTTGCTTGCTACATATAAGGCGATTTCCCCACCGGTTATTGATTACGCTGCGCCCATATTGTCGCCTAACCTCGCTGACACCAACTGGAGTAAGGTGCAAGTCTGCCAAAACATCGCCATCAGAACTGCCACGGGATGTCTGCTTATGTCATCTGAGTCTTACCTCCATCAAGAGGGTAAAACGCTTAATGTTCATGAGCACGCAGAAATCTTGAGGAGACAGTTTTTACTGAACTGAATTATAATTGTATTACGCACTGAATAATGACTTTTTTGTAGTATTCGATACATAAGAAGTGGGTATGGTTACCTTCCGCTTTATCCCATAGCGATGGTAGATATGTACCAAGGAACCCACATGGCAAATTTCAATAATATATCTCAACATTTGGTTATCAGTATGTTGGTCAGTATCTATCTCAATTCGTTTATGGCGGTACGCACTACCGTTAGGCGAACAAAAATAACCTTGTGTATCACTAATAGGCATACATTCGAATGATATCTTATCTTATAACTTTAAAGGAGTTATTCTTTTTATTTACATATCCAATTCTATCACAGAAACGGCTCAACCAATTCGGATAAAGTTACTTGTCATGTAGATAGTCTAAGGCTTTCGACCTGTGTGTTGCTATTGAGAATAGTTTTTGCCAAGGTTGCCAACTATTCTTTTTTCATGGCTGTACTGTTACATTTATTTTGTTGCAAGCCTGCTATTATCTAAAAAACGAATTGAACCATTTGCATAAACATTTAAACATTCAGAGGTAAAAGCCTACATTTAAAGCTCTTCTAATTAAGTGTTGGCACTTATTTTTACTGATATGATATGAATATGCATTAACAAAATTTATTTTTATGTGACAAAAAACTGTACATTAGAGTCTAAAGTTATGAAGCGACCTATATTTTTCAAACGCAAGAATTTAGTGTCAACAACTGCCGAGAAACACAGGGTATAAACGCACACAAGGTACAGGGTGGCGCAAAAGTTATCCTCCTATCGGAAAATGCTATAAATTTTGCGATTGACCCCTAAAGTCAGTTCTGTTTTGACACTTGTGTAGTAAACACATGCGAAATACACGTTAATAAACAATGTTACGCTACACTGCTCCAGAACGCGGAATATTGCTGACTATTTATTTCGGTCGGTGAAAAACGGTTACTGCGCAAAAGTAATCCTCCTATCAGAAAATGCTATAAATTTTGCGATTGGCCCCTAAAGTCAGTTCTGTTTTGACATTTGTCTAGTAAACACATGCGAAATACACGTTAATACCCAATGTTACGCTACACTGCTCCAGAACGCGGAATATTGCTGACTATTTATTTGACCAATAATCGGTCGGGGCCAAACGGTTACTGTGAATGGTGAGCGCTACAGAGCAATGATCAACGAGTTCTTTTTGCCGCAACTTGATGAATTGGGATTGGAAAACATGTGGTTCCAACAAAACGGTGCAACAGCACACACTGCACGTGCCACAACCGATATGCTGAACATCGGAAGCTTACTTTTGCGCCACCTTGTATATTAACTTTAGTCGCGTAACGGTGGTATGTAAGGGCATAAACGGATAGAGATAGATATTTACTTATTTATATCAAAATAATCAGGAGGAAAAAAGAAATTGATTAAGCCATGTCCGTCCGTCCGTCCGTCTGTTAACACGATAACTTGAGTAAATCTTGAGATATATTAATGAAATTTGGTATGCAGGTTCCTTGGCACTCATCTCCGAGCGCTTTTTAAAATGGGAGAAATCGGATGATAGCCACGCCCAATTTTTATATAAAGAATAAATTCGAAAGTACAAAAAAAGTGATTAATCAAAACATAATACACTTAGAAGGATAAAATTTGGCGTATACTGTTTAATGTTAAGCAGAAAATAAATTTTTCAAGAAATGTTTAAAAATGGGCTTGGCACCGCCTACTTTGGATCAAGTCAAATTTAGAAATAATATTAATCATAAATCAAAAACCGTTCAAGATATCGAAACAAAATTTAGCACACATATTTATATTAATAATGGGTATGTCCAGGAAAAAAATTCGCGAAAGCGGTCACGAACCACGCCCACTTTTATACGAAAGATTTTGAAAAGGATCATAGATATATCTAATAGGCAATCACAAAGCTTTATATCATTTCTATTTCACTTTTAAAGTGTCCGTGAAGGAAGAAAGTCGAAAAATATAAACTTTTGATAATGGGCGTGACCCCACCTCTTTTATAGTGGATTATTTCACAAAACTTTTTATGCCATAACTCCGGCAAAAATTGATTTATCGAAACGATATTTGGTGAAAATATTATTGAGACTTAGCTAAAATATTAGTAAATTGAGGTTTTTAAATTTTTTTTAGTTATATATGAACTCTACGTTCGATCGAACAAAGAAAAGAAAAAATTGCTAAATCGTTCAAGCATTTATTGAGTATTTCCTAAAATATTAGTAAATTGAGCTTTTCAAAATTTTTTTAGTTATATATGAAGACTACGTTCGATTGAACAAAGAAAAGAAAAAATTGCTAAAATCGGTCAAGCGGTTATTGAGACTTAGCTAAAATATTAGTAATTTGAGGTTTTCAAAATTTTTTTAGTTATATATAACACTACGTTCGATCGAACAAAGAAAAGAAAAAATTGCTAAAATCGGTCAAGCGGTTATTGAGACTTAGCTAGTTAGTTTTAGTTTTTTAACATAGTTCTGAAATATGTAAAACGCGATATTTTTATAACCATGCAAGCTATATCAATAAGATTTGGCAGACATAATAAGCTTTTCAAGCAAAACTCAACGCAGAAAAAATGTTTGGGGAAGTAGGCTTGGCGCCGCTCACTTTTTAGCATAAAAATTCTGCTAATTTCAAAGGCGAGTGCTTGTAGTTTGAACTAGATATTTCAATCAAAACTGGTCAGCTGTTTCTCAATGGTATTAAGTATACTCCTGCCAAAAATTAAGAAAATCGGATAACACACAAGTAAAATATCCGGGCAAGTTGTTAATACCCCACTGCAATAGGGAAGTTATATAACTTTTTTGATTTTCATACCTTTAATGAACATGAAATGTTTGTAAGTATGAGAAGAAGAAGAGTATATTTATTCATTTCAAAGTACAAGGTGGCGCAAAAGTCAGCTTCCGATGTTCAGCATATCGGTTGTGGCACGTGCAGTGTGTGCTGTTGCACCGTCTTGTTGGAACCACATGTTTTCCAATCCCAATTCATCAAGTTGCGGCAAAAAGAACTCGTTGATCATTGCTCTGTAGCGCTCACCATTCACAGTAACCGTTTGGCCCCGACCGATTATTGGTCAAATAAATAGTCAGCAATATTCCGCGTTCTGGAGCAGTGTAGCGTAACATTGGGTATTAACGTGTATTTCGCATGTGTTTACTAGACAAATGTCAAAACAGAACTGACTTTAGGGGCCAATCGCAAAATTTATAGCATTTTCTGATAGGAGGATTACTTTTGCGCCACCTTGTATATGTTTGAAGAAGAAGAGATGGGCCCATCAATAAGTAAACTGCAATAATAAGGACGATCAGCTGAGTCGATTTAGCAATGCCCGTCGCTCCGTCCGTCTGTCTGTCTGTCCGTCTGTCTATTTGAAAGCAAGTTTTTCAAACGTAAAATGTGCATGTATTTTGTGTTGAAAAAATGTGGTTAACAGTTGCTGGTAGGGAAGCTATTTTTTTACAAATAAATTAATGGTGGCCGCCGTGGTGTGGCGGTAATGTTGCCGGCCTACCACACCGAAGGTCCAAGGTTCGAGTCCTGGGACAGGTAACATCAAAAGTGGGTTGGAAAAGTTTTTTAAAACGGGGTCCCCCCTCGGCAGTGGTTTGGCAAACCCTGCAAGTGTTTTCTACCATGGAAGGCTTCTCAGCAAAAATTCACCTCCTGTTGTATATCGCGCCATACATTTACATTTTTTTTAAATTAATTTACCCCTCAAAACTCATGACAGAAGTGTTTATATTGAAAACAATCAGCTGGATTTATAAAACAAACTGAAAGTATTAAAATAGACCTCCGTAAATTGGTATGCCATAATAGACCACTACTAGGTATATAATGTTCGGTTCCACCTGAACTTAGACTTCCTTACTTGTTATTTATTTATCTTATATCTGCCTGAAAAATATTTAACAATCCGAAAGATCCCCTCACTGATATCTCAACTTGTTGTCGATTGCTATCGCTATAACTTTGTTTAAGTTATTTGGAATTATTCTAAGTAATACATATGCGAAATATTAAAGTTATCTAAGGTTCTAGAAACGAACAAGAGTTTTTCTATATAATTAAGCCGCCAAAAATAAGCGGTCATTAAAAATATCTTCCGGCAATAATGTTGAATAGTAAAAAAACTCTTGCTTTTTCCCATGAATTTAGCCTTGACTAAAGAGCAATTTGTGCGTTGCGATTGGCACTTTAGGCAAAACTTCAGGTTAGCGACCAACTAAATTATGTAAACACCCTGCTGCTTATAGAGGTTGTTATAATTTTTCAGTGCCAGCAAAAGTATTGTCAGCGACGCGATTTGTCTTTGCACAAAATTTATTCAAATCATCAAAAGCTTAAAACACAGATTGAGCCCACTAAAATTTAAATAAGCATAAACAATCAAATTAAATGGAACCAAAATATGTTGTGGTATGTGTTATTGAGTGTTTTTATTTTTTTTAGATCCTAATTTTCTTTTTTTTGTTTAATGGCGGCTTGTTTTCCCATTTGTCGAAAGCAATTATAGTGTAAGAAATATAATTAGTATATAATACGCAGAATTTATGAACATCTTTTGATGGATTGGAGAAAAATTAGTGCCCATCAACAAACATTAGAATCAGAATATAAAAAAATATTTAAAAATATTAGATTACCAGAAAGCAGCCGACAAGTAGTTACGGCCTTTAGACACCAAACATTCTGGGTAATGGTTTATAAAAACAAAACACATCAAATCACCGACAGTCTGTCAGTCAATCATGCACTCGTTTAGTAAGCGAATATCTCAGTCAATCGATCAGCTGGTGACCGACACATAAGGCAAAGACGTATGTTCCGCTTTAGTTTTATACCTACAGGGTGGCTGATGAAAGCCGCTACCAAAAAAAAATTAAATAACTTTTTTTCTATTTAATGAATCTGGTAAATTTTTTTTTTATTTTGAAGATTGACTTTTACATTTAACAAAAATGGATAACTGGGACACTGAAACAAGAATTTGGATTGTCCGCCGCTATCACGCACTGGAGTCCGTAGTTTCGGTTCAAAGAGAGTATAGGCGCACGTTTGGCGGCAATCCTCCGAGCAGATGGACCATAATAAGACTTGTTAACAATTTTGCCGAGCATGGGACAGTCAACAGAAGACCTTACCATCGAAACCCTTCAGTTCGAACGGAGGAAACAATCGCTGCTGTAGCTGCTGCCATACAAAACAATCCACGTGTTTCGACAAGAAGCTTATCTGCTCAAATGGGTGTAAGCAGACAGTCATTACAGTCAATTATGCACAAAGATTTCGACTTATTCCCATATAAAATTCAAATGGCCAACAAACTGAATGCTGCAGACTTGCCGATTCGCTTGGAATTTTGCCAGAAGATGCTTCAAATGGTGGAAGAGGATGGAAACATGTTGAACTGTCTTTTCATGTCTGACGGGGCCCATTTCGATTTAAACGGCAACATAAACAAACAAAATTGTCGAATATGGAGTGCTTCCAACCCACAGATACTCCATGAGACGGAATTGCATCCACTTCGTGTCACAGTGTGGTGTGCAGTTTCATTACGCTGCATTGTCGGGCCCTACTTCTTCGAAGAAAACGGTCACACCGTTACGGTTACTGGAGACCGTTACTTGAGCATGTTGAGAGAGTTTTTCTATCCAGAATTACGCCGAATGAGAATTTCTTTCAACTCTGTGTGGTTTCAGCAAGATGGTGCAGCTCCTCATATAGCCCAACCTGTTATGACAGAATTGCGACGAAAATTTCCCAATAAGCTGATATCCAGAAACTCCACATTCCGTTGGCCACCCAGGTCGCCTGACCTTACTGCACCTGACTTTTTCTTGTGGGGTTATTGCAAACAGGAAGTCTTCAAAGCAAAACCAACAAATTTGAATGAACTAAGGCAATCCATTCGAGAAACAATTGCGGCTATTCCTGTCTCAACTCTCCAAGCAGTAATGAACAACTTTTTGGTAAGATGCCGCGCATGCATCGACGAGCAGGGGGGGCATTTAAATTCCATTATTTTTAAAACTAATTAAGCTATATTTAATAAAATTTAATGAGCTTTAACATGAATAAAAGAAAAATGAATTCCATACACTGAAAAAAAAATTATTTTAGTTTCTTAATGTAGCAAAATTCATCAGCCACCCTGTAGATGTAATTAGCATACGGGGCATGAAAAATACTCGCTTACATCGAAGTTATCGGCACAGCTCGAAACAGGGACCATAACCACTAAAATATATATATGTAATCAGTTGCTCTTATCCCTAAAAGGAGATCACTACCTGTAACATCTCATATGTACTGAAATGAGGCTTTGTGTTAAGCAAATACTACGTATCAAAAGGACAGGGTTTCTGGTTGGTCGTCAAACAAGCTTCTGCTTCTGGTAACACTAAGGATATAGACTAAATATTAACAATTAATTCGCGGATGGTATTATTATTCAAAGTAAATTTCGTTGCCAAAAATATACTTATCGTTATTGGTAAGATTTTTTCTCATCAGTTTTTAGAAGTTTGGGTGGAAAAAACCTTTTGGAAACTTTTAAATTTGATTCCAGGAGGAGGCCCTGTTAAATCAAGATAATCACATTGAGTTTGCT